>JAANDH010000585.1:0-26627 GCA_011799765.1 Nymphaea thermarum
TTCCTGCAACAGAGATAGATGAACCATCTGCCATGGAGACACGCTGCTGCCCCGAGGTCAACTTGTAATCTTGAAACATCTTTGGGTCCCCAGTCATATGATGAGTAGCCCCACTGTCAACAATCCAATTATCAAGAGAGGGATTACCTTTATCACTGGAAGCAACAAGAGCCTGAGCTAACTTAGCTCCATCTGGAGTGGAAGTGTCCTCAGAAGTAGTAGAAAGACGACCAATATATGCTTGAAGTTCCTTGATTTGATCTTGAGAGAGTCTAGATTTCTCGTTACTTGACGGTCCGCCTTGAATAGATTCCTGCACAAGAGGGCCACGCCGGCTAGAAGGCGGCCGTCCCCGAACAAGCCTCTTCTCGGGATGAAGATCCCAACAAAAATCAGCCAGAGTGTCCATTCTTATGACAGTGAGTGCAGCGCCTAGTAGGGCGCTGGCCGGGCACAGACGAGCGGCTAACAAAGGCTGAGGGACCACTCCCACGGCTAGGATCAATCTGCATAATCTGGCGCCGTTGTTCTTCGGACTCCACACGGGCATACACATCTTTAATGCCCGGAACCTCATCACAGTTAAGAATTTGACTCCGAATGGATTCAAATTCATCACGCAGGCCTCCAAGGAAAAGAAAAGTACGGTCCATCCATTCCATCTCCCAGTGTCGGGCATGATCAGAACCACAGTCCCAATTATTTTCCACATGATAATCTAGTTCCTCCCACTTCGTCTTGAGGGCTGCATAGTAGGAGGCAACAGACAGGTCACCTTGTTTCAGGGCATATATACTGCGTTTAATCTGGTACGTACGCAGAACCCGTTTCTTGCGGCCATACATCCTCGCAAGAACATTCCACATCTCAAACGAAGTTGGCTTCCGTAAAATCAACGGTTGAATATCAGCGGACACCGAGCTGATAATCCACACTTTCACCTGGCTGTCCTCCAACGCCCAGTTAGCCCATTGAGGGTCGGTTTTGCTAGGCGCAGGCTTGTCGCCGGTGATATAGGGGAGACGACCACGGCTCGTTATCCCAATCTCAAGGGCAGCGGACCAGGAGAGATAGTTGTCTTTCGTCAGACGAATAGGCGNAAGCTCTAACCTAGGGGCAAACCGCAACCCTAGGAGAGAGAAAATTAATTTCACTTAACTCAACGATTACACGTAAGTGATAATATATAGGGGAGAGAAGGACTGCCGCCTAGGGTACCGAGCCAATCTCGGTATCCGTGCCCCATGGGACCGGGTCCAGACATGGACCCGGATCCCAATAACACCTATCGTCTAACACACATAAATACACGCATATTAAGATAGGGTGGTTGCTAAATGAGTCTTAATATCTCTTGTAACTAGTGAGGCATTGATTTTGAATTTCTCATAAATCATATTCAGTAGAATCATCATTCACAGTCTTGATTGCACCCCTGCATCAGATGAACAAGGTCAAAAGGATGAGTATAACTCATTTTCACTATAAACGGAAGAGTATGAACATGCTAATCTAAGGTTCTAAAGACATGTAAGCTTGCTCATGAATCATTCTTGCAGGTTGTCACTTGTCATGTGCATGAAGAAATGAACAAAAAGAGTTATACAAGATTATTTAGTTGTTTCTGCCTATTGGTTAACTAAAGCATAGTACAGTTTCATTCTTCTTGATACTTTGTTTTCCTTGTAACTACCAACGTTTCTATATGCATGCACCTTAGTTCATTTTGGCTTTTGGTTGTATGTTACTGTGGTCACACAGAAGCTGTATGCTAGCTGACTGGCGACCTTAATAGAGAATATCTTGGCTACAGTTTGTGGCTGTGGCTGCAGATAAGGAACTATAGGATTGTGCTCTCTGCTAATAGATTTTACATTTGTTTATAATAATTTCAAATTTTTCTCCCCTGATTATCCTATTTCACACTTTCCGAAATTTGTGTTTTCGACAGTCTGTACTGTGCATCTTTGCTGCTGTAAATTCCTTGTTGACTTTGGTGAGGGCATTTTCATTTTCTTATGGAGGTTTACGTGCTACCGTGCAGGTGCATAATAAGCTTTTGAAGAGGCTTATTCATGCACCTATCTGTTTCTTTGAGCAAAACCCAACAGGAAGAATTATTAACAGGTGAAAATAAGGTTCTTTCCAAAGGTTCTATTGTGCTGTAGCTATACACCTCTACTGATTCATGCTATTTCAGGTTCTCTTCCGATCAGTATGCAATTGACGATTCTCTTCCCTTTATTCTCAATATTCTTTTAGCCAATTTCTTCAGCCTACTGGGTGTTGCAATAGTTCTGTCTTATGTACAGGTATAGCAAAAGCTGGACATTAAAAATGTGTAGTTTAGTATTTAGACAATCTCATGTGAACAATTCTTTACTTTCATCTATCAAATTATCAATCTCCAATTATATTGGGAACAGTTTTCCTCTGCATTATTCTGAAATTATCTGTTTACTAATTGAAATATTTCTGCTGACAATGACCATTTTGTGCAGATCTTTTTTATTTTTCTGCTCCTGCCATTTTTCTATATATACAGCAAATTGCAGGTATCTGTACCACAATATTATATTTGTAGATTTTCTTTTCCATGAGCATCTAGTGTTGAGGATATTCTTTTGTATTTTTTTTCCACCATGTTTTGCAACTTTTGAGCTGAATATTTCATTTTCACAGTGGAGATTTGTTCTCTTCTGCAAGAAAAAAAAAGAAAGAAAGTATGAGATGAGAGGCATTTGATCATCTGGTCTATGTGCAACCTTATTCTTAATTTTTTGTAGAGTCTATGGAAGAAATAAACTTCTTGCTTGAAAGGCAGAATTAAGTCAAATGGATTAAACTAGAAATAATTGGCATCTAGACAGAACTGATTTTTTGTAACTCACCTCATTGCCTTATTTGTATCTTGACCTCCCTAGTCTCTTTGGACTTTGGAGTTTTATGTTCACTCCTTCCTGGCCTATTTTCTAATGATGTGGCTTTGTCGCACTGAATTTTCCAATTAATGAAGTCATGACATTTCTCTGGACTTGATCAATAACTATTTTCATTCTGACGTGGTTAAACTTTGTTCCTGCCCTTATGCAGTTCTACTATCGGTGTACATCTCGTGAACTGCGAAGACTTGACAGTGTCTCCCGATCCCCAATATATGCATCTTTTACAGAGACATTGGAAGGGACACACACTATTAGAGCATTTTTGGCAGAGGTTTAGATATTATCTTTATTGCTGAACTTTCAATTTGTTCCATATCATTTTATAAGTAATATTTTTCAATGATCATAATACTTTTCTCTTTTCAAAAGAAATGCATCATCTTCTCTAGAGACACTTGAGAATGTTTTTTTTCTTAACTCTTTCTTAAAACCATACCTTGTCTATAAAGTGATACAAGACATAATTTGAACAATGAACCAATAAAGTGATACATTGAAGATATAAAAAGGTGCTCAAGTACATCAGTATGTAGGCACAGGTGTAATTTCCTCATGAAGCCTGTATTGCTGGTTATTTTCCTATTTCTAAAGTGCTTTGTTTTCCTTCGGGGTTGTTGTGGGGGTTTATGTATCTTCTGCATTTTTTCCCTTGAAAGTTTTCTATCACTGTTTTGTCATTTGAATCACTAATGTGGTTTCTGGCATTGGAACTAAGCAGGAAAGATTTATGGCCCAGTTTAGTGAGCTGATTATGCTTTATCAGAAAACTTCTTATTCAGAGGTAGCTGCGAGTCTTTGGCTATCATTGCGCCTGCAGGTATGTCCCTGCATTTTTTCGCTTGATTAAACAAATTTTTCTGGAATTGTCTTTTCTTCCTGTTTATATGAAGCTTTGAGATACTTGCTTTCGAAGCTTTTTCTTTTTTCCTCTGATCTTTTGCATTGCCGTTCATTCATGTTTCTATTTTTCTCTGTCAAATTATAATGTGGCACATTGATGGAATCTGGCTTTTCCAATTAATGTCACCAGTTACTTGCAGCATTTGTAATATCATTCATTGCCATAATGGCTGTTATTGGTCATTGTGGTCGTCTTCCTTTTGATTTGGGCACTCCCGGACTGGTAAACATCCTATCTGCTCTTTCTATTTTTAGCCTCTTTCTATTTTTAGCATGCTTGATGTTCTTTGGTCTTAATGCTTTTTTGTAGGCTAATCAGAGAATGTATATATCATTTAGGTTGGTTTGGCCCTCTCTTATGCTGCTCCAGTTGTAACTTTGTTAAGCGGTTTCCTTTCCAGTTTTACAGAAACGGAGAAGGAAATGGTTTCTGTTGAGAGGATACTTCAGGTAGGTACCTGGACTTTGTTTGCTTCTCTCTCTCATTTGTTTGAGTATGTTATTGATGTGAATCGCACTTTCTAGTATATGGACGTCATAGAGGAAGCCCAGGATGGCATGGTAATGGATGCAGATTGGCCTAGGGATGGACATATTGAATTTCACAAAGTCACACTGAAATACATGCCATCTTTGCCTCCAGCACTGCAGAACGTGTCCTTTTCTGTCCCTGCAGGAAATCAGGTTCAGTATTTTTTTATAAGTAATATGCATAATTTTAGGTGGTTACATATGGTTTAGTTAAATTACATCAACCTAATTGTTATTATTATTTCTTGACTAGTTCTGTTTAAGAAGGGATTAGGAAGCATCGAAAGATTGAACTCTCTCCCTCTCTCTCGTATTCTTTTGATGAAAGATCTCTCTCTCTCTCTCTCTCTCTCTCTCTCTCTCTTTCTTTCTAATATCTTAAACTCAAGTGGTAGCAGTATTCATTAAGGAATATTCTGTAACCTGTTTTTGGTTGCTACCATGATGTCAAACTTGGCATTCATCCAATATTAAGAATTCATAATAGAAAAGGTATACCATTTGTCTACTGTGACCGCTTTATCATGACCATCCCGATAACATTAGTGATTGGGGGGGTCAGGTTGGAATTGTTGGAAGAACTGGTGCTGGTAAATCTAGTGTGCTGAATGCTCTATTTCGCCTTCATCCTATCTGTGAGGGGTGCATCCTATTGGATGGTGTGGATTTGGCTTCTCTTGCTGTTGGGAAGCTTCGCTCACATCTTGCTGTTGTTCCACAGAGCCCATTCTTGTTTGAAGGAACTCTAAGGTATCTTTCACCCTTTGAATCTTTCATGCAAATCAAAGTGGTCCTTCGCCTTTATTTTTTGAAAGGTTTTCTTTACGTATGTAATGAGAACAGTTGCTGTTTCACCACAACACAGAGATAACTTGGATCCTTCCAAGGTGGCAAATGACTCAGATATATGGAATGCACTTGAGAAATGCTATATTAAAGAGGATATAGAAGCTGCAGGAGGATTGCACATTCAGATAAAGGAGGCTGGTGCCTCATTTTCTCTTGGCCAAAGGCAGCTTATTTGTCTTGCACGTGCACTTCTCAAATCTTCTAAGGTGCAACTGCTGATTTTTTTTCTCTATGTTGGTATTTCTTCAGTATGAAGAGTTTTTTCCAATTTCATCTATGATTGATGGGAAATTGAGATATCCATCAGACATTTGCGCATTAAAACAAATCCATTCTTCACGGTTAAATGTGTGCTGTAATTATGCAATCAGAAAATGGAATTATTTGGGAAATAATTTGACGTCATTTTATTTTACTTGTTCCTTTTGCTTCTCTTTCTAGGGCTGCTTATGTCATTTCAATAAAAAAATGCTAATTTTCTAGGTATGGGGAAGAATATCAATTTTGCCCACAAGGCAGGGGACCAATATGAAGAGATTCCTGAAACAGAAGAAAAAACTTGTAATGATAGTTATTTTTTTTATCCTTTTGTACAAACAAAAATTCTCTTCGCCAGAATTTGTATGTTAGTTATCTTTTGTCATATCACATACTGAGATAGTAACCGTTCCAGCTTCCAAGTAGTGAGTTATCACAGTCTATAATAAGCCTGATGTTTCTCCTTTATGACACAAAAAGTAAGGTTGAGACATTTTTCATTAGCATGTATAGGGATGGGATCTCTTGACACTGTCAAGGATAAGTAATTTTTGAGCAATAATTGGAATATTCTTAAATTGAAAATAAAAAGTTTCTTATTTTGAAAATTTCACTTTAAGAAATAAATAATAAGAATATGAGTTCCAACATTTTTGATTGAGTTAATCAGTTTTTTTTTACTAATCTCTCTGTCATGTGCACCCCCACTTTGAACTCTCTTCCCTCCATTTCAATATCTGTTTACAGTGTCAATAATTCCATTATTTTGCCTTCACTAGTTTGTCTTCCTGTCCTCTGGATCTATCCAGATTTTCCAATAGTTTCCATATTAAGTTGCTCCCTTGGCTTGGTCTTCACTCTATAACTGGTTTCATGAACCTTTTTTCCCCCTGTTGATGTAAACTACATGACCCATCTCAAGCAAGATTAAATTTGTTAGGAAACTGAGAATACTGTTATTATACTGACTACGAATGTAATGATACAAGCAAGTTTTATGTTCTTCGGATCGATGTACATAATTGCACCATTCCCTTGATTGATTCTTCAAGTTGTGTAAAGTTGGTTGGCTCCTTTGATCTTAACCTACCTCTGGCTAATTCAGCTTATTTGTGTAAAGGTGTATTACCTGATGGACTTTGGAGGAAGTTCAGAAGCTACTCTCATTGATTTGTAGTATTGGTCACCAGTTTGGACACGCTTATTTTCAAAATGGCACCAGATTTCCCACTAACCATAACCCCATCCTGTGCTCCTAGATTTGGTTTGTCTGTATTCAGCTTATTTGTATGCTTATTGTTACAGCCGGCAGTCTTAGGGAGAGAATCGTTAATTCATTTACTAACCCTAATCTCCATAATAAAGAAATTAGGGCAGAAGAGAGATTTACAAATTACATCAACTGAAAATAGAGGAATGTTTAAAGAGGACTCCTAACTATTATATATTTCAAAGAACCACATAGAAACTTAAAGTCTTCTAATTCAACACTTATCACATGGATTAAACATATTTGCATGAGCACCCTTTTGCTTTTATTGTTTGGCTTGCTAAACCAGCAATTTAATATGTTACTTTCACTATACTTTGTGTGTGGGGGCGAAAGAAGTGAGGGGAAAGCTTTCTGCTTCATTATTGTTTACAGAAAATATGTGGTATCTAAAGACTTGTTCCACTTATTGTACTAGCTAAAGCTAAAGGGAATGTGCCGTTCTTAACGTGAAGAAAAACACAAAAGCTGTCTTAAGTTGGTTAATGATGTCAGTTTTGCCATCCATTAGAACTAAGTTTCCGGCCAATACAGTGTGAAAATTCTCAAGATAAGTAAATTATCATTGCCATTACATGCACACATTTTTTTATTGGCCACCTATTTTCAGAATAGCCTTCACCTCTTCCTTTCATTAGTTCTAATGTTTTCTTATGTCTCTTGGTTATTTCAGTGTCTTAACAAAAAATCTTCAAATCATTATGCAGGTTCTGTGCTTGGATGAATGCACAGCAAATATGGACTTTCAGACAGCATCCAGATTGCAGAATACAATATCCAATGAATGCAAGGGCATAACGATTCTTACTATAGCTCACCGAATTTCAACCATTTTAAACGTGGATAAAGTTTTGATTTTCGACCAAGGAATACTGGTAAGGGTACCTATTCACAGTAATATTCTTTGGGAAAATTGAAATCAGCTGAATACCTCCATGGACGGATGTCTTTTTTTTTTATTTTGTGTCACTACAAACCATCACAAAAGGTGCATTCTGTTGCAAAAAACTATGGCCAAATCCGTTGCCAATGCACCTTTTGTGACGGTTTGTAGCAACACAAAATAAAAAAACCATCTGGCCTCAGAGGTAGCCAGCTGATTTCAGTTCCTCATATTCTTTGTAAATTTTTTTGGCTATCACTGATTTGTATTATTCATGGGGGATAAATTGATAAAGTGGTTTGTTTTGGTTTGTCTGTGGCTTATTTGGATGGAGCCCTATCTTAAAAATTTGCTTCATTTATTGGATTTTGTTATGAGCGTTTATCAGAGAAGTGGCAATTTTGTGGGACAGAAGACCTGCTTCAGAAAGCTCGCCTATATGTTATTGCAAGAATGCATCCTGAAACTCTGTTAACATTTCCGATGCAACAGCACATCTTTTTTCTGCATTAACTGAAGTACCTCCGGCTTTCATTTAGTTGAAGTAGCTGCATGTAGCAACAAATACTAACTATATACTTGCTTATTACTCTTACTGTTCTTCCAGAAGTTGAATAAAACGTATACATTATTTTAGATCTGGATTTCAATACTTCAGATAAATCTAACTGGTTTTCTTTCTCCCTTTATTTGCTTTCACTCATATAATCTAATTTTGTCGAATGAAGTACATTCCCGTCTCTTCTTGTTTATCCCTTTGGCATTTCCAGGACTAATGTCTTATTGTTATTCTAGTTCTTCCAGTTGTAATGGGGTTTATGTTGGTCCCTTTTGTTACTATTTAGTACGTTTCATAAGCATCAAATTTCTAGATTATCACTGATATGAAACTGAGGCTAAGAAGTTGATACGAGAAAAAAGTTCCCTCTCTCCTCAAAATCTTTAGAATAATTTGTGCCCAGATCCATGCATGAGTCAAGTACCTATGGTCATCAAATCAGAGCTTTCACCAAAGTAGTTAATTACTGTAAGTTTTCCTATGGAACCTCTAAGCAACAGGCTACAAAGAATATAAGTCAGCTCCTCTTTTGGAAAATCTAGATCTATTGGTCAGACCAGAGGGTCGAACCTAATTGCAGTTTTTAGGATTTTTTCCTGCCTCTGCCAGATCCATGCATGAGTCAAGTACCTATGGTCATCAAATCAGAGCTTTCACCAAAGTAGTTAATTACCTATGGAACCTCTAAGCAACAGGCTACAAAGAATATAAGTCAGCTCCTCTTTTGGAAAATCTAGATCTATTGGTCAGACCAGAGGGTCGAACCTAATTGCAGTTTTTAGGATTTTTTCCTGCCTGTGATTTGGAGAGTTAAATCAATTGGAACCAAGCCAATTAAATGCCTTGGGCCAAGCCAAGGATCTCAAGGTTACCAAGACAGTCGGGAGAACCAACAAGGGATGCATAGAACAATAATGAGAAACAATAGCTTTATATGCAAAGCAGAAGATGTCAATTGTCATGAATCATTCAACCAAAGTGCTAAATAAAAGTAGCTTTTCGAAGAACTGTTCTCTAAGGCTTTGTTTCGCTTTACAATTATAATGTCTCTAGATAAACCTCTTTCTGCTGTCCACATAAATGAAGTAGAAGTCTCATGGGCTAGCCAAAGCGACAGCTCGAGTTCACTCATATAATGTGCAAGTATGGGTGATAGTCACAGAAAACGCATTTTTTTTTTCAAAAAATATGAAACAAAAGTGATAAATTAAATGGCCGTTTAAAAATTTAAAAAAGCACGTTTTTTGGAAAAAAAACGTTAAAAATGAAAATCCTTTTTTAATGTGTTTTTTTCACTTTTTTCATTTTTTCCCATTTTTTTAATGAAAAAACCGTTTTTTTTCATTTTCTATTTTTTATTTGTTGCAAATCTATTTATCTTTTGATGTTTGTGTTGTTAGTTTCTCACTTATTTTATTTTTCCTCATTTGTAGTTTTTTAAAATTTTAAAAATTTACCATATTTTTCCCTTTTTCTCGGTTTTTTTTCAAGCTTGCGTATTATACTCGAGAAAAACCTCACCGTTTAAAACTCTAAAACGTTTTTTGTGACTATGGGTGGAACTTGGTACTAAAAGCTGAAACCAACAAGGCGGTGCTGCTTCTGACTATTTTGGTCCAATTTTCTGTGTGTGCTGGTCTTGAATAAAAGAAGGGTCCAGCATGTCAACAAAGTCCACAGGCACTCTAGGCTTTTCTTTGGAAATTGGACTTGGTCAACTTTGAAAGTCCATTACCATTCAATCTTCAAATAAATAAGGACAATAGAAGGGAAAAGTGGATATGGAGTAGGGAAACTCTCTCTCTCTCTCTCTCTCTCTCCTCTCCACCAACACAAGCAGGGCCAGAACCAACAGGGGTACAATGCCCCCACTGAGTTTTTTCAAAAGTGAAGATTTTATTCCTAAGGTTTCCTAAATTTTTAATTTGACCCTATTAAAGATTTTGAAAGTTATGCAATGCAAGAACACCAACACCCCCTCCCCCCCACCCCAAAAAAAAAAAAAAAACCTCCCAATTTTGATAAAATCTTGGCTCCATCACTGCAGATGAGATCTCATTCCAATTCTGTTGTGCACCTTTTAGGAACCTCCTCAAAAGGATCATATGTGTGTTGGTTTAGATTGCCCTAAACCTTATATATATATGTTATATATATGTGTAGTCCTTTGATGGCCTCCCCAAAGATCATTTGTCTGCTGGTTTAGATTGCCTTAAATCAAATCTAGTGTGTTCAATTATTATTTGTTTTCATATATATAATATACAGATATCTGCCTTCTTACTGCACTAGGCCCCGCACCCTGCACCCATGCACATAATGGTCAGTAGAACATTCATGTATTTTATCATCAAATTGATGTATAAATTTCGACATATATGGCTTTGCTATTACAATAGGTTATTCAAAACAGTTTCTTGTTCGTCCACCAAGTGTTCTCCTCCTTTCAGAACACTTAGGTTCAAATTGTTTTGCTTACTGTCTTTATATAGTTCATAAACACTAGTTTCTCAAAGCATATTCGCATATCTCTCATCTAAGGGTGTTATTCTGCATTGTAGCACGTCTTCTGCTAACCATAACAGATCTCCTTAAAGAGTGACCCTCGTGAGCAAAGTCTGACTTCCATAGTCACCAATATCATCCTTGGTTTTTAGTGGGGTTTTTCATGGGTATTGAGGTGAAAGTTTCTCAGGAAAACCTCTGGAATTCAAAAATTTTAAAACTAAAAAAAATGAAATTTGAAATTATAGGCTGTCTATTAATTTTCTTTCAGAAGTGTTGGTAAAAATATAAAGTAGTAATTAAATTCTTTAAAAACTCCAAAAAAAAAAATTAGGATTGATATTTAAGGAAAGCATCACGACTCTTGTCACATTATTTTGGTGGTACTTGTTAGAATTGATGAAAAGGCATGTGTGTGTGTGCATATATATATATATGATTTATATATATATTGTACATTAAGTTTTTTTTTTCTTGTTCTCTTTTCCTAGTTCTTATGTTCTTCTTGTATTTTGCTGTACTTTTTTGCTTTTGATTTAATTTTTTTGTTACATATGAACTGTTTAGCGGAGACAGCAGTTGTTACTCCCCAAATGTCTAGATTTCTAACCGTGTCAAATCCAACGGTCCTCTTTGTATTCTTGTATGAAGGGCTGGCCTTCTTTAATGCTAAGCTTCTTGTGAAGTTTTTTTCAGCACTGTTTTAGTGCCTTAGTGCACTGTTTTCTTGTTACGTCAGTTCCCTGTTGCATTTTTCTTTTTTAAAGTCCACCTTCTTGTGTTTCTTGGGTTTCTTGATTGAGTTTTTGTATCTATAGCATGGAAATTGAAACTACTTTCATATTGGCGATATTTTTCATAATATCATGATATTCTCTCTCTCTCTCTCTCTCTCTCTCTCTCTCTCTCTCTCTCCACTTCTCTTGAAATTTTTTTTGTTGATATTTTCAGAATGTCTCTCATATTTGTGACCACGGTTTCAACATATTTGAGAGATCTGTAATTACAAATATAAGCAAATAATAGTAACAGTATTGTGAAATTCTTATGAATTATGTCAGGGCACGCACAGTTGATTTATGGCATCCGCAGCTTTCTTTCCCTACTCTACTGTGCCCTTTCCTTAATTACACTTTCACGGCTTTCTTCAGTCAACATGAAGCCTGAAGGTGGCAAAATTTTGTTAGTCAACTTGTCAAAAGGTTTAATGACTTGTTTTGAATGTTTTGCTTGCTTGTCAAGTGCATGTCATTTAACTAGGAAACTACATTGGAGGACTCTATCGTCTAAGTGGTATTGTCTTTTTACCCACATATTTTGTGGTCATATAAATGAAGAGAAGGCATGGAATATCCTTAATGGCTTCCTTCCTTTTATTTATTGAATGTCTCATTCTTTTCTTTTTCTAATGATAGGTTGAACAGGGAAATCCGCAATTCTTGCTGCAAGATGAATTCTCCAGATTTTCTTCTTTTGCCAAGGCTGGTACTTTGTGACTGGTTCTTCCCATGTTTGTTGTCAAGTTTCTTAATTGCATACTTGTGGAACACTTTGTGCGTGCTGAAATTTTACATTACTTAGTGGTCCTGAATTGGTTTGGGTTATTAACAATGTTGTGGATATGTGCTAGTCTACAGCCACTTGCAACTCTGACAGGAAATCAGGATTTGATCTTAAAATCTGAGCATAATGCTGCATTTCGTAGTGTACATTGATTGGGAGAGGGTTAAATTATGATGTCGCCAAGGAATTTGTTGGGGTTTTGAATATCTACCATCCTCAGGTCAAAGTGTACATGAATAGCGAAGTCTCGTCATGCCTCGGGTCATGAAATTTTGCATTAATGAAGTGAAACACCCCATCTTTTCTTTGTTGTGCATATTTCTTAGTTCAGCAATTCTAATGCATCACTTCCTAAATCGATGACCTGTGGCCATACTTTGTGCATTATGTAAATCTGGCCCAAAACTTGACAATCCAAATGCTTCAAGAGATACATTCTTGAAGATTCTAACAACTATAATAAGTAACACAAAACAAACCCCAAACTTGAGGAGAAGAACACTTATATTAATCTCAAATAAATACACAAGAAGAGGCCTAAAAGCCTTGACAAAACAAGGGTTCCAAGTCCCTTATTTATAGAACAAAGAAAGGAGGAAGGAGAAAAAGGGAGTAGCTGTTGGCTGCTCCCAACGGTTAGAAATCTAGCCGTTGGAGCTGTCCAACAGCTACTTCCAAGTCCTCCTTTAGATAAAACAGAAAAAGAAAATGGTACAAATGGATGATAGAAAATGCAGAAAAAATTACATAAAGTTATACAAGTATCCTAAGTACCCAAATTATATATATATATATATATATATATATATATAAGACATATATTAGATGACTAATATATGTAATATACATACATATAGATATACATATGCAGATTGGGATACATACATTCTAAATGATTTCATACTTGGGATATCAGCATTATTGCACCAGCATCTTTTGAAGCTAAAAGCTATAATATTAGCACGATTATAAATATTAGCATATATTTATATGATCATTATTCAAGAGAGATTTGAAACTTACCCTGATTGTGTTCGAAGTCTCGACGTCAAATAGTCCTCATGTAGAGTGGATATAAATGTTTACAACTCAAGTGTAAAACCTGAAGCATCTTTCACCCAATCGCAGGGGCCGATAATATCCTAGAGAACCGGCCTGAGCTTGAATCACCCTCTACCACCAAATCCTTCAAACAAAACGTGCGCTAGGTCAGGTCTTGGCCCATTATGCGTGTACATAGACCCAAATTGATGCTTTTTAATTTCGCTCGCATCTGCTGGTTGGAGATTTCATCGCTTGATTACAATGCATTTTGGCTTGTACAATTCGCATATTGACCAATGATTTGTGTGCTGCCGTAGAAGTCATTGACAAGCTTCTAGCTCCCTCTTCAGGCTAGTCCGTGCCTGTTAGGGGTCTAGCTCTTATCCAATTTTGTGCACCCTGTTTTTTTGGTTGATCGGCACTGTAAATTTTTCTGATATTTCAATAAAAAGGATCGAGGCCTATCTTCCAACAGGGAGTTCCTGGACAAATGATTTGTGTGACTCATGAATAGAGGGCGAAAAAGAGTATACTCTGTACTGATTAATATAGCACAACAACTTGCAATAAAGTAAAAGCTGATGCACCTCGTGTAAGCACCGAATGTTTCACTATGTTTCAAGTCTGAATATGCTTCCAGCATGTTGGGTTTTAACCTATGTTTGTCTTTAATGTCAAACAACCTAAATATAAAGCACATTCAATAATTATTCTGAATTATTTAACTATAAAGTGATCATTTTAATGTGACTTTTACTCAGAGTGGTAAAACGTCTCATCTGTCTCTATGTCTTAAACATGCACTCGAATAGTATTAGTGACGTATTTCATAAAATTAGAGCTCCCTCAATCATTCACTATTGAAGAATGTTTTAGTTTTTAAACCAATTTCAAATGTATTTATTATTATCGCTCGTATGTCATATTGAATTAGATTTTGTGAACATTGAGTTCACAGCCCGACGTCACAATCAAGAAAGCAGGGTTACAAACTTTGCCTCGGTTTATAGAGATCTAACGATATTGTCATTTTCACAGTTGCAATTAAAGATTAGTGGTTCTCATCGAATAACATGTTTAAACTAAGGTGAACAATGTTTCTGTGCACCAGCGTCATTCAATTTGTCCAGTTCTGTTCGAGGTTTCATATATTTTCTCCGCGCAAGCGACACTCTAGATGAAAATGAATTAAAAACAAGTTCGAATCCGATCACCCAATCAAATATGTATCCACACTTCCCCGCTACTTGAATCTTCAAATGAAAGTCAATGTTGTCAAGTAGCAGTTTGAGCCTTCTCCATTTGGCTGAGAAAAATGAAGCTGTTCATAACACCATAACTTGGTTAAAGGAGCATCATTGTTCTCTCTCAGGAGGGGAGCACAGCAAGCTGCTCCGTCAGTTGGTGCGGCGAATGGGTTTGTGGTGATTGGTAGAGGAGATGAGTGTGCGCTAAAATCAAGTGCCTAAGGGCTTCCGCTACGCAATCTTCACCTAGTTTAACCTTCACTTATTTTAACCTAGTTTAATCTTCATCTTGTAAACTTTTTTGTGTTCTAACCTATATCGAACAATTTGTTGAGATGCAATATTATCCCAAGCAAAGTTCATGTTGATTTATACATGCTTGACCTTTTGTGCATGATGAGATTGGCCGCCATCCCCAAGATTGTCATACCACGAAGCAGAAGTGGAGGGTGTGAGACTAAGTTCGAGGAGTAAGAAACGAAGCCATGTAATTTCAGCAGCATCAGTAAGATGCCTGGTACTCTTCCTGGGAGAGCTCTAGGAGACTAGACTTGGTCCAACATAAGCAGAAGGAACCAGTTGACTTCCTATCATCTAGATTTGCTGTCACGTGGGCTAGTAAAAGGAAGTAGCAGTACTAAGAACCAGACAAAAACCCTAGGACTAGAAGTATCACAAAAACCCAGTTCTTGCTGAGTGGTACCCCTGGGCAACCAACCTAGCCTTGAATCTTTCAATGGATTGCATGGTGACTTATTTTGTAGAACCGTTTACTGCCAATAATGTCGTCATTGGATGGTGGAACAAGCACCAGATGTTTATAGTCAACCTGGTTATATGCATACCAAGTACCCCTAAAAATAGGCCCAATACAAGTGGGCCATGGGTGCACTTGACATTTTCCTAAAGGCTGTGCACCCTGCAAAGCGTGCCCATAACCCATTCTCCGTCCTAGTGTATAGCAATCACCCGACAAGGATCCTGAAGAGCATGTTTGAGTATGGTTGGTTCATGGCCAGCAAAATAGATTGGAGGCAGCAGGCCGTATTTTGACAAGAAAACGTTAGCCGAACATTGTCATCCTGCGTACGGGTATAGAAACACATAATGGGTTCGGGTAGGAGGAAAAGTAGAGGCAGAGAAAGAGGGTGGGGGAGGTAAACGGCTAGGTTAATACCTGATGACTGGGGGGTTGTCTCAGGTTCAAGTGCATGGAAAGACATGGTTGGTGAAGGGGAAGATGTAGCAGCTGGTTGAAGCAAAGCTCGGTATAGAATGTATAGTTAGTGTAGGTGGTGAGGCTGCAAGAGAATAGGCAGGCTCGAGTTGAGGGATAGGAAAAGAGGAAGGGGCCAGGTTGGTGTCGGTTAATCAATAAGAATGGATTTAGCTAGCATGGAAAAAGTTCATTCTTCGAACACCACATCTTGGGGAACAAACACGTCCATTTTCGAATGATAAGCATCGACATACCCATGGAGCACGAACTTTTAGATCTAAAGGTAACTAGGTAAGTTTATGGTGGATGATATGAACACAAGCAAGGGTGGATGAAACGTACACAAGCAAGAGTTTATGGGAGACACAATTGAATGTATGGAAGAACATATAATCTGGAGCTTTATTAAATTGACATTCAAAATGTCACACCCCGACCTTTTTACCCTCAAACACGTTTTCTTTTTTTTCTTTTTTCTTTTTCTAAACACAATTTTTTTTTTCTAAACACAAAGCATCAAGGTGTGACTACACAACAATTCAAGCAGACGATGAGCCAAACAATTCAAACCCATGGGGCGAACTTTCATTTATATAACCATTTTGTTTCATACAAATTCACATTTATGTGCAAGACCAAAATGCCCCAAAATCATAACATTGATGCCTAACAAAAAGAAGACATCAATAAAAACCAAAACATGACGCGCCGGCACTATACAAACGAAACCCAAAACCTCCCCAGTAGGACGTGAGTGTAGCCATCTGCTCAGCCTGCTGCCCTGGGTCTGCCAAAACCTGAAAAAGGTAAAACAATTGAAGGCTTAGCCTTCGCAGTATGGCAACAAGCCAAGAAAATGTCAAACTTTCTCAAGAAGGGCTCAAATAAGAGAATAAATATCAAATCATTTATCATCAGGTCGTGTAAGAGTACGACATGTAAAGGCCACCTAATGGCCACACTAGTCCAATATCAATCACATGCGAGACACGCTTAAACATAACACTTATTTTCGAATCATTCACGTACACATCAGTCACATGCATTCAATCATACACATTACATTTTCATTAACTTTAGTGCATTAACAGTTCCTGTGGGTGCAACATAGGCACGTGCACACCGCGGGCGGCCTACAGCCGAGAGACAACCCCCGTGGTGGCCCATAACAGTATGGATCCATATCACCCGCTGCAGCGATAGAGCACTCATCCCTGGATGTGTGAAGTCCAAGGTGAGATACTCAGCCTTCCCTAGGACACCCAGGTTGGGAAGGCAGGAGCCCAACGCTCCAAGCACAACACACAACAGAACCCTGGGGTCTTGCACCGCCTGCGCTCTGACAGGCGAGACCAGTGGCAAAGTAAAAGGGGACGTCTCCCAAACACATTCCACTGGCCTCACATCTCTTATTCATTCATTCTTATCATTATCACAAGATGACTAGCTAGCACATGAGGTTAGTACACTCTACGAGTGTACTTACACCTCCCAATGCCTCCATATGAGGTCAGTACATACAGTAACAGTCATTGCTAGCTGTCATACAGTACGGGTATAACTACTCTCTATTTCATCCATTTGCATCGTTGCACATGGCAATGCACATGCAACTACACATTCATATCAATCATAACATCAATCCTCACATTAGTCACATCAATCACATCTTTGAAAAACTTAGCCAATCCACAGAGAGTAGTCTCGATCTGCGGTTGGCTCGTAGCTGTCCTATGCAGTTATCATTCTATGCTGCTTTCTAATGCATAATTGGGGTCGAGGAGACGCTCGACTCGATACCCCGCCTCATCTGTCCTAAACAGATATTAATTCTAGCATGCACATGCAATCGCGTAATAGTTTCAAAACAATTACTACTAGTCTTTCAAACCATTCAAAGCATATAGCAAGACATAAATAATCATACATACATTCATCTACAGATCAACAATCAATCCTAGGATCCCATGATCCTAGGAACACACAATCATGTTGCCCAGGCAGGAATTTGCCTGGCATGTCGCCATACCTGTGGCGCGCTCACCAAATACTTCAAAATGCCTCAAGTTTCAAACTCAAGGTCGACGAGATGTGCCCGGTGCACCTGCAAACATAAACAAGAATAAGATCACTACTAGAAGCCTACTCAAATCAAACAAATACAAAACCAAAATCCCTGAGGCACGAGTCATCGCCTCAAGAGGGTGTCGACGGGTAGTGTCGACCTACAAGGCCTCTAATAGGTCACTACGTAACTTTCTGTCGTTTCCACCCAACATCAAAATCCCAATACTTCGATCAACCCATCCTTAACGCATTTCTCAAAGACTTCCCTTTAGTTGAGGCGTCTCCCCAATATGCACACCCTCTTCCTACTATACATTCCACCCATGACATCAAGAGTACTCCAAGTCTTCCCAAAGGCGGCCCTACGCTTTTCCACAATGCCTCTAACTCTACCATGTTTCCCTAATGCTTCGAAATTTCATTCATCAAGCCTAAATGATCATTAAATACATGAATCATTACTTTCCAACGCAGATCCTAAGTTTTCCCCAAAACAAAATTACTAACATGCATCCCAAAATCATCAATTCTAAGCTCTAGCATGCTCAAACCATAATTATACATGCTTTAGTAGGTAATATTCAATAATTTAAGCTCAAATAGGCGTTGCTCACCCCAATCCAAGTGCCCAAACTGCTGTAACGATTCCGACAGCCACCTCAAGCGCCCAAACGATCCCCAAACGGCAACAATCGTGTCAAGCCTCCACCACCAACACCCTATGCCGCTGCTATGAAGAAATGAACGTTTCCTCCAAACTGAAAATCGATCAACATCCAATACCATTAGTGAACACAAGTGCTCACTTAGGGAAAAAAGGAAAATCGAATAGAAAATAGGGAGATAGTGCTCCCAAAGAGACCGTGTGGCTGGGAGAGGCACCGACAGAAAAGGGGAGACAGAGAGAGGAGGGGTTCGGTCAAAGAAGGGGAAAAACGGCAGTGGGGTGAGAGAAGAGGGAGAGAGCTGCAGACCAAGGGAATCAGGCAGAGAAGAGAGAGAGAGTTCGGACGGTGGGGGAGGGGAGAAGTCTGCACAGGGAGGAGGAGGGAAAAGAAAACGGGAAGAAGAAGAGGAGAGAAGAGAGGAAGAGGCAGGGGACGACAGGTTCACCTCAAGCGCCGCCGTCGCCCTCATCGCCGTCGTCACAGTCGCTGCCTTCTTCTTCCCTGCACTCCGGTCGTGGGTAAAGAAAAGGCGGTAAGAGGAAAACGGGGGAGAAAGAAGAAAAGGCGAGGGAGGAGAGACGGTGTCGGGTTCCTCGCGTGTAGGCTAGGGTCCGGGTCTGGATCCCGACCCGCCCCGCTCTGCCAAAGAAACAAACGTTACACAAAAGGCTTCAGACCTTTCAACTCGTCTGTAAGCATTGGGTTGATAAGATAGATTGCACAATGGAACACATATGCCGAATATTTGTTATGTAATCCTGCGCAAGCCGTGATGGAGGGCCCTGATTCAGCTACATACTGATTTTCTATTCTGCTAAACCATTTTCCTCAAGGATGTAGGAATAACTCATGTGATGACTGATCCTTAGTTTCTTCAAGTACTCACTTTAGGCCAATATATTCTCCTCCTCCATCAGTAAAGATTTTGACATCTAAAGCATTGTTTGTCAGCAACTTGAGCTTCTTAAACAGGTTCCATATCAGATTTATTCTTCAATCAATATATCCATAAGAAACGAAAATAACATCAAAGTTAAAAAATAATATGAGAATCCATTACTAGGAGCAGGGACAGGGCCCCAAATGTCAGAATCAACATTATTCAATGAATTTTTAAATGGAAGTTTAAGGCTCCTCCCTCTTTGACAATAATCACAAACATAAATAGTTTATGAAATGACAAGAAGTTCAAATTTATCCAAAATAAACTGTACTACTTCAAAAGCCATGTTTCTGAAACATTCATGCCATGTGAAAACCATTACCTTGTCTCCAATGTCGGCCTCCTTTCTTTGTTCAACCTACATTTTAGGCTACTTGTAAAGTCCATCTCCAGCTTATCCACGAAGAAGAACTCTCCCGGTTATCTGATCCTCAACATTACAAGCAGTACGTAAGAATTCAAAGCAACATTATTATCTTTAACAAATTGTTGCACCGAAAGTAAATTTATGTTCATGTGGAGGACATGTGAAACATGCTTCAATTTGAAAAATCTTTTATCATGACCCATAATAGAAGAGCCAATATTAGGAATAGGCAACATAGATTAATCTTCTTTTTTTATCCCATTTGTACCTTCATATGGAGATTGCATGGCTAGATTGCTGATGTTGTTGGTATTTTGGTGCATTGCACCCAATTGAATGCCAACTCTCATCAATGGTATCCATGGTGGAGGCAGAAAAGGCTTAAGCTGATTTCCAGGAGTTAAGAACATGTACAGTCTACCTGTATTGCTATGCGATGTGACCTGGTTTGTTGCAAATTTAGCATACCACTACATTCCCTTCTTGATTATGAGCGTCGTTTTTGTTTGCCTATCGGTTTTTCTTATTATTATCCCCAATTTTTTTGTATTTCTTGACCTTGAAATTGTTGTTTTGCTGACTTGAGTTTTTGTTCTCCTGATTCTACATAAAGTGTGCTGGCTATTCATTAGCACTACCAAGCTGCTACTCAAGGATTAAGAGAAGACCATAATGTTTGAGAAGAGTAAACAGGTTCCACATGCGTGATATGGATGCTTTAAAAGCTAGATACTCATTAGGAAGATTGCCTAAAATGAGTATCACCAAAACATCTTTTTCAATTGCGTCTTTAAAATAATGGCAATGCTCCTTTCAGCTTTTCTCAGGTATTGGAGTTGTGTTTCAAGTGCAAAATATTAACCTCAGACTGGGCACCATAGAGCATCTTCCAATGACTTCCAGATTTCATATGACGTTTTGAGTCCAATAAGTCGACCATGAATAGATTCTGTTAATGTGGATAGAGTACCACTCAAATAAAACTTGGTCTTGCCGACACCATGAAATGAATTCAGGGTTCAATTTTGGTTTGTCTCCTTGATATATTTTCATGGGTAAAGTTTGGTGCCATCTATAAACACCGTGAGGTGATACATGTGGAGTATGAGAAGTGTCAAGAGCTGAACACCCACACATGCTGTCCATAGCATTATGACCGTTGGCATGAGAGACACACGTGATCTACTCCACCTCCATCAATCCTTCATACATGGAAATATTATACATGTAAATATTTGATAATGGAAAACATATAGTTACCATTTTCAACCTAAACGTTAACATTGTAGACGTTAACATTATAGACGTTGAGATTCAAATGTATATATTCTGTTGTACGCTCTTTCAAATTAGTTAACAAAAATACAGAAATTCAAGCATTCTTTCTATCGCTACTCTCGTTCACTCATGATGCTGGACTTGTAACATGGTATCAGAGCGTTGAAGCATGAACAACGAAGGAGCAAAAATGGGTGATGCATTTCATGACAACTCCACCGGTTCAAATCCATACCAGGTGATGTCTAATCCTTATTACATTCACCATTCAGATAATCCTGAAAATATGTTGGTATCGCAACCTCTTAATGAGGACAACTATGGTACATGGAGTAGGGCTATGTCTATGGCTATTTCAGCAAAAAACAAGACTGGTTTCATTGATGGTTCAATTACAAAACCTATGAAAACAGACCCAGTGTATCTTTATTGGGTTCGGTGTAACCATATTGTGTTATCATGGATTTTAAATTCCATTAGCAAAGATATGGCAAGCAGCATTATTTATGCAACCACAGCGAGAGAAGTTTGGGAAGATCTAAAAGAAATATTTACCCAAAGTCTTGCCACTAGGATATATCAACTCCAAAGTTTCATCTCTCGGTAAGAGACTATGTCAGTGACTTCACATTTCACAAAAATGAAGGCTTTGTGGGATGAATTGGGTTCACATTCTCCTCTTCCTGAATGCTCGTGTGGGGCAATGAGAGTCTATGCATATCATATTCAAAGGGAAAAAACTATTCAATTTTTGATGGGGTTAAATGACTCCTACAATGCCATTAGAGGGCACATCCTTCTCTTAGACCCCTTGCCAAATGTGGTGAAAGTCTATGCGTTAATTTTGCAAGAAGAAAAGCAACGGGAAGCTATGATTTTTAGTACACCAAATGAAGGGATTGCTGCATTAGCCGTCTCACAAGGAAATCATGACAAGTTTGCCAACCGTGACACAACCAATTTCAGATTTTAGAAAGGTTGAGGAGGTCGGCAATCTAAACCTATATGCAGTCATTGTCGTGGCATAGGTCATGTCAAAGAAAAATGCTTTAAGGTCATTGGATATCCACCAGGACATCGGTTCTATGATCCAAATTTTAAACATGTTGTGGCAGCAAATTTTACATCAAATCAAGCCGCATCAAGTTTGCAAGTGGCATCCAACGACAACATACATGGGCCTAATAGCAATGGACAAATCCTAAAGAGGCAATCCCAGCTTTTACGATGGAGTACCATAAACTACTATCACTTGTCAAAAATAAGACAACAAACATCAACTTTGCAGGTAACGCTATCACCTCAAAACTTGAATATTCTCCTTGGGTCATTGACTCAGGAGCAAGTAAGCACATATGTGCTGATTAATCTATACTCAAAGACATAAGGCTGTGTGATACACAGGTGACACTACCAAATGGTAAGGTGGTTTCTGTTTGTCATATCGATAAGGTGTCGCTACCTAATTTTGACGTTAACAATGTGTTATATCTCATCATTCAAAGTGATTTTTTTATCTGTTAGTGAGTTAACTAAAAACCACGAATTGCTCCATCACTTTTTTTTCCTAATTACTGACATCGAAGACGACGATTGGTAGAGGCGATGTAAGGGGAGGATTATATGTGCTTCGGCCAGAGACCACAATGGAACAAAACCCCTGCTTAGTTGTTTCCAGCCATGAGCTTTGGCACAAAAGGCTAGGACATCCCTCTCTAACGCGTTTAAGGTTAGTTAGTGATTATCTAGATTTGAATCTTCAATTGAATGAACATTTTTTGTGTGATGCATGTCAACATGCTAAACAGACCCGTTTAAAGTTTGATTTAAGTGAGACTTTGTCTACTCACTCTTTTGATTTAATTCATTGTGATATATGGGGGGCGTATGCCCAAGCTTCACTATCCGGTGCACACTATTTTTTAAGCATTGTAGGTGACTTCACTCATGCAACATGGATCTTCCTTATAAGACATAAATATGAAACTTTGCATGTCAGCAAAAAAAAATTTTCCATGATCAAAACTCAATTTAATTGTCAAATAAAAACCTTGCGTTCCGATAATGAAACTGAATTTTTTTTTCAAGGAACGAAGGATTTTCTATGTCAACAAGGAACTGTTCACCAACATAGTTGTGTGGGAACACCACAACAAAATGGTGTTGTAGAACATAAACACCGAGACTTACTTAAGGTAGCTAAAGCATTACTTTTTGAATCTTATCTTCCTCTTCGTTTTTGGGGGGAATGTGTTTTGACTGCAACATACTTGATTAATCGTATTCCAACACCAAACACAAATGGAAAAAAGCCTTCTGAAATTCTTTTTAAAAGAAAACCTTCTTTCAAACACCTTCGTGCTTTTGGCTCTCTATGTTATGCTACCAAAATAAGTCCCAACAAAGATAAATTTGAGTCAAGAGCATATACATGTATTTTTATAGGTTGTCACTTGCTTCTCGTAGAGGCTGTAAGTACACAGTGCCCTACAACTATCAAAGTCTAGTGGGGTTGAAACACGAGAGTGCCTACCTCCGAGCCGAGAGTGCCCGCCCTTGCTTTCAAGAAGGCCACTTTTTCCGGAACGCAGCCCGACCAGTATGAAAATGTTTGATGCTGTCATGGATTTCGTCCGCTTCCACCGCTGTTTCACCTCCCAAAAAGCAAGGCTTGACGACCGCAGATGAGGAAGCGGGAGCAATAAAACCATGTCCGAATGGGAGAAAGGCCTACAAAGTGTAGGATTTAGAATCTCATAAAATTTTAATAAGTCGAGATGTTGTATTCTACAAGAAAATATTTCCTTTTCAAAAAGAAAAAGATTGTGAGAGAGAAGTCGTCCTCCCTATGCCTTATGATTTAGAAGAAGAAGCGTATGACCAGCTTTCAAACTTACGACACAACTATAACACACCTTTGGATTTTGACCAAACTGATCCACAAGATCTAGATAACCACCAAAACAACAATAGTAGACCAAATTTAGTAGAAAACACTTCCCCTTGACAGGTTTTGGATATTGAAAGAAATGAGATACAAATTACTTCACAAGAATCAAATAGAATCAAATACCACCCATACTGAGCCAGTTAAGAGGTCCACTAGAATCTGAAAATCTATACTGTGGCTAAATGATTTTTATTGTTCCCTTATTACATCGTCATCAACCAATCACGTCTACACACACCAGGACAAAAGAAAGGAACCTGGTACCCTATATCAAATTACACTTCTTTTTGACATTTTTCACTAAGCATATTGCATTCCTCACATCCTTAGTGTCTAAGTCTGAACCAGAAAGCTTTTGTGATGCAATCCAACACAAAGAATGGCAAGAGGCGATGGATGCTGAAATCCGAGCTTTATAGGATAATAAAACATGGACTATAACTACTCTACCAAAAGGAGTCAAGCCAATCAGATGCAAATGGGTATACAAAATCAAGTACAAGTCCGATCGATCCATAGAACGTTAGAAGGCCAGGTTGGTCGCCAAGGGCTATTCACAGCAAGAGGGACTATACTTTAATGAAACCTTTGCCCCAGTAAAAATGGTAACAATACGCACACTGTTTGCAATTGCTGCTAACTGAGATTGGATTATGTGCTAGATGGATGTAAACAATGCATTCCTGCATGGCAGCATACATGAAGAAGTATATATGCAAGTGCCACAAAGATATGCTAAACAGAGAGAGCACCAGGTCTGCAAATTACATAAGTCCCTATATGGACTAAAGCAGTCCCCCAGGAATTGGTCCCACAAATTATCAACAGCTCTTGAAGAATTCGGTTTCACTCAATCGAAAGTCAATCACTCTTTGTTTACATATAAAAGAAAAACTATATTCCTTGTTTATATAGTATATGTTGACGAATTACTTATTGCAGGGAACAAAGAAGATGCTCTTGAAAAAGTTGAGCAATTTCTATGTCAAAAACTCTTCATGAAAGACTTAGTGTAACGCTCGACTTTGTGGCAAGCGGGGCGGGTCAGGGTCCGGACCCGGACCCGAGCCCCACTCGCGTGAGGCGCTCGACGCAGCCCGACTCCCCTCCTCTTTCCCCGTTTTCCCTCTGCGTTTCTCCCTTACCACGACCGAAGCTCAGCGCAGAGGAGAAGGAGAAGACTGGGGAGGTGCCGGCGGCGACGACGGTGGCTGAGCCGGCGGCGAGCGGCGACGACGGTGGCTGAGCCGGCGGCGAGCGGCGACGACGGTGGCTGAGGCGGCGACGAGCGGTGACGGCGGCGGCGCTGGGGTAAAACTCTCTCTTTCCCTCCTTCAACGACACTCTTTTTTTCCCCCTTTTTTTTCCTGCCGCACGTCCCCTCTTCGTCTTCATCTTTTTCTCTCTGCCCACACTCTCTCTCGTTCTTTCCCCTTTCCTCTCCACGCTCCCTCACCCTCACTGCCTCCTTGCCCCTTTTGTTTTGACCGAACCCTTCCTCCCTCTATCGGCAGCCCTTTAGTCGGGCATCTTCCCTTTTTCTCACATTCTCTCATTGTCAGCCGGTTTTTCCTCACAACCGATTGTTTTCTTCTTAAGGCAGACCCCTTGTTGGTCGATTTTTCTTGATTTGTTTAGGGATTTTGGTCTTGTGCAGCTTGGGGATTTGTCTTTCCCCTCATAACAGCGACTAGGAGGCTTGGGAGGCGTTGACGACAGTGATTGGTGGCCGTTTGTCGATCGATTGAAGGCTTGGGGTGGCTGCCGGAAGGATTCCAGCAGCCTAGGCTCTTGTTTTGGGGTGAGCAAGGTGTATTTGAGCTTACATTGATGAATATTACCTTTTAGAACATGTATAACTATTGTTTAAGCATGTTAGAAGGTTGGATTGATGTATTAGAACGCATGTTAGCGATTTTGCTTGTTGGGTAAGTGTAGGGTTAGTTTGGAAAGCGATGATTCATGTGTCATTGATCTTTTGTGCATGATGAGTTGATTTTTAGATGCAATAGGGAAGCATGGTAGAGTTAGAGACGTTGTGGAATGCATAGGACCGCTTTGGGGAATGCTTGAAGCACCCTTGATGTCGTGGGTGGATTGTGTAGTGGGAGGAGGCCGTGCATGTTGGGAAGACGCCTCAACTAAAGGAAAAGTTATGAGAAATGCGTTAAGGATGGATTGATTGAAGCATTGTGGTTTTGACATTGGGTGAGAACGACAAGAAGTTGCGTATCGGCCTATTAGAGGACTTGTGGGTCGACACTACCCGTCGACACCCTCTTGAGGCGATGACATGTGCCTCAAGGATTTTGTTTTGTATTGTTGTAATTGAATGAATCGTGTATGTATCAAGTAGAAATCTTATTCTTGTTTATGTTTACAGGTGCACCGGGCCCGTCTCGACGACCTTGAGCTGAAGGATTCGAAGTCGAGGCTTTTTGAAGAATTGTGATCGCGCCACAGGTATGGCGACATGCCAGGCGAATTCCCGCCTGGGTAAATGTGATTGTGTGTTCCTAGGATCATGGGATCCTAGGATTGTAATGTGAATTGATTGATGGTTTTGTAAATGAGTGTATGT
>JAANDH010000585.1:27292-186744 GCA_011799765.1 Nymphaea thermarum
TGTGTTGATGTCATGTTTTGTTGTTAAACATCAATCATATTGTTGGGGCATTTTTGGTTATACACATAGATGTGGTTTTGTATGAAACAAAATGGTTATATGAATGAAAGTTCGCCCCATTGTTTGAATTGCTTGGCTCATCGTCTTTTAGAATCGTTGTGTAGTCACGCCTCGATGCTTTATGTTTAGAAAAAAAAAATGTTTTGAGTGTCAAAAGGTCGGGGTGTGACAGTTTTGGTATCAGAGCCATGGCAAACCCCACTATGGATGTGAGTTAAAGCCTATTTGTGAAGCCGTGTTGCCCAGGTACGCATTTACTTGATTGAACTTTTATTGTAGTTTTAATCTTTCAGTAAAAGATATGTACAGAAGATGTTTGTTGTTTTGAGTGATTGATGTTTTGAAACATTGTGCTGATGCACATTTGTGAGTTGTTTTATAAGTTTGGTCGTAGACCGCGTTTGAGAATGATGGTTCTTGTTTGTACGGTTGGCATACCAATGTAGAGTTAATAGCGAGCTCAGTTGGCTACAGAAGCACAAAAGAAGCTAAGTTCGGCCCATTCTGATGGGCATACTCCATTGGATGATGGTATGTCAGGGCAACAGTACGCCCAGACTAGTGTGGGTGCCCAAACCCTATCAAGACTGAAGAATGGATTGAATAGGGGTGAACGCATCTTTGCGCTCCTTAAGATGCCAGAGTGTGACAAAGTTAGCTATGGTTTGTATTTTGTTGGAAGGTGATGCCCAACGGTGGACGTGGAGACCCACCCATTTCACTTACCTGCACAGTTGGTGATTATAAATCTCAGTGAGTTTGATGTGATTTTGGGCATGGATTGGTTATATGCGCATTATGCCAATATAGATTGCAGGAAGAAGCAAATACAGTTGTTGACTAATGAGATGCAGCCTGTGGAATTTCATGCTCGCAAAGCTAGTCGAACTGACAAGATAATGGTTTTTGCATTGAAGGCTAAGTGATGGATAGAATTTGGAAGTGTTGCTTTCTTGGTCAACGTGTTGACCAATGAGACTGAACCAGTGAGGTTACAGGATGTTGCCGTTGTGAGTGAGTACCGATGAATTTCCTGAAGAACTGTCAAGTTTACCTCCAACACGAGAAGTGGAATTCAAGATAGAGTTGTTACCAGGGACAAATTCCCATTTCTAAGGCACCATACCGAATGGCACCGACAGAATTAAAAGAATTGAAGAAGCAATTGCAGGAGCTGTTAGATAAGAGCCTCATTCGACCAAGTGTGTCACCTTAGGGAGTGCCCGTGTTATTTGTTAAGAAGAAGGATGGAACAATGCGCTTGTGTATAGATTACTGCATGTTGAATCAAGTCATCATCAAGAATAAGTATCTGCTTCCAAGAATTGAAGATTTGTTTGATCAGCTTAAGAATGCAAAGGTTTTCTCCAAGATCGATATGACAGGTTTTTATCAGCTCTTGATGCGGGCGGAAGATGTTTCTAAGACTGTTTTTCGAACTAGATGTTGGCAATATTATTCATGGTCATGCCTTTTGGGTTGACCAATGCTCTCATAGTATTTATGGACCTCATGAATCGGGTTTTCCAAGACTACCTAGATCGGGTTGTGATTGTTTTGTGGATGATATTTTGTTTTACTCTGATAGTGAGACAGAGCTTAGAGATCACTTGAGAGGTGTTTTGGGTCTTTTGCCCGACCATAAGCTTTATGCCTAATATTCAAAATGTTAATTTTTGGCTAGAAAATGGTAAACTTTCTAGGTCATGTGATCTCGAAGGATGCCTTCAGGTCATTCTGGTTTCGTGGTGTACACAGATGCTTCGGGGATTGGATATGGTTGTGTGTTGATGCAGCATGGACGTGTAGTGGCTTATGCATCAAGGCAGTTGAAGGCTTATGAGTAACACTATCCCTCTCATGATTTGGAGTTGGGAGCAGTTGTGTTCGCATTGAAGATGTGGAGACACTATCTCTATGGTGCAACATTTGAGGTGTTTACAGATCACAAGTCCTTAAAGTATATATATTCTCCCAAAAGGATCTCAACTTGAGGCAAAGAAGATGGATTGAACAGTTGAAGGATTATGATTTCACCATATCATATCATCAAGGCAACGCGAATGTGGTGGCAGATGCGTTGAGTAGATATGCCAAGGCATCAATGTGTAGTATGTTGACTCGTTCTTGGACATTATTGCAAGATGTGATAGCTTGGCAGCCTTATCTCTGCGAAGAGAACAAGGCAACACTGGCGACCTTGTTACGACATCCTTTGATGGAAGAACTTGTAATGAAGCAAAAGGAAGACCCAGAGTTTGCTAAGAACATAGAAGAAATACTTAGGTAAGCCGAAGTATTTCTTGGGGATTGAAGTTGCTCAAGCCAACCAAGGTATTTATTTATCGCAACAAAAATATGCATTGGATATCACACATAAGGCAGACCTACTTGGAGCAAAACCGATAAAATTTTCAATGGAGCAGCAACACAAATTAGAAGTTGATCAAGGAGAGCTCATTAAAAACCCTACATATTATCCCCGTTTAGTTGGAAGATTGATTTATCTCAGTATTACATGACCCTATATACAATTTGCAGTCCATGTGTTGAGTTGTCTCATGCAACAACCACATCTCTCACATCTCCATGTAGCTCTTCGGGTTGTTCGTTATCTCAAACTCAATCCAGGCCAAGGGATTATGATAAGCAAGCACAACAACATGCAATCAAGTGCATTTTGTGACTCCAATTGGGTGGCATCTCAACAAACACGATGTTCAGTCACTGGCTACTGTGTGTTCCTCGATTCAGTTCCAATTTCACAGAAGACTAAGAAACAACAAACAGTCTCCAGGTCTTTTGTAGAAGCTAAATACATCGCAATGGCAAATGTCATATGTGAAATAACTTGGTTAAGGAACTTGTTGGACGATTTTCAAGTAATTCATACTTCTTCCTTTACAATTTATTGTGATAATCAAGCAGCCTTACATATTACAACAAACCCAGTCTTTCATGAGCACACAAAGCATATTGAACTACATTGCCATGTTGTTCGCGAGAAACTCCTACAAGGCACAATTCAGACATGTTATGTCAGAAGCAAAGACCAGCTCACAGATTTATTTAATAAAGCTCTAAAACGAGAAGCGTTTCAACATCTTCTAAGCAAATTGGGCATTAAAAATCTATATGCTCCAGTTTGAGGGGGAGTCTCAAGAGCTGAACACCCACACATGCTCTCCATAGCATTATGACCGTTGGCATGAGAGACACGCGTGATCTACTCCACCTCCATCAATCCTTCATACATGAAAATATTTGATAATTGAAATCATATAGTTACCATTCTCAACCTAGACGTTAACATTATAGACGTTGAGATTCAAATGTATATATTTTGTTGTATGCTATTTCAAATTAGCTAACAAAAATACAGAAATTCAAGCATTCTTTCTATCGCTACTCTCGTTCTCTCATGATGCTCGATTTGTAACAAGAAGGAATTGTGATTCCCATATCAAACAATTATTTGATGTGAGTTTGGTGCCGAAACGCGCCTGCTGGAGGGATTTCCTCCAAGGAATCAATTAAATAAAAAAAAATAGAGCAGTTACAGAGAAAAGATTTACAAGAAGCTCTACAAAATTGCTGAAGAAAACAGAGTAGTTGTTTGAGCAAGACAATCAAAAACCAATGGGAGAGTCCCGCCACTGCCAATCTTCAAACATCAGTGATACTATGCCCCATGATGGATCCCTACTGCAACACACCAATTTGTCACCCACGGTTGAAATCCTGCCTGCGAACAAAGACCCCCATCTCAGTGCAACACTTTCTAATTCGTCAAACCCAGCACTTTTGGTTGGAAACCAAAACGATTTCATTCCAATTACTAACTTGGATAAGCGTCAGCAATTTCAAGAGAGTATCATTTTCAGGACATAGCAGATCGCTAACTGGTTCGTCAACTCCCTTGAAGCCAACCCCACCAATCTGAGTTTGAATACCATAAGCTATACACCTCTTGCCCTTGTTAGACAAAGAAAAAAATTGCAAGCAAACCTAATCTTGTTGAAGACGATGCCAGTCATCTGCAGCACGCCTTGTAAGAATCCAAGCCTTGAATGGAGATGCTTCGTGTCGATTCCTGCTAGCAGCAACGCACGTATCCTCAGCCCGTTTGATGATAGCCCTATACTCGGAGGCAAAATTCCCTGATGATGTGCCCATCATGAAACTGTTTCGAGCAACCTAAATGCCCCATGCAATAGCACCAAAAATATCCTCCAGCATTGTGTAAGCCACCCACGTTTAGAGCTACTCTCAGCTATGGATGAAGAAATTGAATCCATAGAAATGAATAAAGTCTGAGAATTAGTAGATCTTCCTAATGATAGAAAACTCATTGGATGCAAATGGATGCTGAAGAAGAAATATAAAGCTGATGGATCAGTGAAAAAATTCAAAGCCAGATTGGTGGCGAAAGGTTTTACCCAAAAGGAAGGAATTGACTACCCAGAAACCTATTCGCCGGTTGTAAAGTTTGCATCAATTAAAATAATTTTGGCTATCACAGCATTCTATGATTTGGATATTTGTCAGATGGATGTGAAGACTGCTTTCCTGAATGGTGAATTAAAGGACACCGAAACAATGGTATTTTACTTTTCGCAAAGCAATTACAAAATTTGGGTTTGTTGCAAACCAACTAGACCACTGTGTATATGTCTCGAAAAGTGGAAGTCTTTTCTGTATTCTATCATTATATGTTGATGACATAACACTCGTATCTCCATGTCGATTCCACTGGTAGCTTCTGATTGAGTAAAGAAAAAAAGAAGTTAAATCCTTTTACCTATGCTCGATTGCTAATACCCTGTTTGTTTCTTTATTTTTTTTTCCTTATGCTCGATTACTAATGCATATGGTTCTTCCTTTCCCATGGGAACTCGAACGAAACTCCCTCCTCCTAAAGGAAAAACAAGTAACAACAGAACATGAAAAGGTATGAGAGAGAGAGATAGAGACCTGTGATAATGGCGGTGATGTTGAAATCGATTCCATCTGTAACTTTCTCCCAAATAGAACGAGCACCAAATCCTGATGGGCCCTATCTACGGACCCAACTTCGTAGCCTTTCCATGCCCTTTTCCGGCAAAAGATGCGGTCGGAGAGAGCGCACAAGTAGTAGTGATCTGAGACTTTTTGGATTGCTTGTAAATGATCAAATTGTCATGCTGTAGAGTTTGGTAGTCCCTCTCTGGGTTTTGGATCCCCAAGCATGTTCATCATCTTCTTCTCTAGAGCATAAGAAGGTATGTCTCTCTCTCTCTCTCTCTCCATCTAATGGTAGATCCTATCATGAACATCATTTAATCCATGGTGAATGATGGATAGAAAGTAGACAAGCACAAGCACGAGATTACATGCATATGTTAGCTAACTTTAGGTTTAAATTTGTAAGTTGTCTACCAACTGTTTGTGATAAAGACACATATACTATTGGGGACATAGAGCCTGTACAAGCCCAAAACTGAGTTTTCACATATCCAAGGGAGTTGGCCTAGTGAATAGGCCCTGGCTCTAAGGGCAGATTGGTTCAGTTTATATAGATTTCTCTCCCTGCACAGGTCTATGGTGGGTCTTGTTTTTACTGTGGTAAAGGAATCGGTGGGTCTTTGGGCAGCTACTCAAAGGTTCAAAACTAAATCCCCAGTTTCCCTGGGAAAAGAAAAAGGACCCTTTACTGATGGCATGATGCTTCATTAGTGTATGGGACAGCCCTTTAGAATCAAGCTTCATCAGTGCAGGTAAGAACCCTTTACTGATGGAATGAAGACTATGGTTGTATTTACCCAACCTTAACGTATAATAGAAAGCATCAACTGCTTGTTATGGAAAATGTTTGACACACCCACTGATGATTTGAGGGCCACATTTCTCCTTTCATTCACTCCAATTTCACTTTCATTGCTGAAAAGTTGAAGTGCTTGAAGTTAGAAGGTTCATATCTTAAAATTTTCCTTATGAAAAATTTCTATCTGTGTTGCCTGTACCAACTACTTGACATGGAGACTCAATATGTTTGTATTTATTTTACCTTCACACTGATTCACTCAAGCTTTATAGTGAGTGAGATACATAATAACTTAATAAGCGAAGGTTGCTACAGCAACTTCCAATGGTCAAGAACTTTTTGCGCATTGTATACAAGCTCTTCTCTTCAGCAGCTCCTGGATTACTTTCAACAGAATGATTTTCTGGATACGAACAGGCAGAAAATTCCCCAAATTTGGTTCAGGATACAATATCTAAAACAATGGGCCTCTCAAACTTTGTGAGCATTGATGAGCTTATGGTTCCCTTTGAAAGGAAAGTCAATGCTAGTAATATTGATAACAGTGAGTTGTGGAAGCAAAAGTCAGATGGTCATTGAAGTCTGAATTTCTGAAGCAAAATTGACCATGGGAACTGCTGAAGACTCTCGCTCTATGAGTTCCCATGGGCAAACTAGCCAAACTACCGTTGATATTGTTGAGGACCTGATTAATGAGGCTAGAAAGAATCAGCTATGTTTCTTGTATCTGATTGTGTAAAATTTTCAAGAAGAATAGTTTAAAGCACAGATAAATGCTTTTGTTGTTTTTTGTCCATTTGGGTCTGTTTGGAGCTCCATCTCTTAGGCATGGTGTTTCTCTATTTTCCAGATAATTGAACATGATTCACCCAAGTTAAAAGTTCCATTTGTGCTTTTGTTTGTTCTACTTCTATTTGTCGCTTATATATCTAGTAGCCTTTGTCTTTTCTTGCTTGAAGGTTTTGATTGAGGATGCACCATGTCACATGACGGTGAGTGGTGATGCTGTTGTAGCATTTAAAAAGAAGGAAAACTACAATTGAGGTTTGTAGATTTTTACAACTAATAATCCTAGAATGCATGCCCCACTTGATTTTTTGTCAAGGTATAGTATATTTTGGAACTAATCTTTCTTTTATCTTGTAGGTTATTGTCCAATGCAAACGACAGTGGAAGAGTAATTACAAGAAAAGATGGTGAGTATGCTACTATAAATAATGGTTAATTTTAAAGAACTATGTTAACATTCTTTCTTCTTTTATGCTGTATTGAAGTTGAACTATAAGGAAAACAAATCTTCTGCTTTCTTATATGGAGCTGACCTTTCCCGATTGGGCTCTCTCTCACTATGCACACATTACACACACACACACACATATTTGTGTATATGTGTATTGAGTAAAAATATTTCTTCAAAAGTGTGAAAACATAGAAGAAGAAAACCTTGGTTAAGATGCCTTTCTCCTAGCAGCATCTTGATATTTTTCCCTTGAATTCCAGGACATTTCTGGTGAGCACCGAGAAAGAAAGATGCTTTTGCAGCTGACTAGCTGAAAGTGGAGAAAATCTTTTCATGAAATATGACAATGAGGTGCCATATGTATATGAGGTATATATCCTGCACTGTGTGCCACAGGCATCATCAGTTAGTAGTACTTGGTAGCTGGCTACAGCTTTGCAAATTGTAATATTTAGCTTCAAAGTGGTTGATTACTCTATGTTGTTATTTTGTTATCCTGCAGGCCAATGTTGTAAATTATATTACAAGGTTGATGTTAGAAGATTTTATTGAGGTTGAGATGGTAGTTGACAAAGATTCTAAAAGATCATTGTACTTAAAAGATACACATATAGGCGGGCATCATATATAAACACATATTGGGTGTAGGTGCTCATGAACATGTATTGGTTCTTACTGCTGCCACTCTTGTTGTATGAAGCTTATGTCAGTGAGTGATGCGTGTTGGTAGATAGGTAATTGTACTTCAAATTTCAGCTTTCTTTATATTTGCTCATTTAGGCAATACCATCATTGTGGTAATTTTAGAATGGCAGCACCTAATCTCATGCATTGTACTTTTAGAAACTTGGCTAATGACAATCTTGAAGGGTTGATTCTAGGTAATATCAGTTTCTGTATAAACCTGAATGACTTGTATGTTTCCTAATCTAAATATACTTTTTTTCTTGTTATTTGCTATTACTACTTTTTTCTTGATATTTCTTTTTCACTCCCTTCTAATTAACTCTTTTGTGCATGCGATAGTGTGCACAACAACCAATCAAATGGAACCATACCGTTGCATTTAGTGGCTTGAAGCTATCATACTAGTAAGATTTTATCCCATCTTGCTAGTTGATGTAGCTTTTTGCTTATTATATATGTGATGACATTGTTGGCAAGGAGATTTTTGAATTTTTGATGGGTTTTGCCACATAATCCTAAATCATTTATTCATAATATGCTCCTCTGAAGTTCTAGTACTGTTCCCAATGCATTTTTCTATCTTGACTATGATACAGTATTATATTTTCTTCAAAGGAATACACCAACTGACCCCTTCTTGGACATACATCAATGCATCTTTTCTGTCTTCAACCAATTGACAAAGGTGTATAGTTTGTTTCTTCTAGGTGTTCTTTGCTCAATGTGTTGTTCCGTATGTCACATGGGTGTGGGTACGGTACGGGTTCGGGTAAGGTGGTACGGGTTCAGACACAACAATTTTGAAAATTGTGGGTACGTGGGTATGACAAATTTTATATTATCAAAAATGATAAAATGAAAAAAAAACATTAATAGTTCACACTTATAATCTCATAAGAAACTAAGAAAGTCTCAAACAAAACATTGTTTATCATAGAACACTATTATTATCATCATTCTAGTCAATGCTCAGCTCATCCTCCTCTTCTTCCACATTAGAAGATGTTGATGGGATAGAAGGTTCTTCAAATCTTAAATTAACACTGCAAATTCATTGTCTTCTTTTAAGTTAAAGTCCTCAACATTCACGTCCCAATTTTTAGGCTTGTGCCTAGGCTTGGCTGATCAGCATTCCGGAGCAACAGTTTGGTTGATGAAGATAACCTTCAACACCCGACAGATAGCCAACAAAACAACAAATAAATGGCAGGCGAGGCAACAGATAAGCAGCCAAACTAGCCAGCAATAGATAAACATTATATGTGTAAAATCAAACAAAATATAAAAAAATGGAAAGATCGATGGTTTTACTATTCAATCTTCAAACAAAAACATCCCCAAATCAAAAAAACAAAATCCCTCAAATCAAGAAAATGAAACCCTAAGTTGTGATAGCGAAAAGAAAAAAAAACACTTATATGGCTGCTGCTGGACACCACCGGACATTGTCGTGGGTCGCCGGACGTCCTCGTTGCCGCCAGCCATCGCTGACAGGCAAGGGTTGAAGAAAACACAGGTAAGTCGAGCTTTGCTGCAGAGCTCAACTTTTGTTTCGTGAGTGAAAACGAACAATTCTTATGGTTTGGATTGGGTCTGACCTGACCCGATCCAACCTGTACCCAATAGCTTAGCCTTACCCGCTTCTGCGTACCCACCTGCCGGAGCGGGTACGTGGGACAATCCTACGTACCTGTGTCACATAGGTTGTTCCTCTAGTGTACATTGCTAAATTTTTTGGATTTTTAGTTATGGACTCTAACCCCAATGCATCTCACAACTGCTGCTCCTACAAACCATTGTTGGGGCCAGGTAGTCCTTTCATCTCCAAGTGTTGTGTTTACTGGTCATTGTACATCCCTTAAAGGTCAATTCTATTTCTAGCAGAGTATTCCTTTCTATGTTTTTTCATGCAAATATTGTTATTTATGATGTTGCTACGGGGTGTCTATACCATCGGTCTTGATCATGAAAGGACCATTTGCAGTATGGTGCAGGACAGCTGAAGAGCTTGTGAATGGGCCAAATGCATGCAACACCCACAGCCTCTCTCTCACTTTCTCCATGTGCCAATTCTGTCTGTTGGGGTGATCGTGTAAGTCATTTAATCCTAGTTTGTCTTAATTTGGTGGTGAGATACAAAGTATCATGCTTATAAGAATGGCCATCCTACATGTAGGTCGAGCCCGAGTTCAGTCAGCTCGAACTCGGCTCGACTAAAGGAAACCACGAGCTCGAGAATAGCTCGACCACAGCAGCTCGAGCATGACTCGGCAGTCACATGTTGAGCTTGAGCTCGACTCAATTAAGGCTCGACAAACTCTTTTGATACTCATCGTATAACTATATTATGTCATCCGTAATGTCATCACGGTGGGGATTTATTTTTTTCCCTTCTTACTCTTCTACTTTTGCTAATCACGTTATGTTACGGATATGTTATATTCTTGGAGATGCTTCATTAATATAAAATTTCACTAATATATATATATATATATATATATATATATACTGACAGAAACCCCTTTGCAAAGTTGAGCTTACCCGATACATGGTGGGAAGAGTAACATCTCCAAAGGTGGCGGCTTTCGGCCAGAGGGCCTAGCCGCTTGTCATTGGACCTTATAGAGGTGCTGGAGACGATTCCATAGTTGAAGACATCAGCTGGATTCTACATTTTCCCTTTCTGCTGGAAAATGATACTATGACACAAAATTCACCCGTCTTCTCTTCTAAATTAACCTAGCAAACAATTTTCTTGATACTGACGAATAAAATATCTAATTGCAAATTCTTTTGCAGAGAATATCAATTCAAAATTTCAATGGGTTTAATAGTGTCTTAGAGCCATACTTCCCATCCACATGCAGATATTTCAGTGTTTCTGTGTTAAGCAAGTGTTTCTGTGTTAAGCAAATTCACCATAAACATAGGCTCTTTGTCGTTTTCTTGATACCGACGAAGAAAATATTTAAATGCAAATTCTTTTGCAAAGAACATCAAGTCAATGGGTTTAATGGTGTCTTAGATCCATACTTCCCTTCTACATGCAGATATTTTGGTGTTTCTGTGCTAAGCAAGTTCACCATAAACATGGGCTCTTCTTTTATGCCTCAGCTGGCTTCCATTTAAGACTCCACCTAAAGATAATCTGTTCAGAAAAAACAATACTCACCTCTTGGTTGGGGAGTTTGTAGATGAAGTGTTCAAAAAATTAACAGGTAGCTGAATAACTAGATATGGTAAGAAAAGAAGACTCACCAACAGAATCAGATGCCTTTCCTTGGACACGTGGTCGAGCACCCTTTGAGAGTGTTGACTCCACTAACTTAAGAAGTTCCTTGCCTACAGTATTGCAAACATGTTTAGTTGCAAACTAAGTACACCAAAAATGACAGGCTGGTTATCCCTACTAAACAATAGCACAAATACAAATGTATATGTTGTTGCATGAACAAATAAGCCAAGACAAAATAGTTGGAATCTCTGGAAGAATCTTTGCAATGAGAAATTAACTAAAAAAGAACCTTGGTTTGCTTCCGACTGTGATAGGAACCTTGGTTTGCTAATGATGCTTTTGATTGAGGTGACACGGAAACTATAACAGACTTTCTCTTTGATTATAAAGGAGAAATAAACTCTTCCAAGCACTGAATCATCACAGTCTCAGCTGATGTCACTTAACCATTGTAAAAAGAAGTCAGACTACATAAATATCCAAGTAGTTAATGACATGCTGATCCAAAAACTACATCATTGATCATACCCAACTTCAAGCAGACCCAGTTTAGTTTATTCATCATGTCCATTTTGGTGCATGAACTTGAGCATAAGCATGTGTGGGCTTGCTCAGTGTGCCCACATTCTTTCTCTCTCTCTCTCGTTCTGTCTTTCTCTCTCTCTCTGTCACTCTGTCTCTCCGTGAGAATTACACATTTAAGATTGTAACAAGTATCTTAATTTGTATGATACCTTTGTTATGTAACATAACTATGAAGAGAAACTAAACGTGGAAAAACCAAAGGACTTAGAACAACCTGCTAGCTAAGCAATCATGTAGTGTGATTTTGACAGGTTCACTTTGAGACTGAGTTTTCTGAGATAGCAACATTTTTTGGCCTTGCAAAATGAACAGATCCACCATACAAATAAAATTAGCTCAACTCAACTATATTTAGGTATCATGTTTAAGTGTCGTACTTTAGCATGAAGGGTTGATCTTGATTGCATAGAATTTATCTATTGATCTTGATTGCTGCCTAGTAATCTTCCACTATCTGTGTCGGCAGCATGATGAGTAAGCCACTTTCTGTGCCTCAAGCAAGAACGTAAATTACATAGTACAGCCCGTTTTTCTCCAATCTGGCTCGAATACTGTGGGTTCTGCCTCTAAGAGTCTGATGGTTGACCTTCTGCTAGGCTTTCAACTGCATGTTACGGCTTAACCTTCCATTAAGTTCCATTGCAAGTATATTCACTAGATTGGCGAATCCTTGACAGGGAAAGAAACTTGAAAAGCAAGTCACATTTTGGGACTGTTTTACTCGTTTCTCATATAATATAAGACATCCGAGAGGAGAGTTCAAGAAACATAACGGCTAAACACACAGAAATTTAGCAGTAAACAGAGGGAGAGCATCGTTCCAATAAAACATCACCAACTAATCTCTTTTCTAACTACATTCAAAAGGTTTAGAGATGTGATAGACAGACAAATGGTCAAGGATGAAACAAAAGGAGAGGAGTAACCCACAAATCACAATCATCTATCTGTATGATGAATGAAATTTCAACGTTACAGTCGTATCGTATCTACCTGCGACGAGAGAGCTGCTAGTGTTCTATGAGGGTCACCGGAATGGCGTAACCCGACGGCGATGGTCCTCGACAACAAGGGGAGATCAGTTGAAGGCGGCGTCGCTCACCTGAAACCTTGAAGGATGACGCAGAGTAACAAACTTACGAAGGTTTCATTTGGGGAAAAAAATTTTGATACGATAGAGAGAACAAAGGGCAAAGAGGTACTCACTGGCTCAATGCGACTATGGAGATGCCAGTGTTCTACCAGGGTCACCGGAATGGTGTACCCCAACGCCGACGGCCATCGACAACAAGGGGGGATCCACTGAAGTTGCGGCGCTCACCTTAAACCTTGAAGGATGATGGGGAGTAACAAACTTACGAGGGTTTCATTTGGAGAAAAAAATTTTGATACGATAGAGAGAACAAAAGGGCAAAACTCATTGGCTCACTGCTACGAGAGAGCTGCTTGTGTTCTACCAGGGTCACCAGAATGGTGTAACTCGATGCCGACGGTCCTCGACAACAAGGGGAGATCTGTTGAAGGCGGCAGCGCTCACATGAAACCTTGAAGGATGACACGGAGTAACAAACTTACGAGGGTTTCATTTGGGAAAAAAAATTTGATATGATAGAGAGAACAAAAGGACAAAAATGTACTCACTGGCTCAGGGTCACCGGAATGGCGGAGCTCGATGCCGACAATCCTTGTCAACAAGGGGAGATCAAAGCGGCGGCGCCCCGCCTGAAACCAGTTGAAGTTGAAGGATGAAGGGTTTCCTTACGAATAAGGGTTTAATATTGGGGGGAAAACATTTTTGAAACGATTGACAACAAAATGGGAAACCGAGACAAAGGGTTCCAAAATCGATTTTTTAATTAAAAAACGAAGGCCCTACACATCATTTTTGAGATGAGTCGAGCTTGAACAGTCTAAAATCAGCAAACACGAACTCTCGACTCGATTATTTGAACGAATCAAACTCGTGAATCGACTCATTAAGCAAAAATCGAACTCGTTTACGAGCCGAGCTTTAACAAGTCAGAGCTCGAGCGTTGTTCACTCCATCTACATGAAATATGTGCATAGGTCAGTAGGAGCTGGCATTTTTTCATGTCACGCAGGCAGGTGGAATTCCTGATGTTATAAATAATAACGTCATGAAAACAAAAACAATAGTTGCTGTCACTTATTTGGTCGGGTCTTGAAGGACCTGTGTCTAGCTTTCACTTTTGAAGGCCTACAAAGGACAACACTATAAAATTGCTCAGGGTGCCTTAAGGCAGGGCTGGGACTTGGATTAGGTTCTTCATCCCAGTCCTGAGCGAGGGCATTTGTTGTTTATCTGCTTTTCTGTTTTGGAGTCCATAACCGGCATGAGCAAGCCTTGTCCAAACTCACATGAAAAAGTAAGGGTGTTATATATCTTTCAGATTTCCCACTTATATACAGCTGAACATTGAGTGGAAATACCAGTTTCTGTCATTTACTTCAAATTTGTCCCAATTAAATTTGTCTTGCATCATATCCTTTTTATGTTTTACTTTGGACTATGTTAATTTTTCCTTCATCTTCAGGTCCCAGAATCATTAAACTCCAAAGTGAGACTGACTTTAGATATCAAACAAGGTGGAGGACGCAAGAGCCAGTTCTGCCTCATGGACATTGGAAGCTGTTGGAAGAACAATGGCCAGCCATGTGATGGGAGATGTAACAACCTGATACCATTGTTATCCTCCACTAACGTTGATGAACCTTTACAAGAGAAAACCCAAAACTCCACCCACACACTCAGCCCAAATCTCCAGATTTCCAGAGGAACATCAATAATTTCTGCGATAAACCCTGTTCTGGTCCACCGACCCTTTTTATGCAGGTTAATGGGTCAGTCCAAGCGACCCAACCCGGGATCCCATATCTGGTATCTAACAGAAAGCTACCTCATCTGCTGGGCCTGGCAGTTAGTTCCTTTATATTCTTAAGAAACTTGATAAGTGAATCACAAAAGGCATTTAGACGACTGTTTATAGGAACATTAGCATCACCCTCTTTTGCCATGGAACACTTCAGGTAGTTATCATGTGTTATCGACTCGTTTTTTAAAGTAATTCTTCTGTCATACATTGATCAAATTCCTACCTATTTGTGCTCATCTATCCTTTGTTGTAGGTTCCTTGCTTTGTTTCTTAAACCCAATAAGGATAATAAGTACCATACTTGAACTTCTACCACCATTCTATTGACTATAGAGCCATCATCTTGAGCATTATTAATGTCTTTAAAGGGTTGAACATCATTCAAGGAATATTGTAATCAGAGCCATCATCTACCACCACCGTCTCCACTAAACACCATTTTACCACCATTCTATTGGCTACAGCCTACAGAGACATCATCTTGAGCATTTAAGATTGTAATAAGCTAATTCTATGTTGGGTTATGCTTTAAATGTCAGCTTATAAAATATGTCATCTACCAAATTTTAGGTGGTCTCTAGGCTTCACTTCTTTTTCTTATAGCTTGAATTAGTAAATTTGTTACAAAGTCATCAATTTGGAGATAAGAAAATGATCTACTGGTGATAAAGGTTAAAAAATGTTGTTTAGGAAATTGTTGTGTACTTTACACATTGTTGATCTCTTCTGCTATTGAGGTAGTACAAAATATAGTTACAAACAACGTTTTGAAGTTTTAAATGGCGAGGTTCTTCTCGGGTATAATACGGGGAGATTGAATGAGAAAAAAATGGTAAATTTTTAAAAATTTTAAAAAACTAAAAATAGGAAAAAAATAAAATAAGTGAGCAACTAATAACGTAAACATCAAAAGTTAAAAAGATACGTAGATTTGCAACAAATAAAAAATAGAAAATGAAAAAAAATTGTTTGACATTGAAAAACTGAAAAAAATTAAAAAGTGAAAAAAATGCGAAAAAACACGTTAGTTTTTTCGTCTTTTATGCTTTGTTAAAGTTTTAAACAATTTTTCTATGACTGTGGTATAGAAATACATTTACCTTTGCTTTTCACATGCTCTTTTTATGGATATCTAACTTTAATTCTTTATAGTTTTAATAGCTTTAGGACCATTTGCATTCAAATGGCATCTTATAGAATTAGAATTGTGTCAACACTATAAGTAGAAACTTCAATTTACGGAACAGGGAGAAGGGACAAGAATCAGAATCGACATAGCCTGCTATAAATATTGATGTAGCTTTATTTTCAGATGTACATAGGATTTAAACCCTTTATAAATTTTTAGTATTAAATCAGGTTTTTTTTGTCCATTCATGATCGATATAACTGTACACAATAGGCGAACAACGGCGTGAGCCAAGTCCGCCGATGTATCCGCTATAGCGGTGAAATGAATCACCGTGCACCGCTAAACCCATCACAATCTACGAATGGATTGGTCACCCACCAGTATAAGTTTTTATACCAACGACCTTTTCCATCGGTGGAGCTAGCTGTAGTGGTGATGCACACCAAGCAGGAAGGTCTAAATCGGGGAACTAGAGCGGAAGTTGTCACCGGTATAGACTAATATAGTGATTGTTCTCGCCTGTATAGACTATACCACTGACGCGGTATAGTCTTGTTGTAACGGTGACCATTGTTGATAACTGTACTGGTGATGCCACATTTACCGCTATAGGATAATGCAAGCTATAGCAGCAACATTACCGATGTTAATTTCCACTAGTATAGCCTAACGGGTACTAATAGCAGTGAAAAATTCACCAGTATAGGCTTGTTTTTTTTTTTTGTGTATTGACGTGAGCTTAATGCATATTATATTTCAATAATACATCATGATTTTCTCACTTCATGCTTAAACTCAATTCGTATGTTGAGCGCACCATTGCAGTTGAAATCAGAATCAATATTTGGGAATGAACATTTTTCTCCAATATATTTCTTTTAAACTATGTTTTAAATGTATGTTTTCTTTACTTCATATTCTTTCATCATTCATTCTCTATATTCTATGTCAATTTGAATCCTTCATCATAAATAAACAAACACTTTTCCATGCATGCATTGTTTTTCGCTAAATCAAATTTATATTAAGTATCAGATCATAGTGAATGTTTTTTCAATTGAAAACACATTTTATAATATAGTTTTGTTTTTGAAGAAGAAAAGGAGAGAAGTTTAGTCATGTATGGATCCTCTTTGGGAGGATCGATCCTTCTCTCTCCTAGAAAAAGAGGTTGTAAGAGCGGGCTCAGTGTAGAGGTTGTAAGAGCGGGCTCAGTCAAGTCTTCAGGTTCACATAATTTCTTTTCTTTTCTCTTTCTTTTTTATTTGCTATTTAGTTCTTTTCTTTTATACATGTTTTAGTTTTCCTTTTTGGTTCTAGCATGCCTACTTTGGTTTATATCTTGCTTAATTCATAGTTTTTCTTTATTTTCTTTAGTAATGTTGTAATTTAGCATATTTATTTTCTTATGATAGATTTAATTTAATGTCTCTAGGTTAGGCAGATGGGTTAGGCATGCCCCTCTTGTCCCTCTCTTCTTCCTATAATTCAATATATTTTGCTTAATTAGTTCTTCACTTGAATCATGCTTGTAGATTCTATTTCTCCTATTCTTTCATTAGTCATGCATACACAATTATTTTAAATATAAACCTACGTCATATAGGTATGTAGTCTAAACCTAGTCTAAGTTCTCTATGATCTAATCCATGATCCATCTTAGAGCCCACTATATATGAATCAAGTCCCATAGCCTAGACCTAGCTGACCTCTTTTAAACTCATCTATACAAAATGAGTGAAGCCCATACTATGAACCATACGGTTTGACTAGGATCAAACCAACCTACTCTAACCAAGCACGTCCCAAGTATGTTTAAACACTACCTTAGTCAGGATCAAGCCCAGCCCAACCGACCTAGCCTTAGTTATTTAAAATCCAGATCAAGATTCAAAAATGATCAAATTTGGTAAATCTTAGTTATGACATGGAGTTCAAATCTCACATATTTGGCTTTAGACTCCTGATTTCGGATCTCAAATATTGGATCCCAAAATTTGGATCATAAATTTCAGATTTTGGATGTTGAATATTCACTATTGGACCTTGGATCTTGGATTTTTAATATTTGGATTTCCATGACATTTCCTATTTCAACTTAGAATAAGAACTATATGAAACTTCTTGGATTATGATTAGTAGACTTGAATTCATATCCATTTTTTCCCAGATAGGTTTACGTTTGTTTACTAAGCCCTAGTAGAGACTGACTCCAGATCTATATGGTCTAGTTTCACATGCATCATATTAGATTTAGTACATCAATTTGCATTGATGTACTGATAATCTAGACATCAATGATATCAAATTGATTCACATTCTGTTCGTCAGTCTACTTCTGGGATTTACTTAAACTTTAAAACATGCACAATTTTAAAATTAGGGCATGTTTGTGTTGGTCAAGTCCTTGGTTTGAAAACTCCTGTAAAGGTGTAAAAAATAATCAGACTTCGTACCAACAAATCGGGTCCCATCTCTTGAAATCTTGCATAAGGAAACAGAGGCCAATACATGTAAATCATATTCTATTCATACCGTATGATGTAAATTGAAAATTTTACATGTATCATTCAATACAAAATAAAGAAAAGATTGTTCAAATGCATCACATGCATAGAAAAGTTCAAATAGCAAACTAGTTTATGCAAAATATGTTTTTCAATACTTACTTGTTGGACATTGTCTGATTTGTTAAACATTCTCTAATTTAGAAGTTACAATAGCCTATAAGAAAGGATTCATCTCATAGGAAAACGAGGTTAGTTATATTGTTCATCACAAAACTATATCTATCATGAAGCAAAACATTTTTATATCATTGGTAATATCATATATCAACATAAGCCTTGTAAAACTTAAATCTGAAACATGAGAAAAAGAATACATTCTCCTCCATTGTAGCAAAATTTTTCTTACATAGCCTCGAGTTTTTACAATTTTTTCTCTGCAATCTTCAGTCTTCCGCAACAACCCTGTGGAGGAAAGACCCCCTAACTTTTTATTCCAACAGCAAATATATATACAACAAAAAATTGGCAGTCACTCTACCTTAAGGGCTAGAACCAGCCATTAAGAGAAACAAACCAAGAAGACACCAAAAACTGAAGGAATCAGATTTACAATTTTCGGGTTAAAAGAAACAAAATATCATGAGTAGGTTGTTGTTGCAAAATTTGAACTCTATGAAAGAAGTTGCTATAGTTACTTTGCCATCTCTGAAAGGGGCGGCGTCCTTCGAACGTGGCCTGAAGCCTACTAAGTCAAGGCTTGTTGTTAGATATCAGCATTATCTTCTCAAATCTCTCCAAACCTCCAACCATCAAGAGCTGACAGAGGATAGCGTCTTCAGGTAGGTCACTGTTGTCCTCCCACGAAGCTACTTCCTAGTCAAAATACAATCCACTCGAATCTTGAATTTAAAAGCAACAAACTCCCAAATTTTTGAAGAGTGCAGACATGAAAAAAGATAATGGTGAGCAGGCTCCTCGTCCTTGAGGCAAAAAACACATTTGTTGGCTAAAGAAATGTCACTTTTCTTTTGTTTATAAAAGGTAGGGAGACGATCACTACATGCCAACCAAACAAACCACTGTGCTCTAGGATGAGATTGAGGGGACCAAATCAACTTTCTCCAAAGCTCCGCAACATATTTCTTTCTCACCACCTCCCACGCTTCAGATGTGTTGATGTTGGAGGCAGGAAAGTTTTGCCAAAGAAGAAGGTCTGGCTGCGGTCTAAGTTAGGTCTCTCTATACTCACTCGAGAAAAAAATTCATTGAAGTTGTCAAGAATAGGCAAGTCAGAATCAAGGATTGGATTTGAATCCAGTTTTTTCTAACACCTTTGAAGAACCAAGACTCCTTTTTGGGGCTCTTTAAGGTCCAAAGGCTTTGGAAATAAAGACATTTTTTTTCTAATAAAAATCGCCCATGGGGCTTCATTTTGGCAGAAGCGCAGCGTGATGTGACCAATACAAGCTTTGTTCCAATCATCAAGACATTTTAAACCAACACCCTCCTCCAACACCGGAAGGCAGAGAGAATTCCAGGCAACCAAGTGCACACCTTTCCTAGAATTTAGGCTGTCCCAAAGGAAGTTAGCCACAGCAGCTTCAAGTTTATGCTTAACAGACAAAGGAAGCATAAAGACTGAGCACCAGTAGTCAATGAGGCTTAAAATGATATACCTTATCAAGCAAAGACGCCCTGCACAAGAGAGCAGCTTAGAAGACCAAAGCGAAAGCTTTTTTTTCACTTTCAAAACTAATGAGTCACATAAGCTATCATGCATATTACCAGCAAAGAGGGGAACACCCAAATAAAGAAAAGGCAGTGGACCTTGCACCCAGTCTGAGTTGTTGATGAAGGAGAGAAGAATTATTTGTTCCCCCAATAAGATAGCATGAAACTTATGTGGGTTAACATATAACCCAGAAAAAAGCTTAAAGGACTCAAGTGCTTGCATGACCTTGTAATAAGAGTGATGATCTCTTCTAGAAAGGATGATAAGCTCATCGGCAAAGATAAGAAGAGAAGCGCATGCCTCAACCCCTGGGATATAGGGAGAATCTAGGGATCCGTTCCAACATCTATACTCCAAATTTCTAGAGAGCTCTTCCATAACAACAAGGAAAAGATAAGGAGACATGGGGTCCCACTGCCTCAGGCCTCTATGCATTGGGTGAAATTCTTCTGGAGTCCCATCAATGAGAACCACAAAGGAAGCTGAAGAGATGCACATCATAACTCTCTCAACCCATGTCATGCTGAATCCCAAATTGATAAGAGCATTTTTAAGAAAAGCCCAGTTAACCCTGCCATAGCCTTTGGAAAGATCCATGTTCGACCCAGCCAGCACACCTCTTTCACAAAAATTTTCAAAGAATTTAATGGGAAGTCGAGCCTTACCATCGTAAAGATTTTCAAAGGGGTCTTCATCAAACTGTCGTCGATTCACAATGTTTGCTGGGTAATAAGATGCTTCAATGTTGTCAGCCTCTGTATCCACTTTGGGGCTGTTGTAATGTCGATACTCGAGGAATATTTGTAATTTGGCTTCTTCTGGGGCAAAGATCTATGCTCCCCCTAGCCATTACACTCTTTCACAGAATTTTTCAAAGAATTTAATGGCAAGTTGAGCCTTACCATCATAAAGATTTTCAAAGGGGTCTTCATCAAACTGTCGTTGATTCACAATGTTTGCTGGGTAACAAGATGCTTCAATGTTGCCAGCCTCTATTCCCACTTCGGGGCTGTTGTAATGTTGATACTTGAGTGATACATGTAGTTTGGCTTCTTCCCTTAAATATGTGAAAATGTGCTTTTCATCACTAAATTCAACTATAGGAGTGCTCTCAGACAATATTCCACTTGAAAAACTATATTTGCTACCTAGGTCGTTTTCAATTTGAATTGCCCTCTCTTTTTTCATCCATGTTTTTGGTAGCACAAAAACCAAACGCTCCCGCCATAGCCAATCTTTAAAGTGGCTACCAGGAATGCAAACTTTGTCAATTGATCAAATATTGTATCCTGCAAAAGGGGATATGAAATATATAAGTGGCTATGCATCATATTAGAATAACCAAATTGGGCAAAGGCATAAAATTGACCTATTAAAAGTGTTGTTACGACATGCTACAATGAAAATAATCACGTATTTCTTTTTTATGAGTGAAAAGACATACAAACTTTATCATGGTCAGCCAAAATGCAAATCTATATCAATAAATAAAGTTGTGAGGATTTTTTATGAAATTTTGTAAGGAGAAACTACATGTCATTAAGCAATAAGTTATAGTAAACATAAATACTAGTCAATAATGTGAAGGTGAAAAGTTAAGCATGAGCAAATGATGACATCTCTGCTGTAGGCTTTGAAAAGAGTATCAAAAGTTTATTTACTTTAGAAGGTGTAAAGATAAAATGGAGATTGAGCATCAATTTATAATTTGTATATATTAAAAACTATCCATAATGGTCCCAATTTATTAGTTATTTCGTATTATTTTCTGAATTCGTTCCCCATTTTGTTTTTCCAAAGTTTTTTTTTTTTATTGAAAGATTGGATACATTCATCCTATTATCACTGTCCAAATAATGCAAAGTTAGATATTTGCTTTGTCTAGTTATGACAAAGATGTGACATCTTTACCCTTGAACATATTTTAATAGATAACATGTTAGCTTTTCAAATATGTGTGCACTTGTCATGAAAATAATCACATGATCTATCTTTATGTCCAAAAACTTAGGAACTGATATAATGATATTTTCCAGTGTGAAAATAGGTTTTATGAAGAATCACTAGGAAATTTGATATGAAACCTCAGACTGGTTGAGAATTAGGGCAGTCTTCCATGAATCTGTAAGGACATTTGATAACCATTAATGGAAGAAAATTTCAACAGAAGAATCAGAAGCATGATAAAAAGCATAGACTCTCACTTAATAAAAGTCTTTGTTTTCATAGGAATCAAATGCAGTGCCTCTCGAGCAACTTTATTTTCCTATTCTTTGGCATCATAAACTATTTGTCCTATTCCTGGCATTTCCAAGAACAAGCATCAAATGCCTTTATTGTGTTAGTGTAGCTTACCAAGCACTAGTGGAATGCATTGCCACAAGACACATCTCCAAGTCCAAGGAGATCCACAAAAATAAGAGACTCTTAGGCCACATACAAAAATATTGACACAAACAAAGAGAATGAAGAGTTTATGCTAGACATGAAAGGAGTCCTGAGTACATTTGAAGATTGCAAATGCAAATAGATATAACAATCACAATGGCTACTTATGAAACAAGAAAAGTGGAGCTTTGTGGGGCTTTCTTAACCCCTTTATTTCTGATTTCCATTATACAAAATAGAAGAGCTGGATTTTAATAGCATTGTGCCATCCATAGCTTTAGTTGGCTATATCGACAAAAGCCATTGGATTTCACACAAGGAAGTAAATTAGGTGTGCAGTCTCATTAATCTCCCGTGGTTACTAAATGTTGTTCCACATCTTGCACTCAGAGTGTTTGTTTGGGACTTTAATTATTTTATGGGAGCCTTGGCAGAAAAACAGTCAATACTTGCTGCATCTAATGCTACAAATGCTGGTTCAAAGTTGATTTTGTGTAGCACATTTGTATAAACACGTCCAAAATTTGGATCTTCGTTCCTCTCTCTTTCATGACATAGGAACAATGGGAGAGACGGAGGAGATAAACATGTCAATACAAAGGCAACAATTGGGGAAGTGAGGGGCAAGTCAAGAAGGCTTGAGGAGAAATCCTCCCTCTTTTCAAGATCTTCATCCTATAAATTAACTACCCTTCAAGTGAACCCTGATTTGCTAAAGGACATTAATTCCTAAGGATTCTTATGCCTCCACCCAAAGAATATCTAGGAATGGCAAAGTATTGACTAACCATTGAAAATCACTTGAATAAAGGGAATTGGTGAAGAAAATAAAGATCAACAACAAAATTTGTCACTTGTTGAAAAAAGAAAGAACAAAACCATGTGTTGCATTTTCAAGCTTTGGATTTTGAGAACAAAATGGTCAGTGAAATGAGACTTAAAATGAACAAACATAGTTGGTAGTTTAAGGTCTCACAATAGAAACAAGTCTACACTTTAAGCAAGACAACTCTTGTATTCAGATCTACTGCCTGATTTTAAAGGGACAAAACTTTGCACTTGTGATGGCATTAAGGGCAAAGGAAGTGCAGGCAGGAAATAGTCAAACTCTTAGCTGATGATATCCAACTATTGAAGTTTCATTAATTGTTTGGGAGGTTTACAATAGCATACTTGAAAATAGCCAATTTTTTGTTATTTTTATGCCCTTTAATAACATAGTCTGGTGGTTTCTTAAGATATACCTCTTCTGCCAGATAGTCATTTAGGATCACTGATTTCATATGCATTTGAAAAACCTTTCAGTTTCTTTGGCAGCAGCTATTAGAATGATTAGCTGAATGGTATCTAATGGGAAACTAGACCAAGACTTTATGATAATTAATTTTTGTCTTTTGATAATAGCATTTTTGCTATTAATCTTACTTTGAATCACTCCGCCTCACCATTTTGCTTTTTCTAATTTGCTTTGAAGATCTACTTTACACCAATTGCTTTACGATTTTTCTGAAGATTTGTAAGTTCTCATGTATTTTTTTTTTCTCAGTGGATTTGTTCCTCTCATCTGTTGTTTCTTAATCTTTCATCTTGAATGACATTCAAAACCTGAAGGTTCACAATAAATAAATAAATAAAACAAAACATGCTTATTGTTAACATTATGAATTTGTGAGGAGATCTCATTCAAACTCCTCAATTTGAAGGTCTTCTTGGCATCATGGACTGAATTTTGCAGAATTCTGGAATTAATGAAAATTACAAAAGCTACCCAAATCATGAGAATAATATTCACCACCTCTATCCAACCTTACCACCTTTACAAAATATCTGCCTTGTTTTTCAACAAAAGACTTGAATTGTTTAAGGTTTTCAAAAACTTCATCTTCTCCTTCAAAAACTAATCCCAAATTTTCCTTCAAAAAATCATCAGTGAAGGTAAGAAAATATGTGTCTTCCAAATGATATGAAGTTGAGAGGACTATATACATGTGTATGGACTATTTCAAGAGGTTGAATTACAGTGTTTGATATGCCACTTGGAATTAAACTTTTCAAGATGGCACAACTCACATCCCTCACAAAATTAATTAGGATATACAGTCGATTGAGGCAACTCGCGCACCTGAAACTATCAAAATTAAGATGTCCATATTTCAAGTATTTGTGGTTTCTTATCAAGGCATGCATTTAAACATTGTATAACATCAGTATGTATGTTTATCATGAACGTAAGTTTTTTCACATGTTCACCTTTACAATTAAATCGTGACTAGTGAGAGCTAAATCATTCAATGAATAGTATCCATTTTCAAGGAGTTGCCTCAGACTCAACATATTAGTGTTCACAAATTCAAATTAAATATTACTATTCATATTCGGAATGAAGTAGACCTTAAAGATAATTCATGCTTACGATTCTTCAACTAAATTAAGACATAATCTTTTCTTTCACCAGAACTTGTGATGTGCCCAAAGGTTACTTTTCCATTTACAGTTTCATCAAGATCAACTGACAACTTTTTTTTGCTGCACATATGATTCCTAGCTCTACTATTAAGGTACTAAAAATTGTTGTCAAGATTATTGTGTTCCTTGCATACCAATAAAAGAGTCGGAGCTTAAACCTTTTTTCTACAATATTTGCTTTTTGAAAATTTTCATTAGTTTCTTCAAATTTATGACTGGAATTTTTTTTTCTTAAGTGCCAATCTCAACTATAAATTTCCCCATTAACTTCTACTAACGATTCACTAACAACAATTACTCTACTAATAGCTATATACTAATTACCAACATAATTTCTCCCCACTATATACACAACAATTCACATAACTAACAAATGGTCATTGATTTTAATACATAAATTCCCCATAAATGTTTTTATTATGCCCACGATACTCATACACATTTATAAAAATATCAAAACTGTCCTCAAACTCTTGTGACTCTTGTCTTCTGCTTTTAAGATAAAATTATGAGTTTATATTTTCACAACAATTCTCATTAAATCAAACAAATGATGGTTTCCTGGCTATATATAGCTGAATTGAACTCAGCCAGCTGCCGGGTTTTGTCGGGTAACAAAATATTTAACAGTCGCTAAGAATACCATGTAATAGGAGCACTAGCAATTGTTTATGGTGTTTATAGATATGATTTATCTTGCATTTAACCATGATCTCTTTTGGAGTTTAATAGAAAATTTATAATAAATCCAATGACAAATTTATAATAAATCCAATGACATCAACATTTTGATGGTAGAAAAATCCATATTTTTCACAAAATAACTTAAATCAGGTATGTTTTACATCAAGATAATTTTTATAAATATATTAAGATGTTTATATTTTGTTTGCTGAAATTTGAAGGGTCTGATTTTATCCCTGACCTAATGGTCTGAGATTTACCAACAAATGTGTGTGAGAGAGAGAGCTACAAAATTGTAACGTCAAAAGGAAGTTGCTCAATTTAAAAAACTAGAAGGTGTTCCAGCTTTTGGAAATGTAAGCCACCATGAGTAGGGTGGTAATTCGGGACCGGCCTCGGCCCAGAATGGGTGGGGATCAGTTTTTTCTCCCTCTCCCCCTCTTTCCCCAATCGTTTCTCTTTCCCTTTCCCCAACCGTTTCTCTTTCCCTTTCCCCAAACTCCCTCCCGCAACCACTGTTTCTGCCCTTCCGTCCCTTGATCACGCAACGACAGGAACCAAGGTATGCCAACCTCTCTCTCTCGCTTTTGTTGAGATCGAAGATTTTAGACCCCCATCGAGGGTTTGAAACTGAAACCCTTGACCGAAGGTTTCGTACTGAAACCCTTGATGTGGGTTTCATGACAGTTTCAAGACCCTTTGTGAAGGATTTTTGGGCTGCCGTCAAGAGGCAGTCGGTTTGCTGAACTGTATTTTCGTTGGGTTCGGGGCAGCCCTGCGGCCCTGCCTAGTGCTCAGCCCTATTTATCCTATGCATGAGATGTCTGTTGGATTGATGTTTGGAGCGAATATACCTTGGCACTCGTATTTCATGAACTATGTGTGTTTTTGCATGTGCATGTGCCAAAAAAAGGTAGGGGGGTTGCTTTTGTTATTTGAAAAATATGTCAATGGGATGATTTGTGAGGGATTGCCTTCTTAATTTAGAGCAATATTTTTTAAAACTTAAATGACTACTAGCAATTTGATTTTAAAAAGTAGTTTATAATTTGTGAGTTACCATATACCAAGTGCATAATATGTTTTATGATTAGTGCCCATAGTTTAATCAATGTACAAAGTCCAGTGCCCTCTATCTCTATTAAATTCGACTCTGTTATATTAGATGCAACTGTTTACAAAGATTACTGGCTAACTTAGAAATTAAAGAATAACTAACATTATACGTTAAAATTTTAATCAGGATTATGAAGAAGTTACCTCAGCAAGCCTTGTCTTCCATTCAAGCTGTAGACCTGTACAGCCTATCATGTTTAAGATCCTCAATGATTTAAGCCTTTCAAGCCCATTGACTTCCTTTATTTTCTGGCAGCGATAAAGAACCAATTCCTGTAGGTTCTCCAAGTTTGAAATGCTCGAGATTCTCTCCAAGGAACTGCAGAAACGGGCCTCGAGCTTGGACAAAGAAGAGGGCATTGAAGGGAGGAACACTAGATGTTCACAATTGTGAAGGTTGAAACTTTTGAGGTTAGAGAAGCCACTCATGTTCGCGGGCAGGTTGGGCAGGCTGCTTTCCTTGAAGTTTAAGGACCTCAGTGATAACAGGAATCCATCATCACAGGGAACTGCTTCATTCGACCCGCTACATCCTACGATAGTCAGCTTCTCCAAAGAGCAAAGCCCACAGAAACTCGAAGAAAATTTGATATTGTAGTTGGCCTTCGATGTCTCAAGACTTAAAGTCCTCAACTTCACGAGCCTTCCAAAGCCTTCAGGCAATCGTTTGATCCGGCAATCCTTTGCCTTAAGAGAAGTCAGCTCACAGAGCATCCCAAAATCCTCAGGAAACTTATGTTGAGCTTATTTAAACTTTTCATTTTCCTCATAGAAAGAGGCAAAGTCTGGATCGCAACGCAACCTTTTAAGGAAAGCTTCTCAACTTTTTCTAGTGTCCCTAGGGTCTGAAGCAGCTCAACAATCCCGCAGAACTTTGCCTTGAATTTTGTCAATGATTTCCAACTTCCAAGATTTTCAGGCAAGCTGCAAAGTTTGGAGCAGAAAGAGAGATCAAGGAATTTAAGGCAACTCAGTTGACGGATACTATTGGCTACCTCTTTCAATTCTGTGCATCGTTTCATGCTCAAATGGGTTAACTTCTTCAGTTCCCCAAATCCGTGGAGAGACAAGCTCACGCAGTTGTCCAACACTATCTTCTCTAAATTTGGGAAATGAGCAATATCGAAAGTTGTTCTTAGAGTCATACTTCCAGACATGTTGAGATATTTCATCTTTTCAAATCTCTGCATGCATGGAAGATACGTACGTGAGAATCAACAAACAATAAAGCCACATAGGACACAGTAAATGAACTAAGGTTCTCTTACTTTTTTTCCTGGCTGACATTTACTATAGGTAAGGCCAAAGATCAAACTCCTTGAAAGATCAAGAACTGCAACTTTCTCCAGACTAATGTCTTCAATTAGCCACTTCAGTGGACAACCGTGCCGTTCCAGCCATTCTAGTTCTCTCCGGAGGTTGTCCGGTTCGAATCTAAAGTTGGCGTTATTCATGCGGAGCAGTCTAACATTGCACAGTTTTGCAAATGCTTCTGGCTTTAAACATAGATCTGCTGGTGGGCTGCGCCCCTCTTCCAAATTGAAACCGATAGCTTCAATCTTGTCAGTCCCCTGATCGTCAGCATGAGAAAGAACTTAAAGTGAGTACATTTAATGAAACTCAAAGCAGGTCATAGAACCCGAGTTGAACTTTTGGGATTCAAACCTTGGCATGGAGTAATAGTTCTAGGGAATCTACGGGACCCCACAATCTACTGCGATTGTGAGGGTAAAGAAGGTCTTCTTCACACACAATCCACTTCCCCATATCTCGGATTAGGCTATGCATCTCCAATTTTTTACTTGCATTGGATTTTATCAGAGACTTGCTTGTGAGGGATTCAATATCTAGCTCTGGGGCAAAGCCATGAGACTTCCACACGTGGCTTGCAATTTCAATATCTGTTTCATCATTGAAAAAGCAGGCTGCGTCAAGAAATATGCACTTCTCTGACTTCTGCAATGCATCATAACTTATTCTGAGCTTCTTGTAGATATCGTTGTGATCTTGAACTTGCTTCAGTTGATCCAGCCTCTTCTCCCACTCTTCAGAATCTTCTATACCCTTAAAAAGGGGGCCTAAGACTTCAAAAGCTAAAGGCAAACGGCCGATAGCGGAGACAGCCTTCCTTGATAATTCGACAAAGTTACCCGGTGGAAAATCCCCCTCAAATGCAGCTGAAAAGTTTGAGGGCTTCGTCTTCATTGTTCTTGAAGTTGAAAAATATCTGAAGAGCGTGACTTTCCGTACTTAAGCAGCACATCCTCATCTCTTGTGGTGACAATGATTTTACTGCCTTCATGAAACTGACATGGGCTTCCTACTAACTCAGTAAGTTGCCTAAGATTAGCAACGTCGTCAAGAACAAGAAGCACCCTCCATGATTGAGACCTCTGCATGAAACTGATACATTCGTGCACATCGTCCATTGGTTTCATCCCCAGGACGACAATAACTTTGTTCGGCACAGAGAGCAGCCCGTGCCGTTCATATTCCTCCCTAATGTTGGAAATGACCATGCCGCTCATAGTTCATAAAAATTCTGTTGTAGATCGCCTTGGCAATGGTAGTTTTGCCGATCCCACCCATGCCGTGGATGCCGATCATGCGACTAACGGTTGAGTGATGTATAGGGAAGCCCGATGCACCAGTGCTTTATGAACCCGTGGAATGACTTTGTTGTATATGAGTTCGCCTTCATCACGAGTGCTTCACAAACAAAATCGGAAAAGTCTTGTAAAAGATAATTTTGATGTTCGGGCTCGAACTATCCGAAAGTGTTCGACCCCTCATGCAAGACTAGGAAGGGGTATGTTTGTCTCTCAAAAAAAATCACATTTCATTTTCTGTTGTTATTTTCTTATTAAGGGCTTCATCCTTTTGAAAGAGCTCCAATTTTATGAATTTTGAATTATGTAGGCTTTCAATGCTTATTTTGGCTATCCAAAGTTACACAATCATCTAATCAAAGCCGTACATTTGATACAGATGAATAGTTGAAAGAAAAACATAAAAAATGTAGAAATTAATACTAAAGGTTGAAAATGTTTATAACTTTTTTTTTTTCTTAACCATCTAGTCATTTTGGATTGGATGGTCTTGGTTAGATGGAAGGATGACTCTAAAAAGCTAGAGTCACCATTCAATTTGCTTATATATATATATATATATATATATATATATATATATATATTCAAATCCCAATATTCTCAGCAACCGTACCACCAACCTTTTAAGTTGTTTAAAAAAGTAAATTCGGTAGTTAGCAAAGAGAAAAGAAATTGATACCTCCATAGTTCAACAACTGATATGCGAGTTCTTCCAGTTTGTCTGTGTTTATTCATCTAATTAACTTATGTGCGATCTTGCTTTCGTTCTAACTAAATTTCGAAGTTCATATTGAAATAATACTTTCGTTTGCGCAAATCGTAGTTAAAAGCAACATAACTTGTACCCGTGATTTTTAAAGCCAGAAAGGTTCTACTTGTATATTTGAAAGCATGGCTTTCCTCTGAATTGCGTTTATTAGCTTTTGCATATATGGAGATCACAGTTCAGAGAGTGAAGTTAATTTTGTGAACGAACATCGATGATTGTTTTTTTTTTAACCAAAATCTAGCTACCCTACCTTCAACAAAGGGCACATCGAACTATATTTTGCTTCTCTTTTAAAAGACCACGTTTACCATTTTAGCCAGGGTGTACAAGCTAATGGATAAAATGATAGGATAAAAAGGACAAGCATAATCCCAAAAATACTTTTTGCTGACAAGTTTGGTACTGATTTTTTAAAAAACTCCGCTGTTTTTCCTGCCCATTAAGAAAGAAATTTTTTAGCAAAATATGTATCATGGGCCATTTCCACTAAATACTCTTGCGTGGCATATTTATTTGTGGTGGGTGAAAATAAACAAATTAGTTAGCATCAAAAGTGTAGCATAATTGGTAGGCTTGAGTAACACATAAATCACAAATAAATGATGTATTCTCAATTCTGTATGGGGGATGATGACTTTGCTTCTCGTATCCCTACAGCCTGGGAGCGAGAGGAAGAAGAATGGCTTTGCCTCTCGCATAACATCAGCTAAGCAAATCAGTGAATGCTTACTTAGGTAGGGGCAAAGTTAGGAATTTCTTAATCATGTGCCTCAAAATATCATTTAATTTCAATTTTTTTTTCTTAGACAATAAGGTGAACTTTTCTTCTTTTAAGGGTTAGACTATTTTACTTAATTTAAAAGCTTAAAACTAGAGATAAATAAATGTACTGGATCATAAGAATAGTGACGTAAAACTTTCACACGTTTGGATTGGGTACCGCCACCCTCAGGCTAGGGGCAGAGCGAGGATTTTCATCTTTAGGGGCCAAATGGTTATACAACATACCAAAGATATAACTTTTGCAATATTTTCATAGGGTTCAATACTTTCTTTTTCAAAAGTTCTACAAAGGCCAAACTCATGTTTTTGAACATTTTAATGTATCAATTTTAGTTTTTAAAACGTGAAAGGTGGTGCCATGGCCCATGGCTTCGCCTTGCATTTGACAATGAGTAGACCATCTTCCCCTACTCAAGTAAGCCCTAACCGGTGAGATAGACATATTATCATCAATGCAAGGCCGAATAGTGAACATAAGCGCTTAATATATATATCTATCTATAAAGGACATCTCTATATTGAAAATAAATGAATTCTCTTTAAATAGACAATATGGTCTGATGTGTTTGATATGTTTGACTAGCATGTACCAATCATTCAATTGGCATAGCACACATGGTTAGGTTAGGAATGGGTGAAAAGATGTATAGTTTGGTTACTATATGTGCCAAGTCTCTATGCCGTTAAGTGGTGGGGTATAGCACTTGACATCAAGTTCTATGTCGCTTCATGTATAATATGGCACTTGACATCAAGTTCTATGTCGCTTCATGTATAATACGAGTGTATGTCATATGTGGACCATACGATAAATATGTATATTTACTTTAATGTCCACTTGTAGCGCCTGTCATTATCTTGTACCCTACAGAAAGTGGTATGAAATAATGATTAAGATATGAGATAACAAAAGATGTTTAAGATAAGGATATATATATGTAACATATCGATAATGACAGATGTATAAGACAATGCTAAACAGAGTTATGAGATAACAAAAGGTGTATAAGATAATGTTATAGCCAGATAAAAACAAAGTTCTTTTTTGTTGCTTAGAGGAGTATATCAGTCATATGCATATACGAATTAACAAATTTTACCTTTTCGAATCTCAAAATCTTTTATTTGCAGTTTTCTTGTTTGTTCCTACAAAAGTTTCTTTTTATATTAATCACAAGTATTTTTTGTTACTATTAAAATGGTGCATGAGAAATTCATACACGACACGACCTATATAACCAGCTTTACCCGGGCACTGCTACTGTTGACGCAACCTAGGACTTTAGAGGCAGGAAAAGATTTGAGCACTTTTTGATATGGTAGGTAGTAAACTTCTCACTCATCGAAGAAGGGATCCTCACCCAAGAGCGCAAACAAGAGAAATTTAGTCCATATAAAGGCGTTTAGTGCTCATTTATAATTAGAGGATCAGTTTGATGGAACTCATCATTAATTGCGGTTTCTTTTTGCCTTTGAAGTTAATTAGGTTCGGTTTTTGCATTCCTTTTTCTAGTTTAGTGTACGCACTGACCGTGGGTTAGGGGATAAATTCTCTTCCTCGCTACATCATATCCATTAGTTGGACTCCATACAATCAATTCTTAGACAAGATAACCACATAATTAAAATCATAGCCACAAATATAATTTTTGGGTTTTAAACGGTAAGGAGGTTTTGTAGGAATATAAAAGCAAAGTTATTTTTCATAGAAAAAAATGAGAAAGTTTTTGTAAATTTTGGAACAATTAATCTTTTGGGGGGAAAGAAAAAGATATCAAAATCTTAAAAGTAAAATGTAAAAAATGTGAAAATAAAAATCTAGTAACCAAAACTACAAAAAAGAAGAAAATCGTGAAAAATAGATAAAACAGGAAAAAATGAGAAAAATAGGAATAAAACGTGCTTCTTTATATCTGTTTTTGTTTTTTTTTTTAAGAGTGCATTTTTTTTGTTTAATAATATGCTTTTTCTATGGCTATGGTCAAAACAACCGTGAAAAGAAAGAGAAAGCAAAAAGGACCGTCGCTGCTTACTGATGATCGCTAATGCTGTCGATGGTGTAGCCGCTCATGCCTGCCACCTCTTTCAATGCCTCCTTCCATCCTTGGACCGCGTCAGGATCCAAGCCTTTGTTCATCATATGCGCCATAGAGAAAGGCCCTGTCTGATTGCGTACATCACGTGGATTAACATTATAGAAGATCGGAAGGATCAAGCGGCCGGTCTCAGCGATCTTGGTTATCTCCTGAAGACACCACTTGGATTCAACATACGACTTTGAGAAGGCGCGGATGCCTTTGTCGTTCAGTGCGTGGTAGAGATGGCTGGTGAAGGTATTGCGGGTGTCCTTGCCTCGAAAGTTGAGAAACACGTCGAACTCGAAGCGAGTTTTCTGTCTTGGTGCAGATGCCTCCCCTTTCTCGCAGACCTGCGTCCTCATCGTCGTCTTCTTCTTCTCTTCCTGGGGGATTGGCAGGCCAAACTGCTCTTCCGCACCATCTCGGGTTCACAAAGCTCGAGTCCGGCCGGCTCAGGTAGGCGGTAATTGTTGGGTCGGGTCCAGCCTCAAGACCCGACCCGGCCCGTTAAGTGACGGGCGGGGAAGGAGAGGGCACCCGATTGGGGGAGGAAAAGAAACGGGAGGCTTCTTGTGGCTGCTTAACAAGAGGATAAAGAGAAGAGGAAGGCAAGGAAGAGAAGATGGAGAAATCGCAGCAGGCGCGTGAGATCGACACACCAAGAAGAGAGATAGAGAGGAAAGACAAAGAAGAAAGAGAAAATGAAGGGAGTCTTCATTGGGTGATTTCTTTCTTGAATCTTTGGGGCTCTTTCTTTCATTCGCATAAGAGAGTGTTATTGTTCTCTTGAGTTCATTGTTTTTTTTAAAACAGTAGAGATATTGTTGCTCGTGTATTTGGCTCCCTTTCTTGATATATAAAAAGTCTCTCTTACCCGTGGTTTTTACCTTATTATTGGGGTTTTTTCACGTAAATTGGTCTCCTATTTTTTTGCATTTGTAGCATATATTTTGATATATATTGCTGCAATAGTGGTGTTGGAAACTCATTTTTATACACGCTGTCCAGTAATTTCGAATTTCAGCAGTTTTATATTGGTTTGGCCTCTTTTATTGTTGTTGGAGCATTCTTTTGAGGGATACGACTATAACAGTAATGAATAGTCTGATCGATATGGCTTTGGGGTGTCGTGTTTGGGAGGCTCAGGTTGACGAAGTCAATGGGGCGAGAGGAGCTCGGGGCGATAGGTCTCTTCCATGTTCTGGCAAAAGTGCTTCCTTGTAAGTTTTTGCTATTCGCAGGGGATTGCAGTTCAATCGATAGAGTAGAAGACTTCGTGCCAACAAGAGTTCACAAGAGTGGACTTTATAGAAAAAGATGCGGCAAGTGCGTTGTTTATAAAAATGTCCTTTTTTTCAGTCAACCACCTGCTGCCAGCCCACCGATATAAAGTTGCAGCTAGCCCACCGATTTATTAATGAAGCCGAATGGCCTTATTCGGTCAATCCGCTGCTATCGCACTAATATAAATCTACATGAGAACCGTCTTGTCATTGAGGAAGAAAGGAAGGAAGAAAAAGGGACAGCTCAAATTTAAGCTCAAATTTAACGTGGTTCGTCTGCATTCACTAAAAACAAAAGAATAGTATGAATGATTTCTTTATATAGAGTTACAGACGGCTCTCTTCAAAGATGTGATCAACCGTTGGTGAGGACCTCTTTCCAAGAAAGAGATAAACGTTAGCTACTGTGGATTTCTTTCCAAGAAGGAGAAGGAGAGCTTCTTTCCAAATGTGCCCCTGTTGGGCGGCCGGGGAGGTTTTCCTCCTCTTCCTCCCACCAATCCACCAAAATGGCAAGTGGGGAGGAGGTTTATCTCGCCGGCCGACAATGGTGCTCAAGCCATTGGCCAATGCCGCCCAACTGTCCTGTACAACCGAACGATGCTGGCCGATGACTTGGCACCACCGTCGGCCCCCAAATCTCTCTTCTTTTCTACCACCAAACATGTAGCAGGAAAGAGAGAGCAGCCTGACAACGGCGCCCACTCCCTCGGCCCCTGCCGCCCGACAGTAACAGTTGAAGGGGGCGGGTGCCGCTGTCGAGTGGACGGGGAGAATACGTGCTCCCTTCTTTGTTCCATCCAAGAATCGTTGATGAACCCTTTAAAATTCGTGTGCCACAACAAAAATAATAATAAAAAAGTAAAAGAAAAAGGAAGACATGAAACCATAACTATTCGATTAAAAGATGAAAGGTTCTACCTTGTTTTCTGTAGAGGTCAGGCAAAACTCAAAGTCACCAGGAAAGAATCAAATATCAAGATTCTTATGAACATAAAATTTTAAGAAAATATATGATAAGGTGCACCAGCTGATTTTGGAGAGAAGATGGAAAGGCGCCAAAGGGAACAACTTCCAGGACTTATCTATGTAACAAAGCAAAAAAAAAGGGCAAAAACACTAATAGAAAGATCATCCAGAAATGAGTGATTAGCTAATCGCCGGTCGAGTTTTCAAGTTCATGAAACACCTGCCCAACTTTCGGAGAGCAGGTTATTTGTTAGAGCATTCCATTGGGATCGTGGAAGACACCACTCGTCAGGCTTGACGCCTATGCTCGGCATCAAGTGGTTGGGGTATTCTGCTCTCCAACTCCTCAAATTATAATTTATACCTTTAAGGAGCTGTTTCTTTTTTCTTACCTTTATAAAAAAAAAATGGGGAGTGTATTTACAACAAAAAACCGAGGCACAAAAAAGCTCCATCCCTTCACATCAGGTTCCCTTAAAGGCTTCCAGCCTACGGTAGGCTGCTGCCAAAAAAGTGCAACCTACTTGAGCTCTGAAAATGTACAACTGAGAAGCTTCTGCAGCTCGCCAACCTTTGACAATTTGAAGATGCCTCCACCGGAGCTGGCTGGTTCCGTGATCTATTCAGAATATTGTTGTTACTAGGGTAGGCTTGCAAGTTTAGTCATGTATCGAAGATTGTGAGTGATCTTCAAATACTTATAAATGGAGGCCATTAAGGAGATGATTGTCCTGGTTTCTAGCTTTTTTGGGGTTAGGGCTGAAACTTTTAGGAGGGGCGGGTTGGGATCCGACGAACCAGGAACCCGAGCTCGGGAGTGGGTCGGCTTGTTACAGTGGTATCAGAGCCGGTTCAACAGCGGGGACGCGTGTGCCTTAAGGGGGGTGGATTGTAACGCCCCAAAAGTTTATACCTGTATCAAAGATTGTGAGTGATCTTTACGGACTTGTAAAGGGAGACCATTAATGAGATGATTGTCTTGGTTCCTAGCATTTTTGGTGTTAGAGCCGAAACTGTTAGGGGGTGGGTTGGAATCCGACGAACCAGGGACCTGAGTCCGGAAATGGGTCGGGTTGTTACAATAGTTTTGTTTTTAAATTTGCAATTGGTCCACCACTTCAACCACTCAAGAACATTGTTAGCTTGGAAAGTCTTGCAGCCAAAATGGGATAAAATCTTAATCCACACCTCCTTAACTTTGTTGCAATTAAAAAATAAATGTGAGGGGTCTTCTTGATCCTTGACACAGATAGAACATCTGGATGGTAGGCTAAAACCGAGCTTTTGCCTCCTGCTGCCCAGCAGAAGGCGACCTTCCACTGCCAAGTACACTGTCCAAGAGGCTCTTGGGTGGGCACCAGATTCCCAAATAAAACTTCTCCACTCTTCTTTTGGTTTGTGTTTCCTCATTTGGTCCCAAAAGGTTTCTCTAGAGAGCACTTTGGAGCTTCCATTAGCCCATGTTAACTCATCTTCCTTCCATAATTAGGAGAAGGAAGCCTGACATCAATGTTATTGCTATACAAAAACTATATGGAGAAAGCCTGCTTGCTCCATAGGCAGTTCTTTAACTGAGCAACCGAAACTGTCTTGGAACACACTTAGTGGGATTGTGGAACTTGGCCAATGATGTGTGTTATCACCCCAAAATGTTCAAAAAAGAAGTGTATTTCATTTTCACTCAAATCTCGATTATTTCATCTGGATTTAATTCCTAGGCTTTAAGCCCGACCCTAGACCCAAACCAAACTTTAATATCCTTACCTAAGTCCAATTCATGATTATTCGATCCAAAATGAATCTTCACAACCATGTCCGCAATATTCAAATTCATAATCCATCTCTTGAACCCAAATGACAAAATTTAATGCTATGAGATCCACGCGCGCATGCACAGACCTTTCCTTTGTTTTATGTTTCGTTATCATGCCAAGACGCGTTTTTCAACCTAAATCACTCACTACAATGCATCATCGACCAATTGAACCTAATCTGGATTTAAAACGAGCCTGGAGTTACTCAAAACAAAATCGGCCCCCCATTTGTAACAAAAACCATTTTTATACGTATTTAAAAGAAAAGGTTTTATTCTTTTTCATATTATTTCATATTATTTTGTTTTATTTAATTTTATTTATTTAAAAAAAATCAGTGGCAGTGCATTAAGTGCTGCTCACCGACACGCCAGGCACTCGGTTGGCGTGCAATAGAAACAAAGCCAGGGCTTGCCCACTGTGCAGGCCCTATTTTGATGCAAAAACCGCCCCTTGAGAGGCGGTTTTGGCCTGGCTGGGTGGGTGACTGCACGCCGCGTGGTTGAGCACGACCTCGCACACGAGATCGCGTCGCGTGGCTGTGCGGTCGGGCGTGATGTGCCAGTGACTAAATTTTTTTATTTTTTTGAATAACAAAATAATAATAAAATCAAATCAAATAAAATGAATAAATAAATAAATAGTTCTTTATATAAGAAACATAAAACAATTATTTTTATTTAAATGTGCAAAAAAATAGTTTTTGTTACAAATGGGTGCCGACTCTGTTTTGAGTGACTCCGGTCTCGTTTTAAATCCGGATTGGGTTCAATTGGTCAGTGATGCGTTCTAGTGAGTGATTTTGGCTTAAAAACATGTCTTAGCGCGAGAACAAAATATAAAACAAGGGAAAGGTCAGTGCATGCGTGGGTGGTGCTCATAGCATCAAATTTTGTTGTTTTTATCTCAGTTTTGGATTTTAAGTTTGAAATGTTTGATTTGGATCTAGACTTTGGTTTTGAATCTAATTCAGATTCAAGAGTTGGATTTTGGATTCGAATCTCGCGTTTGAAGTTGAGTTTTGAATTTGAATTTTGTATTTGTATTCAAACACGGGTTTAGGAATTTGTTTTGGATCAAATAGTTGCGAATTTATTTTGGGTCTAGGATTTGGCTTGGGGTCTAAAAAAATATAAATCCAAATAACTGAGAATTTCGTTTGGTTGAAAATAAAATGCAGTCTTTTGAAAAATTTTGGGATAATAACAGCAAGGCGAAATAAATTCAATTTCTTCATTTATTTCTAAAAATATGCTTGTTATATTACTTTACTCATCTCTTATTTTTGAGATTATGCTTATGCATGATGTATTAAATTTGTTTAATTAATGAGCAAATGCACAACAAGAATGAGTGTTTGGGTTGGGATCTTTTCATCGTTATGTGGATTTTTGATGTTGGAATTTGTTCCTACCTCAGAAAACCTTCACGAATATGTATATGTTAAAATATATTTCATATACTGCGAGCCTTGCCACCAAAATGGCTTCTATTTCCATAAGAAAAGACTCTCAGCTGCATGCATTGCTCTGGACTCTTTCTCAAATAAATGAAGATGAAAGGAACGAAATGGCGACTGCTGAATGTGAATTATGCCAACAATTCTGGTTTTAGTGCCGGTGGTAATGCATGGTGGGTTGAGTCCAGCCACAATAGAGAACCCGACCCACTCACTCACTCAACGATGAAAAGAGGGAGGCACCATTGGGTGCCCTATTCCACCATTTTTAGAAAACAGGATGGAACGGGAGTTCCCTTCTTGAACTCTCACGACACCAGCAAGAGGGGAAGCATGGTGTGTGCTAATGGTGACCATGCGCTAATGGTGCAGGGAGGAAAAAAGAAAGAAAAAAGAGGAAGAACGCAGCAGTAGGTTTGTGCTGTTGCGTGGGTGCATATGCAGAGAAACAAGGAATGTTTAGTGATCTTTTCTTGTAGTTTGTTCATATGTGTTCATTTTTTTAAGGATGGTTTAGTATATTGATGTTGTTGCATTGCAGCATATATATATATATATATATATATATATATATATATATATATATATATATATATATATATATATATATATATATAATGGAGAGAGAGAGAGCTTGCTCGTGGTTTTTTATCCAAAAAATTGGGGGCTTTTCCACAACTGCAAGAACAATGTTTAGTAACCCAATAAATGTGTTAGCAGCTTCGTTAGGCAATACCCCGTTACGGAGACCTTCTTTAACAAAATGGCCGTTGTTTGTTGGTCATTAGTAACGATGGATCAGCCAGATTAGTAGCACAAGATTTTCGTTACTAAAAAGCATGTAACCACTTTCTTCCTTGGAGCAACAGCTCTCCAAATGGATGTTGTTACATTTACAAAGACAATATGTTATATTTGCAAACAAAAATAACACAAACAGAAACTTTATTACAAATAAAAATGAGTACAAACACAATTACAAACTTGGCCATGATAACCTCCAAAAGAAGACCATGTTTTCTTTCGTAATAGTACGATCCATGATTGGGACAACTGCATTACAGTCCTCAAGAATTGCGAAGAGAAGCTGAAGCTGTCGTATGTGAAGAAGCCACTACTCATTCCCAACCAGGGGCGGAGCCAGAATTTTTCCTCAGGGCGGGCCGAACGGTCCAACAAATTGTAATGTATTATATATATATATTCACTTGCAAACCTCAATGTAGTAAAATGGAACATATGTTGTATATAATTGCCCATGTCATGAACGTGAAACGCGAGCTGTCCTTCGTCATATTTTAATAATTGTTTGTGTCATTAGCAGAAACCACGATCTGTCTGAAGCAGATAATATGTTTTGTTTTTATTATAGTGATGTAGGTGTGAACATAAAGTGGACATACAAATATCACGATGAAAAATATAGCAAACAAATACATGTACAAACTTGAAAAACAAAATAATAAAGGGATTTAAAACAACAAATAAATAAGACAATATTCACCTCTTAAACCTCTTGCAATTTGTAGAACAACGAAGAGTTGTTTTCTCCCCTCGCTAACTTGCTTTTTGAATTACCATGAGTGGAGTGAAGTCTTGCCGCATTATCAGGTGCTTGATTGGACAGGTTAAAATCAACTACCTTAACCGCATCATCATCAAAGGAAGGAACCTCAAAAAATTGTTCACATGAAGTGGTGACTAATCTGAAAAATGAAACCCGGGACAACATTCACATTTCACACTTGAGCACACTAAACAACTCCTTGACTACAGCAAACCATTGTAATAAGATGAAAAGATATGACATGATTAACTAAGTTTGCTCCACATCAACAAAATCAATTGCAAAAGATGCTGCAATAAAAGTTCTCTTGTAATAGATCCATGTTATAATCAATTTATATCAGCAAAGGTAAGAGCCTCAAAAATTGTTCATACACACTGATGGCAGGAAAACAAGAGGATATATTGAAGGAGATAAGAATTTCTGGTTACCCCAAAAACCAAGGGACTTACTCAAATCTGTAATTGTAACCCATAAGTCATAAAAAAAAAGAGCAGTGGACAATTTCTGAATTTATGGATATACTAAATAACACCACCACCATGCTAACCGAACAGAACTATTCAAAATTCTGAAGCTTTTAAAAGTTCCAAAGTTGTAGAAACCTGAATTTGTAATCAAATGTAATTTCTAGAATCTTGGGCACAATTATAACTCTTATACTAGAGAGATTAGAAGACATAGGTAATAGGTCCACAAAACATCCAAACAAAACTTGACGGTTCTTAGATGCTAAGACCAATTCCGGTTTCCGAAATCAGGCCAGATGCAGTGTGAAAGCTCATATTAGCTTTATCATTGTGATTTTAGAGTGTGAATCTCTTTAAGGCACCAAGGGCAGCCACCATGACGTGGTTCTTCACGGTGAAGGGACTCGAGAATGAGCAACGGCAAAACCGCTGGCGACCAGTCCCCTCTCCAGTCACTACCATCTGTCCTCCCAAACATCCGGCGGTGCGCTCCCTCTAGTACTCGGCGACAGCGTCTGTGCCACAGCCACGGCATTGGCCTCCCTTTTCACGGATCAAACTGTCGGGGAGGTCTTTAAACTCCCTAGCTAGAAACCAGGTAACCCAGGCCCGTTGGCCAGCTCCTGCCACTGAAGAGAGCAACCGCGTGCCACGGCCGACCAGTCCCACCACTGGTCCAGTTACGGTAACTACATACTCTTCCCCGGCTCTTCCCTTACACTTTTTGTTAAGGCCTTGACCCCAGGGTTGCCTGTTTTCACTGTCGAACGCGAGGAGCATTAACCTCCCTACACACTCGAAGGGGACTACAAGGCCGCTCGACGCCCATCGCATACTGAAGCCGCATCCCACTCAAGGGAGGTTAACAACGCGCGGCTCCTTCTCCCTGCCTATGGTCCTCACCAGTCTAGCTCAGTACAAGCCTCCTTCCGAAGCGGGACTCCGCCGTTTCCCAAGCCGACGGTAAGCTCCTGCCGTTGACGTGAGCAACCGTATAGCCATGCCGACCAGACCTCTCCTTGGTCCTTGTATGGAGTGTTAACCTCCTTACGCTCGACGTCGAAGTTTACAGCACCGCCTGGAGTTCCTTGCGTACAGAAAGTCCTCCCGCCTCAAGGGAGGCTAACGGTTGACTACTACTATCTGCCAAGGTGTCGTCGCCTGTGCTGCTCGTCGAGTGCACTTGCCTGGACCCGACGCTCCACCAGCTACCCTCGGCCTACCCTGTTGTCTTCGTCGGGGCCCAGCTACGGCCACCCTCACTGTCAAGGGGAATGGTTTGCACGCTTGATGAATGCTTGTGAATGGTTTGGGGCTGAGCAACGGCGAGGAGACCTGTGAGTGATTTTTTATCCATGTATCGAACCCGGTTGTAATTTAGACCTTAAACTCACTTTGTAGAACTTGTATTGGAGTTGGGGATCTTCTTATATCCTCGGGAATCAACTTGTAAACTATCGGGTTTAGCCGACTGAGGAAGGATTTGTACACCCTGAAGTTTACCTCCTACTACCTACACCGTCCAGCGCGTGGTCCGGGAGCGGTAGGCGACCGTCGGTAGGTCTCGGCAGCGCCTTGGCCGAGCAGTCCTAGCAATAGTGGTATCAAAGCCGCACAAACGACAGTACCATGGTCCAAGGTAGCAGAACGGCTAGAGGCAAGGGGCGTGAACCTGAAATACCTACAGTAATGGAGTGCACAGAGATACCACCTGAGAACATACCCGAAACTGTAGGGGCCGCTCCACTAATAGAGCACTTGGGTGCCAACACATCCCAAAATTAGTATGGGGGATGTCCATCTCCGTTTTGGAGAAACCAGCTTTACCAACTTTGAAGTGGAGCTATGTAGCATTCGGCAAACCGGCTCGGTCTAGCAATACCCAGGCCAGTTTGAAGAGATAAGTAGCATGGTGAAGGACAAGTCGCTGCAAACCCTTGTGGCCACTTTCATCGGAAGACTTAAGGAAGAAATACAAATCGAGCTCTTGGCCTTTAATCCCCAAGGGCTGCCAGAATGTTTTAAGGCGGCATGTATTGTGGAGGAAAAACATAAGCGGCTCATTTGGTCAAACAAAATGCCAAAATGGCAGGCTCACCTGGCTACAAGAAGCCCACTCCCAGGCCTGCCCCTGGTCCATCCCGTCCAACCACGGCTCCCCGTACCCAATTTATCACGGCCCCGGAACGTGAGTTGCGAATCAAGAAGGGCCTATGTTTTAACTGTGATGAAAAGTGGGAAAGAAGGCATAAATGCAAGCAACTAAAGTTGTTTCAAGTTATGGAGAAAGAGGAAGAAAGTGAGGACACCAAGGAAACGACTGGGCAAGGTGAAGAAGAGCCAGCCGAGGAGGAAGGCCCCGCCGGTGTAACATCATACACTCTGGCCGGAGCTCCCGTACCCAACTCCATGCGAGTAAGAGGGACCCTTGGCGGCACCCAAGTGCTAATTTTGATCGATATCGGAGCATCCCATAACTTTGTGGGAAAGAGGATCGCAGACAGGCTAGGGTACCCAGTCAAGGAACACCCTTCCTTTGACGTAATGATGGGAGATGGTGTTCGGGTACCTTGCCAGACCATGTGCCGAGAAGTTCCATTAACTCTCCAAGGGGTGACCTACCTGGTGGACCTTTACATTTTACCAACTTGCGGCATAGAAGTAGTCCTCAGTATGCAGTGGCTTAAAACTCTCGGCAAGGTGACGTGGGACTTTTCATAAATGTCCCTCACCTACGTGGAAGGAAGCAAGAGGGAAGTAACATTGACCGCAGTTAAACCAAAGGACGGTGGCACTGAGTCTCTTCGCCTAGCCCAAGCTGAGAACCCCGCGTTTTGGCTCCTTAGCATGATTACTGAGAACAATCAAGAGGAAGAGGCTGAGGTGGTCCCCCCGGAAGTGCAAGCAGTCTTGAAACATTTCACGGACATTTTTGAGGAACCTAAGGGTTTGCCGCTCAAAAGGACTTACGACCACCGCATCGAGTTGAAACCCGGAGTAGGGCCAGTTGGCGTAAGGCCTTACCGTTACGCCCACGTCCAAAAAGGAGAAATTGAGTGCCTGATTAAAGAAATGCTGGAATCTGGGATAATCCGACCAAGTGGCAGCTCCTTTTCATCGCTCGTGCTGTTAGTCAAGAAAAGAGGAGGGTCATGGAGGTTCTGCATAGATTATCGGGCCTTGAACTAGGTCACCAACAAGGATAAACGTCTCATTCAGGTGATTGACGAGTTATTGGACAAACTCACCGGGGCAACTTGCTTCTCCAAATTGGACCTCAGGGCCGGGTACCATCAAGTGCGAATGGCCAAGGGTGACATAGAGAAAACAGCCTTTTGGACACACGATGGGCATTACGAATTCCTCGTAATGCCCTTTGGCTTGACAAATTCCCCCGCCATATTCCAAAGATGTATGAATGGCATCTTTAGAGAGCACCTCCGGAAGTTTGTGCTCGTTTTCTTCAATGACATACTCAGGGCACACTCCCTCTTCGCCAAAGAAAGCAAGTGTGGTTTCGGGCAGCCACAAGTAGCATACTTAGGGCATATAGTTGACAAGACAGGGGTAAGAACATACCCCGAGAAGCTTTTTATTTTTTTTGCCTTTCATTGCTCTTGATTACTTCTTTACCAGTCACTTTATCATGAGCGATATAGTTGTTTTGTTTCTTGTGACATGTGTTGCAATGCATGCATCTCAACTCCTTGTTTTCTTCTTTCATTGGACACTATATCCCTCCGCAGACCCAATGTTCTAGGTAGGACATTGAGGGTGGATCTTAAAATTTCAATGCAACTGATTGAAATAGGTTTGGTGAAAATTTCAACAAGTTGATGGGAAGATGATATGTGTTGACTATAAAGTTGCTTCTTAGAATTTTTTTTAAGCTCCACATGTTTGTTTCTTTCAAGGAATACTGGATTAAATGCCATGAATGTAACAGTAACATTGTCATTCCATAATGTTGGAAAGGAGCAAATTGGAATGCTAATTTCCAATAATTGATATGGTTCCAAACCAATTCAGCAATGATATTAGCAACATATATGTACTCAGCCTCTGAATTGGATTGGGCTATGGGATCTTGAAGTAAAAAACTTGCTTGGGGGTTAGGCCCCCTACCTTTATTCCAACAAAATGGTTATATACAAGGGAAAGTCTGAAAAGACCTTAACGATAAGCACAAAGGATTGACCCAACCTTTCACCCAAAAAATGAAGACAACCAAAACCTACAGGCTATGCATATACATTTTCAAGTCAGCAAAATAATAATGTGTAACGTTGGCATGATCCTGCTAAGTCAACTGTCGCAGCACCCTACTCCACAAAAATTCTTTTCTGTAATTGGTCAAGATACCTATTCCAGCTAGTAATTGGCCTTTCCTCCTTCCAACCTTTGTCTCATTTTCCTCACTCAGTCTTTAATAGGGGAGACAATAATGTAGTCACCGCCATAATCCTTATGAAATCTGAGAATGCGTTCCAAGACTTCCATTTCACTTTCATGAATTCTTCCACGAACCTTGATAATCACCACACAACCCATTTGGCTATTGTCTACATAGCTAAGACCAGCTATTTTTAGGCCATGCCTAGTAGACGCTCTAACAATGTTGATTGCCATTTCTATTTGAGGCAATGGAGTCCACACTATGAATACCAGTTTCCATCCAAATTCTTAGTTTGGTTTCAATCTCAGTAGGCCACTTAACAGAGGAAAAGCTATCCAAGCAGCTCCTCCAAACATCTCTTTTGAATCTACTACCATGGGGTTGAAGGTTGTCATGAAGACATCCATTTCTGAGATACCACAAATTCCAGCAAACAATTAAAAAGGCCATCCTCCAACACCGATGCCTCCACTTTTCTGTTATCTTAGCTTGAATCCATCTCTTGAACGCATCTGCAATTTCACCTTGGGGAGAATTAGCTTTATCGAATTTAGATGCGATGTACCTCCAAACTTCCTTTGCTATTTTAAAATTTATTAAGACATGAGCATTTGCCTCCTCAGCACAATAGCAAAAAGAACAACGGTTAGCAAGATGAATCCCAGTCTTCTGAATCCTATCAAGAGTGGGCAGTCTGCCTTCGCAAGCGATGTAAGAGTACCAACAACTCTTGGCTGGGGCGTAGCTAGCCCAGATCTTCCTCCTCAACGACTCTTTAACACCCTAAATGCGACATTTGTTGATAATCTCACATGTCTTGAAGCTCGCCTTACCATCGTCACTCCAAACTAGAGTATCCTCTGCATCCCTTATCATGATGTTAGTTGTAGACACACCTAGGTGCGCAGCCATGGCATGGGCGGACTCTCCTGGTAAGCACAAGTTACTTGACGAATACTGATATTAACCTCATTGCTTAGCAGCACATAGCCATTTTCATCAACCCTATTGATAAGAACTTGCCCCAACCAACGATCCTTCTAGAATCTGACTTGTTCTCCATTCCCAATTTTCCACTCAACTTTGTTTTGAAGCCAACTCCAACCCCAACGCAGTCCTTTCCAGCCCTAGCTTGGATTAGGGGATCTCTTGAGTGTCCATAGACTGTGGGAGCTCAAATATTTCTCCTTGAAAATGTTGGCCCAGGGATCCTTACTGGTCAGCAGCCGACAGCATCTGCTGGCAAGCATCGCTCTGTTGACATCCTCCAGCCTTCTTATACCAACTCCTTCTTGGGCAAACACAAACGCTCCCATTTAATTAGATGCATGTGTCTAGACCCTTCTTCTTCATTCCACAAGAATTTGATACATGCTTGTTCGGTTCCCTTTAAAACAACCTTAGGCAATATAAACCCCATCATCCAATAGTAAGACAAAGTCATTAACACATAGCCGATGAGGCAAAGCCGACCCGCGTAGGACAAAATCCGAGCCTTCCATCCAGCCAACCTTTTCTCCACCTTAGTGAGGAGTGGTAAGCACAGATCTTTTGGGAGATTGCCCAAGAAAAGCGGTAAACCGAGGTATTCCGAAGGGAGGCTCCCACTAGACCATGGCAATATGCTCTGAATTTCTCCCATGTGGCAATCAACCATAGTCCTAGCAAAAATCATGGACTTCTGCATATTCACCTTCATGCCAGCGAGGCATTCAAAATCCTGCAAAATAACTTTGATGGTAGTCATAGTTTTCTTAGTCGCCTTGACTGCCATAATGACATTATCGGCGAACAACATAGCACATCCATTAGTCGTCACACGCCGGATTTTAGGAACAATGATGTTTTTACTAATTGTTTCCTGAATGAGTCGTCTATTAAACATTTCTATAACAATAAGGAAAAGATAGGGGGACAAAGGGTCACCTTGTCGCAATCCGTGCCTTCCATCAAATTTCTCTCTCATACTACCATTAACCAGAACTCCATAAGACACAAAGGTAACACACTTCATGACTCTAGCAATCCATGTGAGATGAAATTTCAAGAAATGCATACTATTAGCCAAGAAAACCCAGGAGACTCGATCAATAGCTTTCATCAAATCAAGTTTAAGACAACATCCTCCTTTGTCCCAAAAGTCCTTAGAGCTTATGATCTCATTTACCCAATTAATGTTGTCATGGATGTGTCTCCCTTTTGAAAAAGGCAGCTTGATTAACATTGATAATACAGCTGAGAATGCCCCGCATACAGTTAACAATAACCTTCGCAATGATCTTATATGTTGTGTTGCATAAGGAGATAAGTCTGAAATCTTCAACTTTGTTAAAGTTATCCTTTTTAGGAATGAGGCAAATCATAGTTTCATTAGCACTTCTCACTAATTGCCCAGATGAGAAGAAGTTTTGCACAACATGCACCACTTCAGTTTTAACCATCTCCCAGCACTCCTGAAAGAAATAATTAGAAAAACCATCCGGGTCAACTGCACTGTCCTTATCTAAGCTCCACACTGTTGTGGTCACCTCTTCCTCTGAGATGGGCTGTAAAAACTATACATTATCAGCATCTGTGACCGTAACAGTGTTATCAAGTCCCTCAAACAAATTTCCTTGCGCTTCATCCGTAGCTAGAACTTTTTTAAAATAATTTGTACACACATCAAGAATCTGCCAACTTTGAACATATTCAATACCATCACACTCTAGGCTTCTGATCTTGCATTTAGTTTGCCTGGATTTAGCTATCACATGAAAGAAGGATGTGTTTTTATCACCCTCTGCAAGCCATCGTATACGAGCCCTTTGCTTCCACATAACCTCTTCCATGAGGAGGGCATGCGAAAGCTGCTGCCTAACCATGTGCTCATCATTTAGTGCACCCTCACTACCTTGTTCCACACGATCCCTGCAAACCTCCAATCTGCTTTGAAGATTTGTAATGTTGTCAGCAAGGTTGCCAAAAGAATTCTTATTCCTATCTAAAACTGTCATTCTAACTCGATTAAGTTTAACCATGAGACGCATCATGGGGCACCCTCTGACATTGCCACTCCACGCTTCCAACATTACATCCTTACCTTGTTTGTCCATCAACCAAGGCTTAAAGAATCTAAATGGCTTCTTACATTTGTGCTCATCACAGGCCTCCCTGATTTGATAGATAAGCGCACAGTGGTCCGAACTAGCATAAGTCTGAACCTTAAGGTTGCCCTTTCCTCCAAAACTAGCTCGCCACTCATCATTCACCAAACACCAGTCCAGCTTACATTGCACAGAATCTTGTCCATGTCTATGATTCGACCACGTGAACCTCTTATGTCTATCCTCTACCTCTTTTAACCTGCAAGCATATATGAAACGAGTAAAGGATAAACAGGAGCCAGGTGATGGTGTTGATCCTGATTTGTTATATTTGTTCAACATTGCGTTAAAATCCCCAATCAACAGAACCAGCCCTTCAACTCTAAACACAAGGGCCTCAAGTTGGTAAAAACTTTGTAGCCTTTCCCCAAACTTTGGTGGCGAATAGACACCAAATACAATGAAAGATTTATTGTTTGATAATCTACGAAAAGAGACACCAACCCAGTTCCGATGAGCGACCACATGAGACACTTCCCTCTCCTCCTCTTTCCACATGCATAAAACTCTAACAACACCATCAGCCTCCTCGGCATTAGTCACATAACGATAGGTGTGATATCTTTCTATGATCACCTTCATCTTGTGAGTGGTAATCATAGAATCTAGAATAAACCTTATAGAGGGTTTGAACTTGTTGAAGATAAGACGCAATTTGTGTTGCACAGGTCTCTTAGCAAGACCTCTAATATTCCAACTAAAGATTTTCATAGATGAGAGATGACGGTACCTCACTAGCAGTACTATCAGTCTCGAGGACCATATCCTTTTCATTTCGTTCATTTCCACCGTCTTGGGGGAGTTCCATAATGGAAGGATGCATAGTTTCAGTCACCTTTTTCCTTTTCTTGGAGTTATTACAACTATGCAGAAGTACATCTTTCAAGTTAAAAAGGGTTATAGGAGGCCGACCTTTTTTCCCCTTGCTAGCATACCCTGTAGATTTTCGAGTCCACCTCTGCCTGTTTTCAGGTGTCTCCCCTCGTCTACCTTCAATGTCTGAAGCCTTATCAGACCCTTCCCTATTAGACAGGTTGCTTGGTGTCTCCTTAATTGAGGGGTCGTCCTTGGACTCAGATGTGAACCTAAACCTCGATGATCTACTTGCTTTTTAATGCTGATAAAAGGATTGGTCATCCGGTTCTCAGTGCTATGAGTTTTCACCCCCTTTCAATCCTCTTTTAGTAGATGTGTAGCTCACTTTAGTACCCACTTTCTTCACCTCCTTCTGCTGACAAGAGGATTCACCCCCATCTCCAACATTACAAGATGGATTAACACCCAGATTTCGATCAATCTGAATGTCAGTCCCTTCACCCTTACGAATCTGATTACTAAAGGCAGCAAATCTGTTAGTATGAGGTTCCCTTCCGCCAGAGTCACTTCTTTGAAGGCTTCCTTTATCTTTTTTATTCACTAAGACCTTTTTCCAGGCCTGCTCCTCAGCAATTGGTTTCTCACTATCCCTCGATTCTTGCACACATCATCATAGTGAGAGGTTGTGCCACAAACACGACAGAATCTAATTTTAGATTCATGTAGCACTTCTTGTATTATCTTGGACTCCTTAACTTCCAACTTTATTTTGGGCACAGGTTGAAAGTTGAGAGGAACTTCAATGCACAAACGTGCAAATCCGAGCTTGTCCCTATGTAAAGTACATTCATCTGCTCTAACAAAAGAAGCCCCCAGGCCCTATGCAATGGCCTTAAAGCTATACAAATTCCAGAACATAATTGGAAGTTGAGGCAGGCGAATCCAAAGAGGAATAGATTCCTCCTCATGCAGGCGTAACTCAGACGCTGGCTTCCACCGACTAGTAATAAGAAAACAGCCCCCAACAGCCCATTTTTTGCGCATGACCTTATTGAGCTCTTTCTCAAAACTCACCCGCACTAAAAACCTCACATTTCCAATGATAGAAAAATTTGGGCAGCGAACATTAACCCAAAGTTTACGTAAGGTTTGAAAGACATACCAGTAATCCATGCCTGTAGTTGAACGCCCACCATAGAATCCAACCACTGCAGCGAAGCGGTACATGTCCTCCATTTTCTGATACGCTTCATTGGGGAAAACCACCGTAGGTTCCTCTCCAGACTTGTCTACAGTCACCTCCGGGCAATCTTCAAGTTCCTTCTCTTGATTACCAGCAATGACCTTTGCCCATCCTTGCTGGCCATTCCTTTTTGGAGTGGCATGAGCATCACCACTACCCTGCTGGAAACATGGCTCATTCAGAGGCTCCATTGGGGCTTTACTTCATACTTCTTCCATTCCGCTCCGGTGGTATCCGTCACACATCTCTTCATCTGTTTTGGTGGTTCCAGCAGATTTCCCCAAATCAGGGAAGTCGATCCGATCATCCAGGTCCATCTGCCCACTCGTCTCCATCCCCCCGCCGCCATGCCCTAGCTCCTTCCTCTCCCCGCTCATCACCATCTGCCCGTGCGTCATCCTCTGGCCTCTCGTCTCCATCCCCCTGCCGCCCTGCTCCTAATGGAAGGAAGGAAGGAGAGAGGAGGGAGTGGCAGGAGTGTGGCAGACTTCTACAGCCCTACATGAACAGAATCAAAATGGAGCAAGGGCTGGCTATAGTTGAAAATGATGTTTTTGTAAACAGTCATCTGCATTCAGCTGATGAAGTTTTTTGTGCAGTTTTAATATCTAATTTTGGCTATCTCATGTCTCGAAAGGTTGAGTCAACTCTTGTAAAGTTTTTTGTACTGTGAAGATCCATGGTGTTGTTTTCTCACTGATCTTTCCTTGCTGTATATATGTATTCTGTGTTGAATAAAGGTGGGGGTCTAACCCCCAGCATGCTGTTTACTGCAAGATGGTGATGCTACATTCTCTCGTTGCTGAGTTTGTAAAGCTCCAACATAAGGAAGAGGCATTGCTAACACTATCAGTGACGCGATAAATTTCATCGTTGCTTATGAAGCTCCGACATATGGGAACATATTAAAAGTACTGTTGCTACTATTATTAATGCAAAGAAAATGAAACATCGTTAGTATTACCGACATGCTAGAATTTTCAACCCAACTGATTGAAATAGGTTTGGTGAAAATTTCAACAAGTTAAATGCACAGAAAATATCAACATATATATGATTATAAAGATCCTATTTAAATTAAATCTCTCTGCATTTACCTATCTTTTATCTGCTTCATGTGGAGGTCAAGTTAGTGACCAACTCCCTCTTATTATAAATTTGGATAGATCGGGTTGGGGAGGGGGGGAGCCAAGGGGAGCAACAGGGGCCTTCGGCTCCCCTCATTTTTTAAAAAAAAATTACATATAAGTTTTAAAAAAAATCATTTATTTTATATAAAAAATTTGAAAAATGATATTTTGGCCTCTACTAAAATTTTGAAACCATAGTTCGGCCACCCTTACGAAAAATCCTAGTTCCGCCCCTCGGATGGATGTGCGTTGGAATCCAGTTTAGGTATCGTTATCCAATCCAAACAGAAACTCAATGTAGTGCAAGTTACATCTGAAGCCTCCTCATGCGTAACCAAGGCCGGGCAAGTTGATAGCGTCTTGAGATTCTATCTCTTCACCCTTAAATCCTTCTATAAGTTTAGGAAGCAGTCTGCATTCCAGTTAGCAAATGACCTGACTTAAATTAGAGGGTGCCTAACCTGATCTAGACTTAGCTGAGCCAGAAATTGGATTAAAAATAGTTTACTAGGTTGAAAGTAATCAAACTAGACGCATACAGGTTCATGATATATTCTATTGTGTAGTAAAAAATTATCATAATTCATGAGATAAGGAATGCATCAATGGTTCACATGAACTTTTAGGAAATATTTTATATGTATCAGCTCCATTCATTATTTTGTGAATCGGATCCTGTTGGAGAGGGAAAGAAGTTAATTCATTGTTGCATGACCAAAAGTTTCATGTAAATTGATTTTTCCTGTTAAGAAAGGTAGTTTTATTTGTTAACTTCATTCCTCTTGTAATTACCTTTTCTTGTGCTTTCCTTTTATTGTTGCCTTTCGTAATTAGAACCTTGAATTGTTGCTCCTCTAGAGGTTAAATAGCAGCAGTGGTAATGAGAATGGGAGCTTCATTTGCCATTTTCATGAGTCCTCTTGTTGTTTGAATCTTCACATAGTGTTAGAGCTTATTTTGGAGCATAATTCTTTGCACTTTAAGGTGTCAGTTTGAATGCTCTCATTACGCAAACAAAGTGTAATGATCCTCGGTTGCAAGGAGGATTTGCAAAAGAGAAAATGCAAATCCATCGAAGATAGAACTAGACAGTTATAATGCTTCACTTTTCTATTGCACCATTTGGATAATCTGAAAGAAGTCCTTGTTTCACAGCCTCTCATTGGAGACAATTACTTTACTTGGTGTAGGGCCGTGATAGCTTTCAATGCTGAAACCACGTCGAGATTCATAAATGGAGTCCTTCTTCACTAAGGAAAAACAAAATGGCATCTTGATTTGTAGGTTAGATGTAATGATAAGCGTTGTCCTGGGCTGTGAATTCGCTCTCATGGCAATAGCAATATTGCTATACATTCCCTCTCTTTGGAGTTTGGAGAGATGAGCAAATGAGGTTGAGTCTTACGCCTTGTATCATCCAAATCCAAAGATCCATTTGCACCCGAACTGGCACGGATATGTGTGATCTGCCAAATACTCGTGTCGGTATGCGGGTAGATGGAGATACATGGGTATGGTTATATTTTAAAACTTAAAATTTTATATTTCCAAACTTAATTTTTTATTTAATTTTGATTTTTCTCTTTTTTTATTTATCTTCCGCTTGAATTCTATATTTTTCTCTGGTTTTTCTTTACTTTTGAGGATTTTTGTGGATTATTATACATATAATATACATATTTACATATGCATTTTGTGGTGCCCTCATACCTAGATGTTCTAAAGTTATGATACTCGTATGCCTCGCTAGTCGTCGAATCCCTACCATATCCATGTAACTTTAGGTTCTTCTTTTCTTTTTTTGTGCGATAAAGTATGTTGATTAATGCATATTTTCCTAAGGTGAAATCTAGATTGGATGAACTTGCTTCTTATGGGCCTTAATAATTCTCATCATGCAATCAGGTTGTAGATTTTACCCATGGACCCTTTATACAATATTAGCAGGGTTTATGATTTTCTTGAGCAAGAAGAGAAGTGGCCTGACTTAAGAAACACAAAATCCAACTTGACCCATGGTTGTTCTTAATGCTGCTGCACCTAATGTTGATTATTGTTTTTTAGGGAGAAAAGGGTGTCGTTATGGCAAGTCGCCGCCACCAAGAGAGGAAAGCGACGCTTTGCCAACCAAAGTTAGGAATCCTGCCACCACTAATGACGAGGCATATTAACAATCTTCCAACATGCAAAGACAGTGGGAGCGGTGGTTGGCGCCTCGCAGAAACCGTAAAATGCAAAAGAGATGCTAGAAGCGTCGCTTAAACCAACTGGCAGGGGAGAGGGATGTTCAACAACTCAAACCAACTCGGCCTCAACTCAAACTGTTTTGTTAAAGCTTCAAGTTGAAAAATAAACTTGCTTAATTTAACAAGTAAAACTTGAGTTAGGCAGACTCGACTCAATTAAACTCCATTAAGTTTCTAAAAAATATAGACATATAATATCTGCTTCACATTATAATCATAAGTTACTCTGGTGGTTTCCTTTCTAGCAGGCAAGTGTAACGTTCAGAGTTCAAAACTGAGCGTCGGCCATCACATTACAAACACTTTTTTAATGAACAGTTAACAGCTCAGCTAAGCCCACCCCTAGCTTAGCTGAGCCGAGCTCCAGCTCGAGTTGTTACTTATGGGACTCAGCCTTGGACCATAAATAGATAATTGGGAGTAGTAGCCGAATGGTAGCTTGGTGGCTTAGGAACCAAATGCACGCACACACACACACAATATATATATATATATATATATATATATATATATATATATATATATATATATATATATATATATATAAACAGGAATTTCTCTACCCATCCTAGATGCTTCCATCTCTCATGCGTGCAGCCTGATACATTGAAATTGCATCAAGCTATATATTTGAGACTCTGAGAGGCCATCCAGAGGTTTAGAGGTTTTCAGCTCCAATATTAGATTTAATAACAATATATGCATATACGGAAACTTTCTTAGTAGTCAATCAAGGCAGTACGCAGGGACTTTGCAGAGTTAAAAGGCACGCTAAATAGACGTTCTTTGGGTCAGAACATTCAGTAAAGAGCAAATACTCGTGGGTTTCATGCATATGTCACCCAGCCCGAGACAGCCGTCAACGTAGTCTGCTGGAGCCTGTCTTTCATTGTCCTCTCAAGCATATAATAGACCTGAACAGAATCACTTCAAATCCTGAAAAATCTTGGGCATCGAGGTCACATGAATCTGTTCCTAAATTTTATAGCCAACAAAATAATCATTAGATTACATCAGCAGGATCCCGTTAATCATCTGATCATCTTAGTCGAACTTACTCAAGCACATTAAACCCCATCTATTGACACAAGCAAGGTCAGTGCCTTCCAATTAAGTGAACATCGACCATGCTTATGACAAGAAAGCAAAAAATTGTCCACTTTGAAGCCCCCATTGAACCCCATGAACAAAATCCACCTCGCGCAAGTCACTCCGCACCAAAATTTCAAGAAATGTCTTCATACATTTTAAATGTATTATACTGAAGTCTCGTGTATCTGACAGGGAATGAAACACAAGCGACCGCGTATATTATCTTCCACTGTGCCATTTATCTGTGGACAGCTCGACCGAGGAGACCTCAAAGTTCATTGTGCAAAAGGCCAAAACAAAAGAATAACATCCTACCAGCTAACCGTAGAAACAATTTCATTCTCAAAACAATCGCTACAATAACAATTAAAAGGAGAAAAAAAATAATCCTTCGCTGGGCCACCACTGAAAGGGCTCCGTAAAAGGAAATTCGTACATCCTATAAACCCAACGGCAAGCTGCATAAAAATGAGATCAAAACTTACAACCCATGACAGATGCTTTACTTGTCGTGGAAGCGTAATCACCAGAATCAAGGTGCCTGGCAGCCTGCTGCTGCTCCTCAAAGGAGAGACTGCAACCCCGATGCAAATCAGTCGATCTTCACAGATGAATATATGAGTCTTGTGAACCAGAAGCAAGCATAGAAACCAATGGTGCCTGTCAGTACGAAGAAGGCATACGACACAATCAGCATGTGCCCAAAATACAGTACCCCCGACACTGGCTTTGTGATCTCAAGCTTCGTGAAGAAGTAGAAAGTGGCATATAGGAAGAGGTATAGAGCTGAAGATCCAGAAGTCAAGTAAGATCTCCACCACCACAGGTAGTCCTCGCTACATAGTTGGAAATAGCAAAGGACGATAGTAATCTCCGCACAGGTGACGATGAGTATGAGAAAAACAATGAAAAGGAAGCCGAAGATGTAATAGAACTGGTGGAGCCAAATAGAAGTGAGGATGAAGAATAGCTCAATGAAAACAGCTCCGAATGGGAGTATGCCTCCAATCAAGATCGAAAATAGTGGATTCATATACCATGCCTGTTCAGGAATCTGCCTTGGAATCTTGTTTGTTTTCACTGGGTCCTCAATCACAGGTTTCTTGAATCCTATATAGCTCCCAACAAACACAAGGGGCACAGAGATACCAAACCAGAGGAAGACCAAAGCAAACATGGTCCCAAAAGGGACAGCACCAGAAGACTTCTCTCCCCAGATGAGGGCATTTAAGATGAAGAAAATGATGAAGACGACTCCAGGAAACATAAATGCAGTCTTAAGGGTGATTTTCTTCCATTCTGTTCCTTTGAACATCTTGTACATTCGGGCAGAAGAGTAGCCTGCAAATAATCCCATGAAAGCCCAAAGCAGAAGCATTGCAGTCATCAGACCACCTCTGTTGGATGGAGACAGGAATCCAAGCATGGCAAAGATCATCGTTACAAGTATCATTCCAAAGAACTGTACTCCAGTTCCAGCATACACGCACAACAGGTCTGAGTTGTTTGGTGGCCTGAAGACATCCCCATGCACCAACTTCCACCCAGTTTCCTCCTGAGCTTCTTCCTGTGTCTCTAGCTGGTTATACTTGGAAATATCACGATACAATGTTCGGAGCATTATCATTGCAACCATTCCAGAAAGGAAGAGAACAATCATTAAAGAGTTCACTATAGAGAACCAGTGAATTTGATCATCCGTCATCAGAAGGTATGTGTCCCACCTAGAGGCCCACTTAATTGGACTCTCCTGCAAAAATCAATGCAAGAAGGAAAGTTATAGAAATTATCCACCGTGAGAAGGACCTTCACTATTACTTATCAAGCATCAGATCACTACCTCAAAATCGACATCATATGTAAATATAATTTCCTTGTTGTCTTCCACTTCTTGAGGAGGATCACTCTCTGTCACAAATCGTTGTGCATGGGGGTTGCACGTTGTCAAGGTAGCATGTTCACTCCATTCACCTTCATACTCATGCTTAACACTGTAGAGTCAATAACATCAAGAAATAAGTCCAACATTTGATGCAATCAGAAATTAAAAACAGGAATGGTTTTAAGTGTTTAATCTCCTCTATTTTACTGACCTTGCTGGCTTGACCTCAAAACCAACTATTCTTGCAGTATCTGCACTCATATCCTTGTGGAACTTGACAGTAAAATGAAGGTGATTGTGGATAAAGTGCCTTTCTTCAGTAGTCTACATGAATAAGCCACACTTCACTTTCCAATATCAAGTAGACCCTATGTCACATAGGTACGGGTACGGGTGCGGGTACGGGTACCGGTATTGGTACGGGCCATTTTCAAAAAACGTGGGTACGGGGGTACGGCCGTACACACGGACATATATATATATATATATATATATATATATATATATATATATATATATATATATATATATATATATATATATATATATATCAAAAAAATTTAAACAATAACAAAATGCTAAGGGTGTTCCTTTAAATACATTTTTCTTGAATTTTTCTTATTTTTACTAGTTTTTTCTTATTTTTTCTGATTTTTTCTGATTTTTCTTGATTTTTTCTGATTTTTTTTAGATTTTTCTGAATTTTTTTGATTTTTTTTATTTTCCCGCCGTACCCAACCCCGTACCCGTACTGTACCCGTACCAGTAGGGTACGGGCCCTACGGGGCCCTCCTAGCCGTACCCATGTGACTAGGAGTAGACCACAAGTACAACACATCTTTATAGAAAGTAGTGTACTTACTCCTTCATAATGGGCTCTGAACCCTACTTGGAAACCATGTTGATATATGGTGGTGGATTCTTGATCTTGCCTTTTGAGAGGAAGCACCAAGGGAAGATTGTCGAGAATCCTGTATTATGGCAGCATATGCAGTTGAGCCCATAATTGCTTGCACCTAGAAAAACTTCAAAAATTCAAAGAAAAGAAACTTACATGTTCACTCGGTATCCATCGTCTATTTTTTCCTTGAACTGTTTTGCATCCTTTGCATTCAGTACTTTCCTGCATGCTACCTTGCATCTTTGTGGTTCTCTCATATTAAACTGCACATAAACATCACCACCGATCACACAACAAAACAATAATCAGGAAAAACTATGAAGAAGATTGAACGACAAATAACCATATTTTCTGATTGAGGAAAAGACCCCAAAATCAATATTATGACAACGAACCAGTTTACACCCCTTTTTCAGTATCCCAATGCCACCATGTACATGTGACAACAAGGCTAATGTGTCTCAGTTTGCATATTTTACATACTACTAATAGGAAAAATAGAAACAGATGGAAGCAAATAGCTCACCACATAAATGGAGTTCTCAATTCTATCACCACGAAGAACTTCACCCAGATTTTCAGTGTTGTCAACAATCTTCTCTGGTGCACAGTAAGGAAGAGAATAATATGAATAAGGAAGTTGAGTTTGTGTAGACGTCAGCTTGTTTACTTTCACCTTCAGCTCACTTCCCTGAAAATACAACATGCCTATCATGTTATACTAACAGAAATGTCTCCAGCAAGAACCAGAATATAAACTAGCATATTACTCCTCCTAGCTTGGATCAAGCGACCACACCACCAAATGCTAAAGAACCAAATTATAATTGCAAAACTAAGAACATCCACGTTAGTGCAAGTATAAAAGATTCAGCTAAAAAAGTTTTGAACCTTACGATAAGCCAGTTATCCTCGTAATAGGTTCTACTTAGTCAACCATAATGTAGAAAAAAATCAGAAACGACAAAATTAACAGGTTTATCCTTTTCATTTCTTTCCTCTCTTTTCTTCCTTCCTAAGCCAGTGGTGATCAGTTCATGTTTCACCAAATGCTACTTTAAATTTCTTTTACTCATTAAGGATCTCTTTATCAAAATTTAAGAATAGTTTCAGTGTTTCATTTTATCTTGGGAATATCTCAGGAAAGCAGTTGAAACTTGAAACACATATAAATGCAGTAACACACACGTATCACTTTGAGAATCTCATATAATAGTATCATCCTACGAAACAGCATGCACACACACACACACACACAGAGAGAGAGAGAGAGAGAGAGGAACAGGAAAGTGGAAGCTCCACAATATCATGTTTGTTTACTGTTTACATGTTAAAAATGGTGCCAAGTTAGTAAGCTATCCAAAACATTATTGTCAATTGTATCAGCTTGAAATACAGGTAGACTAGCAGAAGCACCACTTCTCAGCATGTACGTTAAATGAGTCGAGCTCAAGCCTATAAGCCGAACTGAACTATTAAATGGTTTGAGATTAAGGAACTTGTCTTGAGCACAATCGAGCTTGATTAAGCTCGCCTACGTGCACAAGAGCAATTTCTTTAACTTTCTGTATCAACTGCTAATGGATAATGTTGATGATGTGGTCGCATCTTTGTTCATTTTGCAAAAGAAAAAAAAGTCACTTTCATGCACACAATTCAGAAAAAAAAAGGAAAAAGAAAAATATTGTTTTACACAGATGCTCACCTTAAACTCAGCCAAGCTAAGCATGAGCATAGATACCCAGGCTCAAACTCAAGAACCCTCATCTGAAGCCAAGCTCGAGTAGATAAGGCTTGGCCCATTCACTTTTCTAGCTAGAAGTCAATGGTGCTTTGAGAGAAATGGTGCTTTGAAAGACAAAATAGTTATTACCAACAGAGTTCCATGTTCATTAAGTCGTACTGTAAATAGTAAAAGCTAGGGGCGGACAAATAGCCTTTAAGAGATTTGAGGGGCTTTACTGAAAAATTCAGAACCAAATCTACAAAGCTTAAAGAAAGAACAAGGAGAAACATGATCTGGAAGCCAGGCTCAGCAGAAGAGGGTGATCTTTCAGCAGGTGACACTCCGATCAGATCTCTGCCAACGTGACTTACAGCCACCACAAAAATAAGATGTACCGCTTAATGGTAGTTAGCCATGCGTGTCAATGTTTAAACTTCGATATTTACAGACACAAAAGCTACAAATTTTCCAGGCAAGCATATCTGATATATTAGCTGCAACTTTAACCGTTAACATGAGTGTCCTGAGTTTCAAATCTGAAGTAAGTGATCTACAAGAAATCAACGAACGAAAAAGTAATGTGTACTTCCAGATTAAACCGACGAAATTTAATTACAAGTTCTGAGAAAGGAGAACAAGAAACTACTCAGATTTGCCTTATAATAAATGTCTACGAAAAGAAGTACGAGAATGACAGAATCACACGCAAGCATGGACAAGCAAAATAAATATTAAGACACAATATCTAGAAGGCAGATGCAACTTTGTCCTTTTTCCGTATTCATTTATGTTCTCTGGTTTTGCAACAGCTATAAGCTGACAGACAGAAATAGTAGAGTCCGAAAACCAGAATCATTTCCACCAAATCCAAAACCTAAAAGAAATTGGGTTGAACAGCATATTTAAGCTCTTAAGTGTTGAAAAAAATAAGACGGCCAGGTAACAAAAATAGACTAACGATCCATCCCAAACAAAGTACTTGGGCTTGCTCATCAATCTATGCCGAGAAAAAATAAACATGAAACAAGTACATTTTTGGAAACCTAGATCTCAAGCAGATCGAATAGCTAAGGCATATCCGAGTTACACCGTCCATCTCAGATCCTCAAATCAAGTAAATCGACCTGTTGGTCGCTATACTATGGCACGATGCAACATAACTTAAACGGACTTAGAATTCGTCCGCTCTCCAGTACGCACACTCCAGAACCGAAGAAAACCCTTAAACCAAAAGCTTGGATAACATGTTTCGCAAAACAAGATCTGTCGTTCAAGGAATTTTCTCGAACCATATGCTGGCAAAATACAAATGAAAAAAGAACCCGTTTCAACCATTTGGAGCCGGACAAACTCACAAAAACGCAAAGGAACAGAACCAGATCTGCTAACTACAACGCTTGATCGATCAAATCAAGGGAGAGAAATAACGAGATCTATAACAGGAATAAAAAAACCAGCCTTATAAGGTTTGGAATCATCGAGCAGACGATGAAAAGAAGTGTTGGGGGTGGGAGAGAAAACACACAGAACCTTTTGAAAATCTTCCGGAGCAACACCAGGTAGGTAGAAGGAACGGGCTCCGCCGACGAGGCAGATAAGGAGGATCGCCGGGATCCATAGGCACGCAGCGACGGATCGGCGGGTCGCCATGGCGAGAGGCAGAAGCAGAGGACTCCTGGAACGTGTGAAGAAGCCGAACGGCAGGCGAACGCGGCGGAGAGAGAGGGCTTTTATGGGAGAAAAGCCAGATCCAGATCCGGGTCTGGACGCACGAGTGGGAGAGGAGACCACGCATTTTTCTACAGCGTATTTGTTTTCTTTAAAACGACTCCTATACCTATTCTCTCTTTCGAGCTCAGCAGGGCCGAACTCACTAAATTGGAGTTCGACTCGTTTATGCGATCAAGTTCATTTCTTGTCTTGAGTTGGAGCTTGAGTCAAGTTCGAGTCGAGTCGAGTCCAGTCGAGATCAAGTTAGTTCGACTTGTTGAACAGCTCTAGCGACGAATCAAAACCTTAAAACTAAGAAAAATAGGAAAGCCTTTATCTCTTATTAAAACAGAGGGTTATTATCATCTTGTTCAACGGCAAATACCAAAACCAAGAGAGAACTAAGAGCTCGGGTCGAGTTTATCAAGTGAGTTCGAGTTGAGATAAAGTTAACTCGATTTATTGAACAGCCCTAAAAACACAATTGAAACCCTCAAACTAAAAAAAAAACATAGCAAAGCCTTTACGTCTTCAAAGGGTGGGTTATGATCATCTTTATATCTTCAACGGGTGGGTTATGATCATCTTGTTCAACGGCGAACACCAAAACCAAGAGAATAATAAATCCTTTAGATTTTTAGATTTTCTTTGAGTGGTATGTTATCGACCTCCTGCTTAATAAAAAAAACCATTTAGATTTGCTTCAAGGGTGGGTTGTTCACGAAACACAAAGGGCATATCATAGATGAATCATTTTTGCTAGTCTATACAAAATCAAGTTGTATTGCATTGACCGCATTTTCTATTTGGGTGAAATCTATTGATTGTTGTTTCATTACATTTCAATGATTAAAAGTGTTGTAAAATTTAGTAACGTCCATATATATATATATATATATATATATATATATATATATATATATATATATATATATATATGTGTTATGGAAAGTTTTAAAAAATCTCAACTCAATTGGCCAACTTGACTATGAGAGAGTCAGCGGCGATTCAGCCGATTTCTTCGTGAATCGCGAAAGAGGTACGGTAATAGTATCAATTAATTTTTTGGAAAAATAAAATTATAGAATAATGAACAATGTGTACGAATCAATTAATAGCATTAGATACAAAATATTTGTCTAAAAATGAGTCCAATCCAAATCCGAATCCGATCGGATATTTATGTATATTCGAATTTGAATCTGAATCCGATCGTATGTCATTTATTAAACCCGAATATGATCCGATTTCTCAATCGGATATTAATTTTTTTTCCATATCCGATTTTTTTGATTCGGTTCGGTCATATATGAGATTTAAATTGGATATATTGACATACCTACTGACAGTAAATAACACCCCATGGGTGAAATTGTAGATCTAAGCCTAGCCCACTGTGGGCCTAGCCCCCAACTGCCAACCAGGAACTGGTCCAACCCACCAAACACCTGCCAATTTATTTGCAACATTAATACATTGTCATTTTTTCTCCTTTCAACTATTTTGTCCCCAAGGGGATTGATGCAATAGTTGCGGGTGGGGGATAGTACGTGGCCAGAAACCATTTTGCATGTGGGCGCGTCAACCTCATGTGCTGCAAAAGGAAAGGAAAGGAGATTATTAGTGTGCAAATTGAAGCGCAGCAAGGGCGATGTCCTAAGGCAAGGTTCGATGGGAGCTTTAGCTACTATGCCTATGCCTAGTCGTGGGTGTCCCCCACTCACCGGAGCACTCACCGGAGCTAGATAATTTAAAAAAAAGCCATGGTATATGAGGTGCATGCCTCACTTGCATAGTAGTGCTTGCAACTGAATCAAACCCTGGCCTACATATGCAAAAGAAAACAGTGCAAGATCCAGCAATTGCAACTGGAAGCATCCTGTTAGCTCCAAAAGGAAAATTTATAGAGATGAAACGGGAAATTTCCTAATAATATCAGCATATGCCAACCATCCCAAATTGATTATAATTGCAAGCTAAGTTTTCTTTTTGCTAAAAAAAAAATACTTTGCCAATACTAAAAGAAATTCTGACAGGCCAATGGAAAAAAATATATCAACCAACAAACCTTAGTATGATAGAATGATAGATGGTGCTCTTTTCTTAGTTTGGAATTTATTAAGTCCAATATACTAGGTTTCGGACCTATCAACTGAGCACCAATATAAGAGAATAAGCCATGAGCCTTTCACCCAATCGATGTTTTACATCTTCTAAAATTAAAGCCATAGAAAACCCGCATCTATATGTAAAGACCCAACATGCGACCTACCACACATTTCTCAACCTATATATATTCACTAGCAAGATCACAGATAACGGATGCAACTTAAATTGGCAGAAAAGTTTAGCAAGCAATTTCAGTGATTACAGTGAAATATTTGCACCCTTATTTCTTAACGTAGAAGATAATCCATAATGAAAAGTTACAGTGCAAATTTCAATGAACTTGGAAGGTGGAACAAGGAGTTGGTTGAATGTTGTTTCAGCTCACCTGAAATATGAACTGTCAAATTTCAGGGGCAGACACCTTTTAAACCTAGACATCTCTAGATGTGCTCGTCCCTATTTGATGGTTTCAGTTATCGCATATTTTTTCATGAGAAGGGGCAGTTCTAGTCATGACAAGCTGTGACCTCCTTAGAGCGCTGCCATCTATTGTTGTCTCTTGACCCCACCATGTAAAAGACATCCTTCATATGTGGTGTTTTGAAGCTCAAAATTTGCCAATAATACTCAAAAAATATATAACTCCCATCAATTTATATTGCTAACTAAAAGAATTCTGAGCCTCTCTATGTACTATTTTAGATCAGCATCTCATGAAGCTACATCAAAACTAGCTAGCTAATCTTCATTCTACTATCTGTGTTATTATCTTCATAAAAGATAACCAAAGTTCTTTTTGAATTTAATAACATAAAGCTGACAGACCATTTTGAATTTAATAATAGCCACTATATTAGCCAATATTCTGCGATCATTTTCTTTTGAAGTGATGAGCTTTGTGGGCATGACCCAAAAGAAGTTCCCTTTAGGGGTGTTTGACATTGAGAGCACTATGTTAATGTTTCATGAATCTATCCTAAAGATTGTGACAAATTCATACAACACTTGTTCAAATGTTTGATGAATTTGTCCAATCTTTGGAATAGATTCACATCATGAAATATTTCTAATGCCAAATTGCCTTTTTTTGTTTTATTCCACCAATCTTTTGGAAAGGAAAATTCCTTGATGCCAAAGTATAATGAACTCATGAAAACAAAGTCCCCTTTTTATTTCCCTTCATTCTGATCCATTTATTTTAGGTTAATTGAAAGGTCTTGCATGTCTGTATACAGTTACATTCTTTCCCATATGAAAAAGTATATGATACCCTGTCATTTGAACTGTTTGACAGATTAATTATTCTAGTGTCAAGCGAAGTTCCTGATTAATATAAAGGCAACTGCCAGTTCAAGCAATGGCAAATAAAACTTTTCAGACTTGCAAAAATGCGTACGCTAGTCATAGGCTACGCACATGTGTGTATTACAATAGAGATAAGGACTAGCACTAAGAAAAGTGCCTAGAATGCCAAAGGCACATTGAATATGATAAAAAGGAAAAAGGAACAACCGGAATGCACTTCATACGTAACATTGCTTCTAGAACATAGGTGAATGATGTAATAATGCCAGTTATCGAAGTTTGAGCAGTATAACACGTGTTTCTTTATTAAAAGATGCCAGACGTTATCAAATGCTGTACTGAATTAGAATATTCTTCAATCTCTTTGGAGAGCAGGACAGAGTGCACACATAACGGGGATCAGCTTTTCTTTCTTCTCGCGTATGAACAAGATCAACAGACTTAGCTTCTCACCCAAGATCAGCAGCTCATACAATTGCTTATCCTAAATTTTTTGGATTCGAAATTTGTCCTTTTGATGAGCCTGTGCCTTGCTTGGCATTTGATCGCCTCTGAACTAAGACTCTTAGGAGGGATTTCGCATTTGATAGCCTTGGTTCTGAGATCCGAGGCTGACGTAAATTCCCATTTATGTGGGATCCACAATGTAAATGAACACTGGATTTTTCAACTGTGGGAAAAAGATGATTTGAGATGCTCAATTTGTGGTCAAAACTTCGTTCTTGAGGCTGGATGGGAGAGGGTGTGACCTTGGATCTAAGATTTCCAATTATTTCAAATCACTTTAGACCTCAGATTCAAAACTATCAAACACCCCCCTTATGATTTAAAAACCGCAAAACTAAAATCAAACCTTGCTTCCCCCTTTTCTTTTTCCAATTTAAAATCAAACTTTACATGAAAAAGTAAGTGAGGTATTTATGCCATATTAGCACATGCCACATCATGTCCATAAATTTCAAATTTCAAGTAATCAAATGCCCCGAATTTCGACTTCAACTGCCCTTATTATATGTATGTATTCATTCAAACACTTTCATTCATTTTCTTAAAAACTCTTGATGCATAATTTGAGGACCTAAAATATGTGACTTTCCTTTTTCCCAAGAAACGGACCATAACCAGCCTTGACAGGGAGAGTTTGCTCGATTTGTCATACAGTGAGGAATAAAGGTCAAACTTTTAACCCCTCAAACTTGTTCGGCTCATTTCCCACACTTAATTCTTGCAGACAACTTTCTTCTTTTTCTTTGGATTCAAAGGGAAAACTCAAGGCCCATCTCTTTTAAAAGCCATGAATAAAGCCCTCAAATTACGCCGTTGGCTTTATTTGTGCAAGAAGTGACACTGATGGGAATATGATTCCTTGCATGCATGAAACAATTCCAAACATGCATGATGGGACTATTTGTAGATAATAAGAGGCTACAAAGGCAATACAAAATACATCCAATTCCAAAGAAGGCAAAAGGCCTAAAATAAGGCAAAATAGAAAAGAGGCTACAAAAGAATGAAACAATACCTTTGAAGAAAGATAATACCTGGGAAGTAAAAAAGTCCTTTGGAAACCTCTCTATATGAAGGGTGGAGCTTTCCCCAATATTGGAGACTCAATGTGCCTCTTCTTTTTCTTTTCTTCCGCCCCCTAAGACCTGCTTCTTCACATGCACCTAATCTAACCAGCTATGCTATGCCATGTGAGGCAAGTGTTACTCCAGCTTCACCAAAATAACCCTAAAAGAGGTAATCCAAATAAGTAGAAACGCCATTCAAGTTCAAGCAATGGTTGAACTTGGCAATGGGAACAAACTTGATTAATGCATCAACAGAATTATTTGTACACTAATTTGATTCACAAGAATTTTACCCTGTAATATCTCAAATGAAATGGTACTTGAATTGATCAATATGTTTTGTCATCTCATGGCACATTTGGTCTTCGGTTAAGTAAATGATACCATGACTATTAGAATAAATAGTAGGCTCTTGACTCGAACAATATTTACAAATCATCTCTCTTACTATAGCTTCTTTAATTGTATAATTGTTGTGCTGATTGCTATATACTCAGCCTCTATAGTTGACAATACAGCAATAGACTATAAGTAGCTTCCAACTGATAGCATAACTTCCAAGAGAGAAAAAAAAAAATCCATAAGTGGCATTCCTATTAAGGTTCCCTGCATAATTAGAATCAACATATCTAACCAAGTGGTACTGCTTTTGTTAAAGTTTAAGTAAAATACCCTTAAGATATCTAAAACAATCCACTTTACTATTTGCAAATTACCATTTCAAAATATATTTGTTGACAACATGCACTAAGGGCCCGTTTGCTGGGCTGGAAATACATTGTTCAACAAGAAATAAATTTCAAATTTAAAAAAATTTTCCACTTGGTAAATTTTTTTGTACCGTTGAAGATGGTTCTGGAGAAATATTTCCGAAAACATCTTTCCACTGCGAGAGGTGGAGAAATGTTTCCGGAATTATTTTTTTGCCTATTAGGGCACACAAAGGCTGTCTTCTCATCCTCAACTGCTTCACCCCACCCACCAGAGAGAGGAACACTGCTCCTACTGCCTTCTCTCGCTGCTGCTGCCTCAGACACTCTGTCGTCCCTCTCACCCTCTCACTCTTCTGCTGTGTAAGTAATCCTCTCTCTCTCTCTCTCTCTCTCTCTCTCTCTCTCTCTCTCTCTCTCTCTCTCTCTCTCTCTGTTCCTGGTAATCCACTGACTATGTGTTCCTCTCTCCATCGTCATAACACAGAATTGTTGTTCGATTTTCAGTGGATCTGGAAAAGTTGCCTAAGGAAACATCATCAACTCCTTGCAAGGGCTGAAAATCAAATTGGTAGGGTTTTCACGTTCTCCTCCTCCTCTTACATCTTCTTGTCTATTTTTGTTTTCCTTCCTGATGAATCTTCTTCGAGAGCCATTTTTCCTAATTTTGTGATTGGATTGGCACTTGATTTATGAGTTCTGTTTTTCACTGCACATTCCCTGCCTTAATCTGTTCTCTGCCTTTGGTAGCAGCTATTTCAAGCATTGAGTCTACAATTCAGCGTGATCCATTCCGTCTCTCTCACTCCATTTCCTCTCTATTATAGTTGTAGTTGTGCCCAACCTTAGCAATTTTCTTGAGGTTCTATTTCCAGGCTTAACTCTTTATTTTCTTCAGGTTTGAAAACTAAAGAACAAGCTCTAGGTATGTGATGTAAGAAGTATCTGCTAATTTTTGGTTAGCTGTTATTGAATTGGCTTCTAGCTTTCGTTATGAGTCATGTCACATTAGGTTCTCACCAAGATCAATACAGCAGGCGTTGCGTGCTTTCGAACTTACTCTTCCTGAGTAGACCAAGTAGCTTACTGTTTTCAAGTGGTATAGATCTCCTAATCTAAGAAAACTGTGGTAAGCATTGTTGAATTTATTTCTTGTAATTATGGCCTTGTAAGTTCCACCAAAGATGAAAGCAAATGATTTGGGTTTTATAGGTGCATCTTTTAAGTCAGTTCCTTCTTAAAATGGTTTAGGTGATCCCTCATGTCATTATTTTTGGCGAGTGAAATATCCATTATTTTGTTTTCTAGAGTTGGCTTTGTTCTTGAGGGATTATTTGACATGATCATCCAATCTTCTTTGTTCAGAAAATTAATTCCCCCTTAAATATTTATAGGTGAGGAACCCCATTTTCCCATCCCCTACTTAAGAGATGTTAAAAAATGTGCCAACAAATAAGGGTTCCTGTGAAATTGTGGATGAGAATTCTTCTGTTGAACCTGAAAAACCAAACTGGTCATTATCATTAATGATTTTAACCTTTTCCTTATTGATTAGGATTAGGAGTCTATTTACTGACAAGACACCAGTACATGTATGGTAATATAAGACTCATTGTTATAAGTTGCTTTAATTTGCTAAGAAAATCTGATATTGGGATTTAGTCAGCAGCAAACATTCATTTCAAGATGAGACAACCAAACAAAATTCCATGATTTGTTTCTTCTCATCATGTAGACTGTCTACATGCCCAACCTAACAAAAACTTCATGATTTCTTTCTTCTGATCACGTAGACGGTTTACAGTCAACCTAAACTTTTGTTGCCAACAGTTAAAATCCTTGCAATTGTATCCTGTTTCAACATATGAAAAACATTGGTCCACAGATTTTTGTCTATGCAATTCACGTCCATAGCTAAGAATTTTTGGTCCATGCATTTTCATCTATAACTAAGTCGTAAGCTTTTTGTCTATGCTAGGATTAACACTTCGAAAAGATGGGCCTTACTACTGTTAGCTTGCTTGGATCATTCCGAGGATGTGTACTTCGTTTAGAAACTCTTTTTCATTTTGATTCTTTATTTTAGTGCTGAGAATATGTCTTATCCATCTGTACCATGCACAAAAGAGGGGTTCTTAGTTTGGTGGGGGGTGTGCAGGAATTAAGTGCAGATGTGTTAATTGACCAACCAGCAGTTCAGGTTTGCTATGAGAACCTATGCAATGTCAAAAGTGATATGGTTTGATATTAACGAAACATTCTTCTTATGTTGCTTACTGATCTCTTGCAAACGTGCTGCATGTTTAGGATCATCGTCGTCATCAATGTCAAGACTTATATTTTCACATTGGGCCTGGTTTGGTTTCTCTCTGCCTCCCTTTATTTTGTATGCATGAATTGCGGCTTTGCATTCATTTGCTTGGTGAAGGTGAATCTTTTGTTTATTAGTTGTACATGCAATAGCTTTCAGTTGATATATGAAAATATGTTTCATTTTCATCAAACTAAGAAATAAATTTCAGAAAATTTCCCTAAATGAATATGAAATATCAACTATAATGCAAATCATCATGCACATAAACTTGCTAAAATAGGACACAAGTAATATGTATTCTATCCTTTCATAAGTTTGAGGAGAAAAATGAGTTGATAATTTAAAACGAATGGAAATATGAACAATTGTAAGTTTAGGGTTTTTCATGCCATGCACTTAAAATTTTTTCAATATATATTCTTTTTCAGGTAAATATAATTTCTTTGCCTTTTGATCCTTTTGAATTGCCATGTCTTGAATCTTCTTAGCAGGACCTGTCCATCTCAAATTTATTAGCTAATTGCATTTTTATCTTCCTTATTTAAAACACTTTTGCTACAATCAACATATCAACAACATAAAAATAGTTAAGAGAACCGTACTGAAGACTCGAAGACACAACTACTATACTTACTTTCATAATAGCTAAATTTTAATAGAAAAAAACAAAATCTTTTGACATTATTTTACCCATGGAAGGTAATAGAAGGACATATTGATTTGGAGTTTACCCTACTATTGGTCCTTGCATGTTATTTTGGTTGTTGTTTTTTATTATTGACTTCTATTTTTATGGATATTATATACTTAACATTTTTGTCCTAAAACTTAAGCTTTATTATGTCTCGCTTCCCAGCTCCGTGCTTCTCTTCACCTCATTGGACTTAAAAACATTTCAATTCAATAAACATCCAAATTTCTTTGATACATGACACTCTTATTGTAATATTTGAACTTTACCACGAAACCTTGTCCAATGTTTGAAGTCCATCACTTCCAAACTTGAAAAATCTTATGTTGTGTAATGATTTTACGTGTGATAGTTTCTAAAGAAATTTTTATCAATGAATGGCTGATCATAACAATTCTCCAAAGTTTGTGAAATGTTTTACCGTAGAATAATTTTATTACAAGATTCAAAACAAATATCGGCCTAAGTTATGAAATCCAACAACAAACTACAAAATGTCTAGATGTTTCATAATTATGTTTTTCCCTTTTTATTGTTTTCTTCTATGATACGACTACTGATTTTGTATATTTACCTGTATGGAAGGGCACGGGCTTGTCAGCATTTACACATTTGCAAATAAATACGGTTAGGTGAATGCATTAGTTCATAAGTTTACCAAAATATGATTGGATTTGGTTTATTTGTTCAAACCCCAAAATAGTTGTTACAACTAATATAACAACGCAATCAAAAGAAATTTCAGTGCATGGTCCACTCATGTTCTTTTGTATGTTTTTGAGGTTTCTTTTTACAAAGTCACAAGGTGTGTGGCAAGTTGATTCATAAAAAAAACTTGATGGGGATAGGTGGAATGGTTCTTTCTTCAATTGATTTACTTCACCAAAATGGAAATAATTTTTTCATGAAAGATAATATCTCAATGGAAAAAGAATTTATTTTATTTCAAGTCTAAAACTTTTAAGTTTTTTGTCCTTTTGGATTGCCTCTAAAGTACATCTTCTAGCCCTAGTATCAAATTTGTGTTTGTGATGATCACATAGGTAGCATAGCAAAGGGAAGAAAACACTCTAAAATGAATCAAAACTTCTTTTTCTGTGACAAATATTTTTGAAAAGGTATTTTTCTTTGAAGACCTTGTAGGCTACTGTTGGACACGGTCTCCCAAAAATAGAGAAAGATTTGGTTGAAAATTAAGAGCTCTTGCAACTTACATAAGATGTTGGTGCTTGCATTCAACCGCACCATCTTGCTATGGTGTTGACACATAACTCCATTGGTGTACAATACCAATATTTCTCAAAAGAATTTGGATCTCATTATAAACAAACTCAAATCTTAGAGTTCTGATGCATCCTTGGAGCTGGTTCAATGTTATATTAGAAAAGGCTTTGATACTGCAAAGTCCATCTCTCATAAAAGAAAAACAGTTATATTGAGTAAAATCATCAACAATGCTAAGAAAACAATGTGTTCCTTTAAAATAACTTTGAGTATATGACCCCATATATTAACATGTATAATTTTCAAAAATCATGCAATCAAAGAAGAATTTCAATTGAGTTTGTTCAGCATGATGACCCAATCACTTGAACTTAAATGTCTGAAATAAAAAAAAATCAATCATAAAGTGTCAAATATTCATCTTAGATATAGAATAATGACCGAATATATATGCCAAGTTTCTAATTAATTTTCCAATCATGTATCGTTTGCAATTAGGGTTATTTGAGGTAACATTTGAAGGAAATAGAGCCCATTTATTTATTCCCCCCAACCAATCATCATCTTTGATGCAAGGTCCTATAGAAAGCAAGAAGGAGCAAATGTTACATAATAATTAAAAAGATTTTTTTTTAAATGATGGAACAAAAAGAACGTTTTCTATTGGGAATTCAAACAAACTTATGAAACCTTGTTTGTTTACATAGAGAACTTTTCCAATGGGCAAGTGGATGGGTATGTCAGAAGTAGTTAGGCTTTGGAAAGCTTGGGGATTGGAACACATTTATTGGCTTGCACTGAAAGCTATTACTCAAGGATTATTTTAAAGTGTGAAAAGATGTCATACATGTGGCATTGATGACATTGTTTTAATTTTTAATGAGATGCATGGGTTTATAATACTCTTCCATGGTGAGAGGAGGTGTGGCCATACCTGATCAAAAAACCACTCTTATATGACTTGTTTGGCTCATTGGATACAACTTGATCTAGTTGGCATTAGAAACAACAACAACCATAGTTAGTTTAAAAAATAGTCACAAAAAACATTTTTTTTTTTTGAAAAAAAATGCAATAAATTAAATGCCCATTTAAAACTTTAAAAAATGTGTTTTTTTTGAAAAAACATTAAAAGCGAAAACACAGGTTTTTAATGCGTTTTTTCGTGTTTTTTCCATTTTTTAATGCCAAAGAGTTTTTTTTTTTCATTTTATGTTTTTTATCTATTGCAAATCTACTTATCTGTTGATACTAGTGTTATTAGTTTCTCACTTATTTTATTTCCCCTTCATTTTTAGTTTTTTAATTTTTTTTAAAATTTACCATATTTTTCCTATTTTTTTCAAGCTCATCGTATTATACCTGAGAAAAACCTCACCGTTTAAAACTCCGAGATGTTACTTTAAAGTAAAGATTGTTTACTATTTATCTCTATGGATACTTGACCAATATGAAAATTTCTAGCATTTATCCTGTAAACGCCTAACACCATGATACTACTGTGTGTATTGATGTCAATTTTGTTTGTTTGCCTTTGATCGTGTGAAACACAAATCTCAACTGTCATGCCCTTGATTTATAGAAATAGTCAATGAATTGGAATTTGGAGTGCTTATTGTAATATTTACTTCTCTTTGATTTTCATCATAAGATGTAAGAGCATAGACTATTGTAATATTGAGCAATGGGTCAAAAAGCAAAATTGGATTGAGAAGCAAAATAATTCGACTCTAATGGCATTGTACAAGTCCTTCGTTCCCATTAGGAACTTGATCACTTTTTTCCCTTTGAACTTGCTTATGGTAGAGTTTCAAGGAACCACATGAGTAGGTACGAATTGGAGAGTGAATCCAAGCTCAGTCCATAATACTAAAGTCTACTTATCAAAGCTTGAATTTGACATATTGTTGGAGTAGAGTTTTGCTTATATGTTTCTCGCAAGTCTTCCCAAACTTCAAAGGCAATGGTAAAACAAAATTATGTTGTATGCAATTTCTCTTAAAGCAGAGTTCAAATTCCACTACAAAACCACATTATTGCAATGCACCAAGGGATGAACTAGTGACTTGGTTTCATGCTCATTTACTGTTATGTCAATGAAAACTAACCTATTATTTGCATTTAAAGCCATGATCATGGCCCTGCTTCATGTAGCATAATTGTCTTCATTTAATTGTTGTGAGACAAGCACAGTACCAACGCTATACATGTGATGACTTAAAAAAGACTTGAAGTATTTTGAGTTACCTCCAATGTGTTGCATTCAATTTTATATTGTTTGGATTCCTTTTCAATTGATGTTGAATACAGTCTTCCTTGGGTTTTCAGCTTTAAACTTGGTGAAGAAAGGAATATGCTGACAAACTCTAATAGCCTCTACTAGCAAGAACTATAAGGTACTTGATGAATTGTAGTATCAGCAGATTGCTTAACAAAAACCAATGTGAACAAGAAGATAGTTCAGTGACACTAAGCATGTTGTCTCAACATGCATAAAAATGGTAACAATTGGAGAATAAAAACTATAGGCTGAAACAATGATATTATAATATGAACAAACCAAGATGATGTGCAAGAGAAAACATTTTAGAATAATGATTGTTGGCTCAACAACTTTCACAAAAAAACAAAACGATAAAAAAAGAAAGGGAGCCATGATACCATGAGAAAATTTGGAAATTAATGAGAAAATGGAAGAAAATGACACCTCAAAAGATAAATAATCTCTTGCATTACTCTTGTTGAGGGAGAGGAACCTACCATTTATGCTAATTTCCCCCACATCTTGCATTTGGCAACACTTGCTATACATGAAATAAAGAAACTATTACAATATTGTGCTCTTTACATAGAAATTGCATTCAATGAGACTTACCCTCACTCATTTTGTCATATAAGTATAATCTTAATGATATGCAAGTCAATCACTTAAGAATAATAGCAACAAGTTTCTATTGTGAATAATCCTAAATGGAGTTGGATTACTATATAGTTGCAAAAAGAATGCAAGAAACCTATGCTAGTATAGTTCTATTGGGAGGAGCCAAGTGGAGCTAGAATTGGTCATTATGCACTAGTTCACATTTGGTTGGATCATGCGAATCTTGCCTTTCTTTCTTCTATAGGGCAAGTTTGGGTTAGGTAGACAGCTACCAAATTATTAGTATAAAATAACTTCTATGGTTGTGATTTACAAAAATGACCTCTAATTAGGAGGTGTGTTGTCCTAGTGACAATTATAGTAATACTTGAGCAACATGAACAAGATTGTTTATTACAATCATGATGTACATTTACCAAGCAAATGAAAAGCCTTTGCATTTTGAGTAAGAGATAGTTTAGATTGTTTGGGACCCCTTATGGATCTTCTTCCTATTTGTAATATTGTTGAAAGAGTTGAACAATATCTTCCTTAGTAGTCGCAAAGACAATCTTCTAGTTTGGGTTAGCTCTTCCCAAAATTTTAATCCATGTTTCCCATTCATGTTTATCTATAAAACCCTCTCTAAAATAAGGTCGTTGCATCCATAGATTGCCTTTGGTTGATCTAATTATAGCCCCTACTCTCCATTTTTTGCTCAGTAGGTTGCTGCATTCATTTTAAGCCAGCTATTAGGAGGGGGGAATCCACTCTAGCTCATATATAAATTTGACACCATTCCAAAAAAAAAAACCATGCCTCAAAAATATGTCTCTTGAGCACTATTGACAAATTTCTCACCAATGTACCATCATCAAATGTTTGTAAAAAACAAAAAGTTTATTCTTGTTTTGCAGATCAATCAAATGATTATCTAAAGACACTAGCCCATGTCTACTAATCATTCTTGAATAAATGTTTTAGTCATGCTAAAAGACCTACATGCCACCTCTTCGATCCATTAGAAATGGGGCAAGCAACAAACATGTAGTCTCTAGTATATTTGGCTGTGTAGAACAAGTGGCACCTGCTAGCCATGTTGATCCTATGTTTTCCTGATTAGCAACTTATGTGAAATGACAACATAAGGTAATGGATGCCTTAAGAAAGACATCAACTTTCCAAATCACAACTTAATTTGCTTGCACTATGAGTTAATAAGCATTAAAGATAAGTATGATGGAGCAAATAAAGCTAGAAATTCAAATTCATGACAAATCGACACTTATCATGTCTGAATTGAGTTTCATTTTGTTTATTTAAATATTGTATTTTCTTGTGTATACCTTTTCATCATTACTGGAACAATTTATGCTATCCTGTAATCTTGATGATCAATATTATCAATACATGAAAAATCACTGGTATGCACAACATATTCCCTTCTATCTTTCTTGTATTTTTTCATGGTATCAGAGCTTCACCATCTTACAAGCAGTATGGATTGGTAACTCAAAGGAATGCTATTTCTAGTCCACTATTTATGAAGTTAAACAAAAATGACTATTTGCTATAGAGAGTCAATTAGGATTTGGTACATGGTCCTTAAAAAACTACTAGAAAGTTATGCATCTCTTCCAATTATCACCAAAAGCAAGGAGGAACCTAATCATGATTCCATATTGTGGAGGAAATATAATAAACTCAAGCTTTTTTTCTTACCAAAGCTATTGAGATGAAAGACATCTTAGACAAATAATCAAGTATCAGTTATCAAAATGCCTTGACCATTTAGGAGAATGCCTATAGTTGTACTATCCTTTATTGGTGATTATTTGCATCCCAAAATTAATTTTGGTTTTTGAAGTGCTTTAGGAAAAATAGACTTTTGCTTTTGAAAAGAGAGAGAAATGGACTCGCTTGTTAGTATTAGATCTTGTCATTCCCAATGCCTTTATTGGGATAATTAGAACAAAGAGTAGATTGTTTACTTTACACATTTCAACATCTTTAAGTATTATCCAGAACATATATGCATATGTGCGCAAGTTAAACAAAATTGTTTAAAAAAAGTGAGAGAATTTAGTCTAAGGAGGGAAACAATATTATAAGAAAAATATTATAAGAAAATTTGACAAAATTCTCTTAAATTCTAAGGAGGGGTTAAAACTTTACTTGATTTCGATTTTTATCTTGTCTTATTTTTAATTGATACTTATCCATGTTCATTCATACCTATATAAAATTGAAAAAACAATATTATAAGAAAAATATTCATATGAATTATTTCAATTTTGATTGTGATACATATCCATAAGCAAAATTACATTTTAAAGGTTTGTTTAAAAGTTTAGGTAGACCATGAGAAGACTAAAAATGAATCAAGAAGTGAGAAAGTTTGGGAGGTGGTTTCAAGCTTTGAAAACCGTGATAGATACAAGCAAAATGCAAATTTACATGGACATAGTCTCGTCTTTGGGTGTTTTCCTAGGTTGGACATATCCTAACCTAAAACATAGTGAAACTAAAAAAATTCCACCTAAAGTCCTCACGATCGTAATCCATGCATCATAAAATAAGCAAGACAAAAAGAAAAAGATATAAGGAAAGGGAAAGAAAGAGAAAGAAATAAAGAGGGAAAAAAGAGAGAGATAAAAAAGAGAGAAATAAAGATGAAAAGAGGGATCAAAGAAAGAGAGAATGAAGAGAGAGAGAAGGAGATACTAAGAAGAGAGAGAGAGAGAGAGAAATAGGGGGGAAATAAATTGAAAGAGAAATAAAAAGAAAAGTGAGAGAGATATCAACAAAAGAGATAAAGAGAGATTTAAGAGAGATAAAGAAAGAAAATAGAAAGAGAAAAAAAAGACAAAAAAGTAGAGGGAAAGAGAAACAAAGAGAGAGAAAAAAGTAAGAGATTAATTAAGAGAGAGAAAGTGAAAGAGAAGTTTAAAAATGAGAAAGAGAGAGAAGTTAAAAGTGAAGGAGACACAAATTCAAGAGCGATGAAGGAGTTCAAAGGAAGAAACTAGTTAAAAAGAGAGATATGGATATGGATGAGTTAAAAAACAAAGGAGAAAGATCTTAATTAAAACTAAAAATGAGGAGAAGACTTGCCTTGGTCATGCTCACGGAGCTCCAAGGAGTATTAAAACAGAGAGACTCTAAAGCCTTCATCTGTTTTCCATTGAACGAATAGATAATAAAAGTATATAAAAGAAGTGATATACCCTTAAAGAGAAGAGATCAAAAGAAAGGCAGCTCCTTGGTTCTTTTAGGCTTGAGAACTTTTTTGATGGTGGCTTGAGTGGGTTGATAATGCTTCTTAGGAACTCCTTCAATGTCTCCTCTTATTGGAAATGGAGGCTTGTTGAAGATGAAGAAGAGTAAGAGAAAGAAGTTGGGCTCAGTTAAACGCTCACTGCTCCAACGATCGGAGTACATATTCATCCCTCTTTCTCAGCAGATTAGTGCAGCGCCATCTTGACCTTCTCCAATCCGTAGCTGAAAAAAGGGACCTTAAAGCCCTTGGCAATGATTGTGCTTGGCAGGCGAAACTCAATCGCCTTCTTCTCATGGAAGAGGACTAATGGCGATAGAAGTCGCGTATCAAATGGTTGCAATCGGGTGATTCCAATTCCAATCTTTTTCATGGCGTTGTTAATAATGAATGATGCAGAAAATGGAATCACTGTCATTGAAGTGGATGGTAGGCGATTAGAGAATGGAGCTCAAATCCTTGAGGGATGTATCGTCTTCTTCGAGAATCTCCTCGGCATTGGTGACAACTCTAGTAATTGGCGTGTAGACATTGTTGCAGGGCCACTGGTGTCATCCGAGGAGAATGAGTCGATCCTCTGTCCAATCTCTGATGAGGAGATATGTTGATCGGTCATGGGTGCAGGCCCGAACTCTACCTCGGGACATGATGGGTTCCCCAACAAGTTCTATTAGGCTTCTTGGGAGAGTCAAGCCAGAGCTTTCCAATGCCATCCACAACTTCTTTACATCTGGTAGATTGGTTCAGAAAGTTAATGCACCTAGTGCTTATCCCAAAAGAGCTCAATGAGGTGTGTATCTAGAACTTTAGTCCCATATTACTCTGCAATAGCACATTGAAATTTTTGAGTACGATCATGGTTCAGAGGATGCGCCCTTTTCTCTGCAAGCTTATTAGCCCAAACCAGCATTCCTTCCTCCTAAGAAGGAGCATCCAATAAAATTTTCCGTTGGCACATGAGGTTCTCCACTCCATGTTCTCCGAAAAAGGGAAGTCTGTCTGCCTTAAAGCCGACCTAAGTAAAGTTTATGACAGACAGTGGACTGAACGTTTCTCCAAAATGCTTTAAGATGGTTCAGTTTCTCAGAGCTTTGGATCCAAAAAGTCTTCACCTGCATCACAACTTCCTCCATGGCTATTGCGATCAATGGGACTCCATGTGCTTGAGATTTTCTCCTGCAGCATCCGTGCTGCAATCCTTAAAGGTAGCATCCCCAAAATTTTCCAAAGCCCCATCGCCATTCCCTTTGTGCTCTACGCAGATGATCTGCCTCTCTTCTCAAAGCTTCAATGCAAGTCCATCTCAAACATTAGGGCTAAGCTCAACGAGCTTGCTGATGGATCAGGAATGAGGATCAATCGTAACAAAAGCTCCATTTTCTCCTATGGTGCGACACCTGAAGACTCATCCAGCCTACTCGGGTGGCCTCTTGGTAATCTTCCCTTCAAGTAGTTGGGCCTTCCCTTGCTAAATGATGATGTTCTTGATGCCACTGTCTACCTCTCATTCTCAAAGATGAGAGGAAATTGGCTGGGTGGAAACATTGCCTGCTTTCGTTCACTGGCCGATTATTCTTGGTGAAGTTGGTCTTCTCATCCATTCCTTTCTACTAGCTGATGATTTTGAAGCTTCCCCCTAGCACTATCAAGAGACTTGAGCAGCTGCCTCCCCTACATATCATGGATCTGGTCATGGTGATGCTTCAGAAATATCGACCTTGTAAAAAAGAAGAAGCGACAGTGAGACGTATGTGGTTCTGCTGTAGAATTGCTCTGTAATAAGAACAGAGCAGTAGATACAGATGATAAGAAGCAACACACCAAAACCAGAGAAGGTAGAGCTCTGAACAGAGACATATCTGTTTCACTCGTGTTGTTTATTACAAAAGAATTATAACCTTTATATACAAGAGGTGGCCTTGGCAGCGAGGCAAACAACCTAACCCAATGGCAAATTACAGAAAGACCTTTACAGGTCAGTAGGGTTGTTACAACAAAAATATCAATTCTGATATTTTTACAATATGAGAAATTGAATTCAAAGAGATAAAGAGGCTTCCAGAACCCTACGCACTTCAGGAGAGATGTTAACACTCCCCCTCAAACTGAGGAGTACAAGTATTGTAATCCCAGTTTGCTCATAAGAATTGAGAACTGATTTCTCCCCAATGCCTTGGTGAAGATATCTGCAACTTGGTTTGAGGATGTAATATATAATGTTCTGATTAGGCCAGATTTGATATAGTCTCGAACAAGATGGCAATCAATCTCTATGTGTTTCGTCCGCTCATGAAATACAGGATTGTTTGAGATTTGAATAGTTGCACGGTTATCACAGTAAATCTCAATAGGAGTTGTGATGTATACCTGAAGATCTGATAACAAGGATTTTAACCAAAAAACTTCACATGCAACATCTGCAAGAGCACGGTATTTTGCCTCCGTAGATGATCTAGATACCATTGGTTGTTTTTTTGTCTTTCAAGAAACTAAATTGTTTCCCAAGAAGATGCAAAACCCAGTGATCGATTTTCTTGTTTCTCTGCAAGCACCCCAATCCGCATCACAAAAGACCTTAATCTGAAAATTGGCTTTTGCTGAAAGTAGCAAACCTTGACCTGGGTTCTGTTTTAGATATCTTACAACTCTAAGAGCAGCAACATGGTGTTCTATCCGAGGTCTTTGCATAAATCTGCTGAGTATATTTACTGCATATAAAATGTCTGGTCTTGATATTGTTAGGTAGATCAGTTTACCAACCAACCTACGATAACAACTTGGATTCTTTAAGAGTTCATCATTTTTGTATATGAACTTTTGTTGTTCCATGGGTGTTTCAGCAGGTTTCACATTTATACAGCCAGCTTCCTCCAAGATTTCTAAACAATACTTTCGTTGTGACATATAAATTCCCTCTTTGTTTCTAGACAGCTCAATGCCTAGAAAGTAGTTTAGCTTGCCAAGGTCCTTCATATGGAAGACAAAATTGAGATGGACCTTTAGTTGATCTATAAACTTCTGATTGCTACCTGCAATTACTACATCATCCACATAAACAGCAATAGCACAAAATATTTCACCTTTATAACATGTAAACAGGGAATAGTCAGCTTTTGATTGCTTGAAGCCAAACTTTTCTAGTGTAGTTGAGATCTTTTGGAACCAGTTGTGTGGAGCTTGTCGTAAGCCATACAGGGATTTCTGCAATCTGCACACGCGTGTCTCCCCCTCTTCCCCAAATCCAGGAGGCAATGTCATAAACACTCTTTCTTCAATATCACCATGAACAAAGGTGTTGCATACATCCATTTGTTGCAATACCCAATTCCTCTTAACTGCGACTCAAAGTAAACATCTAATTGTAGTCATTTTAGCTATTGGTGCAAATGTCTCGAGAAAATCCAACCCTTCAATTTGTGCAAAGCCTTTAGCTACCAAACGAGCTTTATGCCTCTCGATCTAACCATCAGCCCTATACAATCTTATACACCCATTTGCATCCTATGGGTGTTACTTCTTTTGGACAATGTTCAAGGGTCCATGTACCGTTTTCTTCCAAGGCTTTAATTTCTGCTGCGATTGCATCCTTCCAACAAGTGAACTGATTTGCTTCTTCAAAACATGTTGGATCAGGTTGAACAGAAATATTGACTAAAAAAGCTTGATGTGTAGGAGAGAAATTTTGAAATGAGACAGCGGAAGACAAAGGAAATTTTGTTGCTGACCTTTTTCCATATGCTTATTGTTTAGTAGCCCTTGTGGTAGATACATTGCAGTAAAAATCTCTAAGCAGCACTGAAGGTTTCCGAACCTGTAATGAGTGACGAGGTTTTGATTGATATGTTTGTCCAGGATTTGGGATATTATGAGCAAGCTGATTTTGTTGATATGAGGTCTGTGGGCATTCATGGTCAATTGAGATATTTTGGTCTAAGCTTGCTGATTCATGAGCAGCCTTATGAGTCGATTCAACTGGCACATTAGATAGTTCACCTCTGTTTTGAAACTCATAGTCTTCAACATTACTGTCGCTTATGGGAAGAGGCACAATGGCAGATTCAGCTAGTTCCTTTAATGTGGAGTAAGGAAACACTTTTTCATGAAAAACAACATCTCTACTAAAGAGGAGTTTTCTGTTTTCTAAATCATAAACTAAGTAGGCCTTTCTGCCAAAAGGGTAACCAAGGAAGACACATTTTTGTGCTCTTTTATCAAACTTGTCATTAGGATTTAGATTGGTTGCAAAACATAAGCAACCAAAAACCCTTAACTGTGAATAAGTTGGTTTCCTTTTGAAGAGTTTTTCAAATGGTGTCCTTTTTTTAAGTAGTAGGGAAGGAGTTCGATTAATTAAATATGCTGCTGTCATTACACACTCACCCCAAAACCTATTTGGCAAGTTTGCTTGAAATTTTAAGGCACGTGCAACCGACAGGAGGTGACAGTGTTTTCTTTCGACTACATTGTTCTGCTGGGGTGTATACGCACAGCTCAACTCATGAATTATTCCTTTTTCCTTGAACAGTTGTTCCATTTCATGAGAAATGAACTCCATCCCATTATCTGACCTTAGTTTTAAAACAGTTGTACCAAACTGTTTTTCAACTAAATTAATAAATTGTTTTATGTTGTCCTTTGTTTCATATTTGTGCCTCATCAAAAATATCCAAGTGGATCTAGTAAAATCATCTACTATGCTCAGAAAATAATGAGCACCTAACATTGATTCTTGTGCATATGGTCCCCATATGTCACAGTGCACAAGTTCAAAGGCTCTTAAAGAAGTGATTTCACTTGCATCAAAAGGCAATCTAGCTTGTTTTGCCATTGAACACACCTCACATAGGCATTCAGAGAACTTTATTCAGAAAACAACTTATTTCTAGTCACAGATGGATGACCCAATCTCATGTGCCAGAGATCGAGATGCATACCAAGTGAATTCACTGTGGTGGAGACAAAATTTCTAAGATCTGGACTGGTAGAACTTAGATTCCTGGTGCCACTTAGGTTAGGATGCAAACTAGTTGTTGTGTTGTTTGAGGTATCTAAGCAATATAGTCCACCTTTCAGGCTACCAGCTCCAATCATCATCTTGGATGTTAGGTCCTGCAGGAAACAACAAAAAGCATTGAAGGTAAGTTCACTGTTAGAGGATTTCAGTAACTGACTAACTGATAGAAGATTAAACCTGAATTTGGGAACATACAACACATTGGACAATGATAAGCCAGGAAGCAAGACAACACTTTCCTTATGAGTTGCATAGACAAACTGGTTATTAGGCAGGCAAACAGGGTATGGTTTCTCAAATTTGATGACGTTAGAGAGAATTGAAATAGTTGACGTCATATGATCACTGGCACCACTGTCAATGATCCAGACGTCACTCGAAGAGGTCGACATACCTGCAAAGTTGACTTGGGATGATGAGCCCTTGTCCTTAAGAAGTTGGACAAGTTGCATATATTCCTTCATGGTAAAAGAAGGAACCGGTTCCTTGCTAGTTTCATACATATTGGCAGCAGGAATTAGATCACCATTGGTTGAAACAGGTGCAGCAAACACAAGTTCAAAGTTTTTTTCACTTGCAACAGGTTTGTCACCACGTCCTTTGTCAGACCGGAATGTGGCATTCTTGTTTGACGTTGGGTAACCATGCAGCTTGTAACAACGTTCTCTAGTATGTCTAGGAATTTGGCAGTACGTACATGTCACCTTAGGACGCCTCTGATATTTTCCCTTGTATGAGTGTGACCCACCAGTGTTGGACATCAGGCTGATATGCTCAGAGGATGGAAGTAGACGTGCCTCCCTCTGTTTTTCTTCCTGTAGAATCAATGAGTACACTTTTCCAAGAGAGGGTAAAGGTTCAATAAGAAGAATCTGACCTCGAATGGCATTGTAGGATTCATTTAACCCCATCAGAAATTGAATGACCTTCTCTTCATCTTGCTGATCACAGAATTTTTTCATTGCCCCACAAGTACAAACAAGTGGTGGGTCATAGGCATTCAGTTCGTCCCAATAGGACTTAAGTTTGGTAAAATATGTTGCTACCGATTGAGCATCTTGAACATACCTATTCATGGCAGTTTTAATCTGGAACTTACGTGGTGCAGTACTTTGTGTGAATCGTTCATATAGGTCCTTCCAGACTTCACGAGTAGAAGTTGCATAGATAACACTATCAAGTATTTCTTTAGATAATGCATTGATGATCCAAGAGAGTACCATCGTATTGCATCTTTTCCATGGAACATAGTCAGGAGAGTTAGGATTCGGTTCAACAATTGAACCTTCCAGAAATTCTAACTTATTCTTTGCAGTTAATGCCATGATCATCGATCGACTCCATGATGCATAGTTTGAACCAACAAGAGGTTGAGAAACAAGTACAACACTTGGGTTATCTGAATGATGGAGGAAGAATGGGTTGATCAAATCTGTCATGCCTTCAGAGTTGTTGTTGTGAGTTGAAACAATGGTGTGTAACGAGTTATCATCTCTTGCAGCCATGAGTGAAAACAACAACAAAAAAACACCAAGAAGTTATGCTGAGGAAGGCCCCCGCTCTGATACCATGTAAAAAAGAAGGAGCGACAGTGAGACGTATGTGGTTCTGCTGCTGAATTGCTCTATAATAAGAACAGAGCAGTAGATACATATGATAAGAAGCAACACACCAAAACCAGAGAAGGCAGAGCTCTGAACAGAGAGATATCTGTTTCACTTGTGTTGTTTATTACAAAAGAATTATAACCTTTATATACAAGAGGTGGCCTTGGCAGCGAGGCAAACAACCTAACCGAATGACAAATTACAGAAAGACCTTTACAGGTCAGCAGGGTTGTTACAACAAAAATATCAATTCCGATATTTTTACAATATGAGAAATTGAATTCAATGAGATAAAGAGGCTTCCAGAACCCTACGCACTTCAGGAGAGATGTTAACAGACCTCTGGCCCAGCTGCCTCCCCTACATATCTGATGGTGGCGACGATGATCTTCAGGTTGACAAATTTATGAGCAAAGAGTTCTCTCGCCAGTTTTGGCTGGACTAGGCATCACAGAATGCACGGGATTGCAGGTATACTTCGTGACAGAACTAACTGCACAATATTGAAGATTATAAAATGGAGCTCAGTGCCTATCTCCCCCCATCTGGAACCACTCTATCAAGTGCCTCTGTGCCAGTTAGACCTCTCACCTTCCTATCTTATTTCAGCCCAACAACCCTTCCTGGGTTACTTGGATATCACAGCTTAGAAGGGCAGAGCCCTTCCATGATCCAGAGCTTCATCTGGGGCTTCTTGCCGCTTGTCCAGGAGCTGATCACTTCCGAGCATGGGTTTCATGTAATGAGGAGTTTTGACCGCCCAATTGTTGGGCCCTTTTTTTAGTTCTAAATGTTTAATCTTGTTTCCTTAAGATCCTAATTCTTGTTGTACATATAATTTTGTTGGCAATAAAATCTGGGGCAACCTGCGGTCGATTACTTGTAAGAGTAAGAGAAAGAAAAATGTTGAAGGAGAAGAGGAAGAAGTTTAGATGAAGCGAGAGATGGCTATGAGGGTCGTGGATATTAGAAGAGAGAAAGGAGATGAATATTTATAGAAGAAGAGGCCCAACCTCATTATCATCTTTTTATTTTTTAAGTATAATTATCGATTATGTAGTTATTATTGATGTAAAAATAATTTAAATACTAATAAGGCCAAATCTATCCAAAAATAGAGTTGATTGGGGGTTTTGACTGTGCCAAGACTGCATTAAGCTAGGCATATAGGTCTATATTGACAGGCCGTAGGCCTAACCTGCTTGAGCCAGTGTGGCATAGCCTGGTCAAGCGAGGATAGCCACAAGCCTGGAATGGTGGGGCTAGGCTAGCTACCGCTGACCCCACCAGCGACAAGCCTAGCAGTGCCCTGACTGTGCCATGTCAGCCTACAACATCAGCTATGGGCCCCATGGAGAGAGAAAAAGGCATTTTGATAATTTTTGACAAAATTGAGGATATTTTTGGAAAACAAAAGATACTTTGAGGAAAAAAACATTTTTTGTTAAATTCGAAGATATGTCTTGGAAACATTAAGGGTATTTCGGGAAAACAAAACATTTTTTTTTAATGAATGGTGTTTGGGAAAAACCTAAGTTATTTTGAAAATTTTTGATTTTTTATAAAATGACCAAAATTGAGGCATATCGAGGTTGGAAATTTCTAAGCTAGAAATGGGCACAAGCTATAATGTAAATCTCGAACATGGATTTGGAAAAACAAAGGATATTTCAAGAAATCAATGGCATTCTAAGAAATTCATGGATATCTTGGAAACATTAAGGTATTTTGGGAAAATCAAACTTGTTGAAAATGAAGGCATTTTGAGAAAATCTAAGATATTTTGGAAGTTTTGGGATTTTTTTTTATAAAATGACCATAAATCTTCAATCATCGGGCCAGGCGATGGGTCTAGGACAGGGATTTTATTTAAAATTTGGATCTAAACATTGAGGTGGATTAATGTTAGAAATTTCGGAGCTATAAATGGATGCATGTTGTAGATATGAATCTCGAATATGGATTTGGATGTGGAAATAGATTCATGGGTCATATTTGGACCTGGATCTAAATCAAAGGCTTAGAATGGATCTAGAATCAGAAATTTGGATTTAAATTTTGCATTGGGACCTTAGATTTGGATATGAATATGGAATTTGGATCTAGATTTTGATCAGCATTAAAAAATTTCAATCGAGGCAAGGATATGGATCTAGATTTTGGATATTGGATTTAGATATAAATTGGATCCAAGGCAACATATTTTATCAAATGGGTCTAGAATTGGGATTTGGATCTACATTTAGATATGAAATTCAGTTTAAATCTGGCTCGTATCTGCAATTCTGTCTTGGATTTAAAGTTATAATTTGAATTTGATGTAGGTCTAGGGCTCAGTTTTGGATCTAAAGTTGATTCAGATCCGTATTTGAGTTTTTGGATTGGATCCATGCCTGACTTTGAGTCTGAATTATAAAATAGGTCTGGATTGGGGCTGGTTTGAATCTAAAGTCCGAGATTAGATCCAAGTGATTCCCAAATAGAATCGACGATCAAATCAGATGAGAAGTTGATCAAAATGAAGCGGAATTGAAGAATTTGAGGCCAAAAATCCTTGAAATTTGCTCTAAATTCATCACAAAATGTTTGGAAATGTTGGATGTAGACTTTTCAAAATTTGGGATGTTTACAGTAATGCCCTTAATGTTCTTGAAGAAAGATCTTGTGTTTATTAAGAAGGATCCTATAGATATGCCCTTGTATGCAGAGAAAAAAGATATCTGCGTGACACTTTTGACGCTATTGGCCACCATGTTGTTGTTGAAGAGCTCCATTAAGTCAATATATATAGACAACATAAACCACTCTTGGTTTCTCTTCTATGGAGCTATATGATCTTCTCTTCAGTTAGGAGAATGTTGGCAACTCATGAACCAGTCAAGTTCTGAACCACCATATGCATCTAAGGCAGTTATCCAATCTACATTGACTGTTGTGTGCGGTCGAGGTCACATAAGCAGCTACTATTGAGGCAAAGGTTGAAGTCGAAACTAGTGGGGTTCTTATTAGATAACTTGTGGGCATTAGTTATAAAGAAAATATCATAGTGCCTTAACAAATAACCTAAATCAAAGCGGCCCTATCACTTGTCAATGTTATGGTCATAAGAGTCACTTAAAAAATCTTCCTAGATATTCCTAGATCTTTCTCTTTGATGACCATGCAAGAATTTGGAGATGAATATTGGTACCCAAACACTCGGGTGGTGAATAATATTGTTAACAGCAATAAACAGTTAGAGAATAAAAAAGGCTTAAGCTGGAGCTGATGCTATAATTGTACGCAATGGACTTTTGCTTCCTATCGTGAATAATTATACTTCAGTTTAGATTAATAGATCTTCATTTATTGTAAAAGCATGATTATTTATATATTCAACTCAGTATGGTTCAAAATCCAAAGGGGAATTCAAGAAGGTATATGTTGCTTGTCAAAGTCAACTGAGCAAAGGTAGAGACACACATGAAGAATGACACTATTGTCTTGGTCATGCAAAGAAAATAATCATATTTTTGCTTGATTCTCTAAAGTTTATTTCAATAACTTCTCTGATTCCAAAGAATGTGACCGGATGATGCTTTGTAGGAAAGGCACGTAAACTGCCATTTTTACCTTCTAATTTTCATGCTTCAAAGGAATTGGAAGTACTTCATATGGATGGTTTTTGGGGCCTAAACCAACATGTTCTTGTGAAGGATATGGATATATCTATTGAAATAGTTGTTAACTTTTTAAATTTCTCATGGGTTTTCCCTTGATGTCATAGAAGTCCTTTCTAATCTTAAGGTACTGTTGAGAAACAATTAGGAACCTCTATTAAAATTGTCTAATCTAATGATGGAGGTTAATTCTGCAATATTGTGCTTATAAGGAAGCTTGAATCACAAGGAATTGTTCATCAAATTTCATGTTCAAATACTACAAATCAAAATTTAGTAATTATTGCAAGAACTATTATGCTTTTGAAACTAGGTTAAGCACAAAAAATGATGCACAAATAATCAGAAATTTTTGTGGAAGCATTTCAAACAACTAGTTATATTATTAATTGCTTGCCCACCATTAAGCTCAATAACAGTTGCCTTGTGTACTTGCAAGGTTCAGTTTATGCTCATATGAGAGTATTTGGTTCCCACTGCTTACTTCCATGAACCAAACCAAGTCCCAACTAAAGAGTTTGCCTTTGTATATTTCTCAAATCCGGTGGTCGGCACAAGAGCTACCTGTGGTTTGAATCAAACAGTCGACGCTTGATAATTTTTTGTCATGTAGTTTTCCATAAGCATTCAAGAGGCCATGTTGGTCAACCAATAGCGGATGGTTTTAACTTGTTGAATCAAACAAATAGATTCTAGAGCAAATGGAGAATGAGAAAAGGAATCTCACCATGGTGCTCCAGATGAAAGTGCCGTATGTCTTCCATCTCCTGCCATTTTGTGTGTTTATAGAAATTAGATGCTAAATTCAGGTGAGAATTATTGGCCAACTCATGTCATTCACCTATGTCAATTCAAGATTTTCGACCTTTACCGTTGGCATAATTAGTCACTTGTCCAATATTCTACTAGAAATGCATTACATTTGTTTGAGTTTGAAATAACTTCAAGGTTGAACCTAGAGAGTTGTCACACATTCAACAGTCTCAACCATTGTGGTTGAATATCTTCCCCTATGACAAAATGTATAGGAAGTGAATGACTTTAGCATTGAGAAATGCAATGCAACAAGAAATCAGTCACTTGGGAAGAACCAAAACATGGAACTTTGTTCCAAACATACTCAATTATAATGTCGTTGGATCCAAAAGGAACTATAAAATTAAATGACATGATGATGGGACGATGACAATTGCTTGATATAATACTGGGCTTGCACCTTGAGGTCTCTTACAAGAAGAATGCAAGGATTACATGGAAACATTCATTACAATGATTAAGCAGACGACAATACAAGTTCCCCTGACCCTTGCAGTTCTGTACGCTGGACCTTGAGGCAGCTCAATTTTGATAGACTTTTTAATGGTTTTTTAAGTGAGAATGTATATTTCTCTCTCAACCTAAAGGCTTTAGAACAATGTTGACAAATTGGATAAGGCACTCTATGGATTGAAGAAGGCACCACAAGCTTGGTAACATCGACTAAGTTGTTGTCTTGCAAGCAATAGTTTTCGAGTATCATAAAGTGATGCATCTCCTTTATCTATTCTCAGGGGAAGGGGAAAATACTTTTATTGGTCTATTTTAATTATTTGATTGTCATCGGGTTATCTCGTCCTTGTAATCATGTTATTGGTCAACTTAATGCTTCCTTCTTAGCAAAAGAGTTGGCACCCCTTTGTATTTTCTTGGAACAAAAGTTAAACAATAATCGAATTCTTTGCTTCTCAAGCCACAATCTTATCTTCAAAATATTCAATGGAAAGCAATAGACTAAAGCAAAGGGCATGGCCACTCCTATGAGTATTATAAATCATTTTTTGATGATGCTTCATTCTCCGGTCCCATTTTACATCGAAATATGGTAGAAGCATTGCAATACATCACATATTGACTCAACCTTATGTCAGTTTGTTATAAATCGGGCATTGCCAATTCACGAATTCTCCATTTGTTAGTCCTTGGACTCTTGTGAATCAACTATTGAAGTATCCAAAGGGCTCAAACCACCAATGGATTACATATTTGGGCTTGAATATATTCATATCTTTGAGGTTGAGAGTTTTTGTTGATGCCAACTTGGTTAAGGCTTGCATTTTCTTTGAGATCATGTGGCAAAAGGGTCATATTCTCTACGAAACTGATCTAATCCTCAAGTCAGGTGGCAGAGGGGAAAATGGAACTTATTGGTACAGCTAAGTTTGAAGACTTTCAAGACAAGTTGAATATGTTCTTTACCATGTTAATCTTGAGGAAGCATGTTAAAGATAAGTATCACGGTAGGTATAATTATGTTGCGTGTGCCAAATCATAAAGGAGAAAATAAAGCAAAAAAAAAGTACTGGATTGAGATGTATCGTGTGTGAATTCAGTTTTATCTTGTGCATTGAGATATTGTATTTTCTTCCGCATATCTTTTCCTTGCAGTTATAAAGTTTTGAGGATCTATATAAATTGATAGAAGAAATGTCAGTGGTGTGTACTGCAATTTTTTTTTTTTTTTTAATTTCACGCTTCTCTTTTTAATAAGGCATTGGGGAGCAGTAACAAGGCCTCAACCGATCAAATTCATCACTCAAATGCATCCTTTTGATTTCTAGGGTATCATACCAAAGGAATGTGTGTGCGATGGTCTCCATTTGTGTGAATGGATTTGTTAGGAAATAGGAAGTTCTAGAACATGTAGTTAGGAAAGCAAGATGAAATAGACTGAATTATTGAGACTCAGGTTGCTATCGAGAGGACCCTACCATTCCATGATCCTAATTTATAATGAAAGTTACCAATTAAGCCTTCGCGACCAATAGTCTTCAAGGCCCCAGTACTAAAGAGAGGTAAGCCTAGATATTGGAGACACAGGCAATTTCCCCCTTCTTCCAGCCAGTAACTTGGGCAGCCTGGTCTACCTGGTGCATCAAGGTAATAGAAATAGATTTTTCCTTACAAATTAATAAATTAGGAGGCGTTTGATATACCCTGAATCGTGAAATTTAAGATTCAAAATGCCCATTTTTTAAGAAATTGGAATTATTAAACAAACATGGTATTCTTTTTCTGGAATTAGGAAACTAAAACATGAGATTTTGATTCCAATCTAGTTTGAGGAGTAATTATGATTTGAAATCTTCATTCTTGAATCAAAATTCCAAACCATCAAATGCCTCCTTAGGGATATCTTTAATCATTGTCAGTCACTTGTGAAAAAAAGCGACTAGTTTGCCCCCACCCCACCCCACCCCACCACAAAAAAAAAAAAGTGTGGCTAACGCCATAATTTATGAGCCATTTATCCTAAGCACGTGACATCAGATCTTCTTGTCCAATAAGCGCCATTTTCAAATGTTGTTGACCACTTTTACATGATTATCTAGTGATTGGAGTCAACCATGACATGCATGGGCGGAGTAAAAAAAAAGAAAAGAAAATTCTGGCTAAAAGGTGTTAAGTATAAAATTTTAAATTTTTAAGGGGAATAAATATGTAAGTGAGAAAATTGCTCAAAAACATCAATGTTAAAAATAAATAGTTTTTTGGTGTTCATGTGGGCAATTGTCCAACGCAGCACACACCTGCCTCTGCCTTTGATGTTTCATTCTCTAGTTTGTTTCATGAGAAGAAGGCAGTTTTTCATGTTTTTATCGAGAGCGACGGTGGACACTGCAACATTTCCAGAAGATTATAAGGCTAATCACATTAAACTATAACTGCTTTAGGGGTGAGATACTCGAAAGATGTCGATGCCCTTGTTCCTTTGTTCCTGCCTTCAGGGTTAGTGCTGTTTGTTGAACTCCTTTTCAACTGGAGAGTAGGGGATGCTTTAGGACCTAGATGAATTTATGGTTACTCAATCCAATTGGAGAGTAATGTCTACCCCTATTTGTATTTCAGAGAGGAGAGCAGTTACCGTTACGTTAACACGTTTCATTGCGGCAAAGTGTAGAGAGGAAAAAAGTAGGAAAGGTAGATTGATGGACATGGGGAAATAACATCTGGAATTGCTGTATATATACGGCACGTATAGTCTAGGCTATGTTTGTTAAATTTATTTGTATTATTTATTTAAAGCTTCAACATTAATGATTGTAATTATAACGACTTCTTTCGCTAATCAACATATATTAAACTGATAATGAGTGTTGAAGGCATTATTATAAACATAAACAAATATGCCATTCCTTTGTAGAACTAAACATGATCTATTATTTTCTTTTTCTTTTCTTAGTCGTCGTTTTCGTACCTTTCTTTTAGTTTTTTTTCATCCATTAAAATCTTTTCTCTTTCCTCCAAACAAATGGGGCTTTAAGCAAAATTGTTTATGCCTAGAAATTTTGCCTACTAATAACGAACCATAGTTGTGGTTTCTTGACCAAGACGAGTCAGACACGGAATCTAAGGAACTCTGAACCTGTTGGGAGGTGAGCTTGCATTAAATGGACATGGCTTCTTCTCGTGATGGTGGCTGCCATGAGGATACCCTCGCAGGCTACAAAACCTCAAGGAAGAAGGAAGGGGGTGAAAAATTTGGAGCGTTTGTTTTCTTTTTCTTTTCTTTTTTCTGGTTGAAATTTAAAAGTTTTTCGTCCCATATCAGTTGCCATCCAAACACAAAAAGAAATGATGGTGAAATGTAAAACATCTTGTACGGTTTTCTTCGTTTTTCTAGGTGGCAGCTGCAAGCTTCGACTTTTTTTCTTATCCTTGCAGATTTTCACAAGCCGTACAATGTGACCCCTCGTTTTACTGTAGCGTCGAAGATTTTGAGTGTTCTGGCGGAGGGCAGATCTCAATCTGATGAGATGGGCGTGGAGATCTTTCGTTCAGAATCCATCGATCTCAATCTGATGAGAGATTCCATCGATTTGCTAGTTGAAGTATATACAGGAGCAAAATCACTGTTGGTGTTCTCCTTTTCCTGATTTTAAGTCGAAAAAGAAAGCAGCCATTTCCACCCTTCCTTTATGAGAAGAAAATTGTGGTAGAGGCTTCCGTTCTGATTACTTCATTATCGGGTTGCGTGACTGATGACGGTGGCAGTTCGCAGCGCTCCCAGTCTTCTCAGGCTGTACCATGGGGCAGGAGACTCTCTCTCTCTTTCTTCGAGCTGGCCCCTCGTCCTTAGCACGTGCAACTGTCGCCAGTCAGCACGTGAGTTTGCTTTCCTTCTTCTTGCTTTTCTGCCGTACTGTATCGGAGTTTCTCTCTCTCATGGACCACCATGTACGGCCGGTGGGGAGTTCATGTCCCTCGTGGCCTCGCCTTTACCACCTTGCTCCTCTCTGTATTCCGAAGAAGAAAGAGGGGAAGACAGCCAGAGTAGTGGAGCGTCGGTCTCCTCCTCCGACTCCTCGCCATGCTCGCCGACAGCCATTCCCGCCCCCATTCCGCTGCTAATCCTCCTTCCCACCGTCCGGCGGCGGCAGCATGGCAGCCTCCCCACCGCAAGCCGAAGCCTTTCGATCACGCCAACCCTGACTGGGCTCAGCGTCCTCAGAGGTTTTCTCGGCCGGCAGAGCATAAACCTCAAAGGTTCCCGGCACCCGCCTCCGCACCTCCCCCCAATGGACTGCACTGGAGGAGCCGGTTTCCGGCTTCGACGCAGCAGGTCGACGCCGTGGGTGGCGAGGGAAGTTCCGGATCAGGTGGTGATCCATCCCATACTATTCTTCCTTTTGAGCAATCAGGTGAATCGGTTTCTCACAACCCTAATCGGCCCAGAGTGGAGGACTCTGACAGCGACGAGGATGATATCGTCCTCAGCGACACCGATTATGATTCTGAGGCTGATAGGGAGGTGACACCCGAGGTTCTCAAGAAGAGCAAGCGGTTCAGGGCCTTCTTCGAGTTCCTCGAGTCTCAGGGCACCGAGCAGATAAACGAGGGCAGTTGCAGGTTGCACTGCCCGGCTTGCAAGGGTGGTGCCGGTGCCATCGAATGGTATAGAGGAGTGCAGTCCGTGTTGAACCACGCCAAGAGTGTGAGTTCGAAGCGGGTCAGGCTGCACCGCAAGTTTGCTGAGGTTCTTGAGCGTGACCTGAAGCAACGCGGGGCTCGGCTGGTTGTCCGGATGGACGAGGAGCCTTTTGTAAAGTGGAGGAGCTCACAAGAGGTGAACGATGATGACATCGTTTGGCCCCCAATGGTCATAGTGCAGAACACAAGACTGGAAAGGGATGAGAATGGCAAGGTAACTTTAATACAGCCCACTACCATTGTTTTTGCCTTTTGAAGCTGTGCTGCTCTATTTTCCTTCTCTTGAATATCCTCCTAGAACTAGTTAAAGTTGGTAGTGTGTTGGCTTTTGGCAATTATTCTGATGGTGTCTCGTCTATTAAAAAGGCAATAATTGTATTTAACTAAGTCCGTATGTGTCAATCAGGGATAAGATTTTTTCTGCTAATAATCCTGATTAATTCTTTTTTTTTTCTATAGTCCATGTTTTGTTGGAATACCTGGTCCTGTGATCTTTCATCAAAATGTGTAGTCATTTGATTTCAAGTGCTCTTCTTATGATATAACTTTTAATATATAGTTAGGATAAGAGAGCTATTGCAGGACTAGGTGTCAGACCTATAAGAAGGCTTGTTGGGAGCTTAGGCAAAATTATTTGGTCCTTGTTGGCGGACAGAGAAGAATAAGTAAAAGGATCGGTGAGCCACAGGTGATGGTTTTGGAAAATGGATTATGGATCCTTGACATGAACTTGTTGTATAAACATTAGGCCATGTAACTCGGACAATGTTATTGGATCTATACCTGTATTAATAGAAACTCTGAAATCGCAAATTCAGATATACAGCCTCCCAAAGATTTATGACTGTGTCCTTGTCATATATGGGTTTGCATGCAATGGCAATTGACCATTGATTAATGCAATTTTGGGCTGAAGTGTCTTCTAACATATTAATTCTAAAAAATTTGTAGTTACTTATGGCCTGATTGGCTTTCTAATTCTGCCAAAAGTTTGAACATCTGTTTTTTAGTCATGAACATAAGAATCATGTTTTTGTAATGTATTGATAGGATTCCATAGGCCAAAATAGTTATTTGACCATTAATATTTGAATTCTTACAAGATCAAATCTATTCATCAGAACAGTATAAGAAGATGTTGTCCAATTTATGTTTCAAACATGGAGACCCTATCGTTGTAGTCAACTTCAGGGAAAATACACCTTATGATTGAGATGTCCAGCTAACATACACTGCGTTTTAGTGTACAAAATGATGTTTCTCTATATACCTATGCATTACATGCATTTGGATGACTAACTACATCAAGGCATTGTTCTATGGGGTCATGACCATCTTATGCTTTTGTGCTTCACTTCTGCTCTATAAAGAATTGTGGCTGTGTGTAGTGAAGACAAGTGATTGAGAACTTGCTGAGTCAACATCTCTGATTCAGTTTCCTAGTAAAAAGGTAACCAAGGGATTGTTTAAACTTAGCTGAACCATTTGACTTTTAGCATAACCCATTTGGGTCATAGGTTTACTACGATTATTGTTTTTTATGTTTTCTTTTCCTACTATATCAACCATAAGATCATATCTACAAAGTTAGATTAGAAAAGAGGCATATGACCCTCTAGGTTATACCCCTCTTCCCTTCTGTCTTTCGACAGACCCACCCACCCACCAATGCTCTTGATCTATTAAGCATGAAATTTCAAGTATGGTTTGGTTGTTTACTGTGAACTTGATATAATAGTGTAAGTCTATTGGTAACCATAAACTTTTTGTTCATCATCTAAATCTTTCAGTGGATTGGAATGCGTAATGAGGAACTCCAAGACTTATTTAAAGGCTATAAGGTTCGGAATGCAAAGAATGCATATGGACCCGGAGGTCATCGTGGTCTTGCTTTGCTTAGATTTGATAGTTCAGCAATGGGCTTCTTAGAGGCTGAACGCTTACATAAGCACTTCATTAAAGAGCGTAGAGGAAGAGCTGAATGGGAAAGTCACCGTGCACGGATGTTCTCTATGGGCAAACGTGTTTTGTATGGATATCTTGCTTCAAAGGAGGATATGGATTTTTTTAACAGGCATTCGAAAGGTCTGTCCAAATTCCATTTGACTATGTTTTTTTATCATTGTCATTCACATGAATCTGCATTTAATTGATGTATACATTTTGATCTTGCATCAAGGGCATGCCCTAAGCCTATAACTGAAGTATCTTTTCAGGAAAACAGAAGCAGAAGTTTGAGATTAAGTCATATCATTCAATGGTGGTAGAGAATTTGAAGAAAATGGGCGAAGATAATGATGAGCTACTAAAACTTCAGCAGAAAGATGTGGAAAGCCAAGAAGTTAAGAAAACCCTACAAGCAACTTGTAGCATTATGGAAAGAAACCTTTACAAAAATGAACTGGAAATAAAAAAATTAAGACGAAGGGACATGGAACTTCATGAAGACACTAAGAAGCGGGTGAGTTGCTGAAAACAAAATTGAGGGTCTCGATTTTTCATTTTTTGCATTTAGTTTGTCTATTTGCATTATGTTTTTTTTATTTTAAGCAATGAGAAGTTTGATGTGTGATCAGAGCATAATGGGTTTTTGTTTTGACAGATGGATGATCTTGACCAATCTTATGGGAGGATGGTTGCAGAATTAACTGAAGAATTGGAGAAGAAAGAAAAGGTGCTTGAGAAGATGCAAGACCTGTTAAACACAAAGTGTTTAGATCGCTGTGTTCAACTTGAAGATGAGCTGGATGTGCTCGTTAGGAGTTCAGACCTTACAGAGAGGGAATACCAAGACAGACTTGCTAGGTAATTGCTTCTCAGTTGTAATTCAAATATTTCTGCTTGCTGCCCGTTTTACACAATAATTGATAAGCCACGTGGAATTGTACTGGAACATCCAGATAAGCAATTTCTCTAATGGAGCAATGATGTCAAATTTCTAAATGAAAATCGATGATGTCCTTTCGCTTCTATGACCAATATGGCCATTTTACACTAAAGGTGGTTGGTTTTGGTTGTGGGAGACTCCTTTTGAGTTTACCATGTTCTAGTTCTACGGATCAGCTGACTTGCATTCAGAAATTTTTATCTTCTTATTCTCTTTCATTCTGTGTTTGGAAATTACTGTATATCCATTTTCTTTTACATTTAGATCATAGTTTTTGCAATTTGAGTTGCTTATTTCAACCAGAATGATTTTATAGCAACTGTTCTAAAAATTCCTTTCCAGTTTCCACTTGTTACAGATCTCTATGATGATATCTGTCAGTTTTATTTTATGTCACCCTTTTTGTTCATCATCAGATTGAATCCTCCTTTTGTGGGGTATCTCTAGGCCCCCACTCTTAATGTTGTGCATCACTATAGCTCCTTGTGGATTCTTGTTATGTTCTGAATCGTGCTATTCTATGAGGTGAATTGGTTGTCCTACTAAGTGCATATTTCGTGTGCTTATCTCAAAAGCAGGATTTGAACTAGAAAAAAGGATCACGAGTCTCAGTTGTTTGCAATTTTTTTTTTTGATCTAGTTCAGATTATTCCATTAAGGTGCCTAATTTTGTATTAAATTTTCTTAATTCAAGGATAAGAACATGTTATTCTTGATTTTAACTCTCCTAGGCAGTAACAAGCTTTTATTATTGAATACATATTGAAATCTTTTGTCATCTTGCAACATCTTTAATGTTGCCTTGTACTTTGTGGTTATGTTCTTTGACAAGTCTTTCAAGTTATTTTTGGCCAATTTAACAACTCTATTTGGCAATAAGTTTCTTAGTATTAATAAGCTTTATGATTCTTGATTTCTGTTATTTCACATCATCTTTACTCTGTAGCATAACCTTGTTGTTCTGTATTGTTTTTAATTATGTACTTTCTTGTATTCTTTAACAAGGTTTGCATTCTGGTTTCTGAATTTCTTAAATTGATTCCTGATGCTAATAACATGATGAGGCCACCATGTTCATGCATAAGTTTAGCCATCTAAGAAGTGTTGACATTGTGATTCTGTGAGAGATTTTGTAACTGTATCTTGCTTTAGTATGTGAAAGATTAGATGCATTTCATGAAGTGCCCATGGGCGCTAAGTTCTTGGACAACAAATGACAGAAAACACAACACTCTAGTTCACAGCTGTACCATAGGCCCACCCCGGTCCCTCATCATCTCTCCTTGAAGGAACAAAGGTTGAACCAATGAATGGAGAGAGGAGATCACACAATTTTGCACTAACATCCCAGAGAATAGGGGAAAAAATAGTTGCTGCAAAATTTGTTCAAATAATTCATGTTGTTCACGATATTTGATTTGGATCAGTTACACTGGATGAAATCTAAGTCACATGGGTACACCAAAAATGATGATGCACCCAAATCAATGTGGTGCGGCACCTTTGACATGGCACCCGACTCAGACCGAGTCGGGTCCTGCTGATTGCACCTGCTCCTTTTTTTTCTCTTGTTTTTTTTTTCTTTTCTCATCTTTTCCCTCTTCTTTCTTTCCTTCCCCCCTTTCCCTCTTATTTCTCTCTTTCCATTTTTTCCCTCTTTCATTCTCTTTCTCTCCCTTTTAAGGATATCAGAAACTTGAAGTCTTTTTTAAAGGACATCAAATTTATTGGTCTACATTTACATTTTTTAATGAAGGTTACAAGCTTAGTCATCTTTTTTAAAGAACAACTAAGACTGTTGAGTATCACCTTTTAAGGAGGATGACCAGGCTCTCATTGAATATATATATATATATGTATATGTATATGTATATGTATATGTATATGTATATGTATATGTATATGTATATGTATATACACTCTCCCTGCACCTGCATCCAATTTTTTTTGTAACTTGCTGCGTCCTGCACTCACACCCGCACCCACACCCTGCATATATATACACTCTCACTGCACCCACATCCAAATACACCTGCATCCACACTCGCACCAGCACCCGCACCCTCCTCCCTTAGCCTATAATCCTAATTATTGGTGTACCCGCCATGTGTCGCAAGTTACAAGGCATAATTGCACTTGACCCGATCATATGGATAGATTCAATATGATTTTATTATTATAGATCATTCTTTGGACCCTGTTTGCACAAATAAAATCTTGATCTCTTAACCGATCATATTTTCATGCATTTTATTTTATTCCTTTGCTTTTTCTTTTTTGACATTGAACTAATATGATTTATTTGTTAATCATACCATGTGGATCTAATCTGTGAAATTCTTTTGGCACGTAAGTGGATGGTTTGGTTTTAGCGCTGGAACATGGAGGGACAAAATACTTGGTTCACACCATTCAATCTCTCTCTCTCTCTATTATATATATATACGTGATCTGCAATAATAAAATCATACTGAATCTATCTATGATTTGGTCAAATGAAATTATGATCTGTAACTTGGGACACATGAGGGTACACCAATAATTAGGGCATCATCTCTCTCCTGGGCACTTCATACAAATGTGTTTTCAATCCACTAAATCATTGAATGTGAATATAACAACAAGTTAACCACGTTCAATTAAATATGTGTGATCAAATGAATCAATTAAATCCCTCTCGTATTGATACGAACTTGTCATTTCAATCCCTTAGATCATTCGTTAGCGATGTAACTACAAGTTCAACTCATTGGATTAGACATACGGGATCAAACAAATGTGTTGGTCCCATTTCTACCCATGTAAAATATAGATTTTGAACATTTAAATCATTCGTTATGGACATTATAACAAGTGAAACATATTAGATTAACTAAAAGGGATCATATGAATGAGGTGAATCACATTCATTTTGATACAAACTTGTGATTTCAATCATTTAAATCATTCATTATATATGTAATAACAAGTGAGACACATTAGATTAAATATAAGTGAGCAATGAATCACTTGAATCTCATTCATTTTCTTTTAAAGTTGTGATTTCAATCAACTAAATCATTCAATATAAATGTAACAACAAGTTAAAAACATTCAATTAGTTATGTGTGATCAAGAGAATCACTTAAATACCACTCGTATTGATTGGAACTTGTGATTTAAATTGGATCCACAATATTGAGTTTTGGACCTCATAAAATTGGATCCACAAAACAAGTTTGAATGATTTTTTTTGAATCATATAATTTAGGTTATTTCAAATGGTTGGTTCCACAGCCATGTTCCAAGCAAAATGGCTGGTCGGTTTGATGGTAAAATAAAATCTAATTCCCCTATATATTAGGTATTTCTTTGTTTCTGATTTTTTATGTTTATTTCGACTATTTTGTAAATGAAGCAACAACTTTTGTCGTGGCAATCCCCACTCTTTGTAGACATGGGGGTTATGCTTATTCTTGTTTGGTAAGTGTTTTTTATGCTCATTGTGACTTCTTTATGATATACAGTTTCATTCACTGATATTTGTGTTTTCTGCGTGCTTTGCAAGTACCTTAAATTTTTGAGCTTGAAGTTTTGTCATGATCCATCTGAAGATCTCTTTGTTTTCTCAAGTTTGGTTCCAGATTTACGTGGTATCCAAACAGGTTCTATTATCTGGTGAACTACTCTTTGCCATCTCAGGAAGTGTGCTGGCTTTACAGAGCCAAATTTAAGTTAACTTATGAAACATGAGTGGAGACCTTACCTTGACCAAATGTTTAAACTTTAAGGATTTGAAGTAAAATTAGTTTAGCCACATTTTTTAAAGATTGGTAAACAATGGTTGATCCCTGCAAGTAACTAGAAATGGTAGTACTGAAAAAGGAACTAGACATATTCAAAATTTAATCCTTTAGACATGAATTAGTTGATGTAAGCAGTGTTTGGACTCTAATTGCCACCATTGTCTGTAGGGAAGTTGTAGCTTAACTTAATAAAAAAAGAGAGAGAAAGAGAGAGAGAGTATTAATCCTTAAAATATGGCATTAATTAATGGTAACATGTGCATAATGTCATTGAAATTGCCTAACTTTCTTTTTAATAAGAACATATACCAAGAATGGCTAGCAGCTTGAAGAATTTCATCTATCTGCCATGTGTGTCACATTTTGAGTGACCTAAATAACCCTATTCGACAAGAAATCATTAAAACTTGATAAAATGCTGTGCCATTTTCATAAATTAGTAAACAGTCTTAATAGTACCAAACTACCTCTGATTATGGTTTAGCAAATAGTGTGTTCTGTGTTTTTGCATGGCTGTGTGGGATATAAATGGGATGAAATACACTTCCAAGTTCCAAGACTGTTCTGTCAGCTATTGGTTCTTGTAGTAATATAACCAATGTTATCCGCATCATGCAATATGTACCGTATATGTTTAGAAAACCTGTACGTTATACTTACTATACACGATATGGTCCTGTACATCGCCCATATCATATGATATGTGTTGAAACAGTAGAAACGCTATAAACCAAGATCGAACACAGATGTAACGTGGAAAACCCTCAACGAGAGAGAAAAAACCACGGGTGAGGAGGACTGGTGCCCACTAGCCGCCAGACCCTCTCTCTCTTAAGATTTCATTTTCTCCAGAAATTAGGGCTACAAGTCTTTAAGTAAGGCCCAACAAGGGCTACAAGCTGGATCAGGTCTAGATCCAAACCCGGTTCAAGACCCATCTTTACATGCTTCAACACTCCCCCTCAAGTTGGGCATACATATCAAACATGCCCAACTTGGATGCATTCCTCTTAAAAGAAGTTGAAGATAGAGATTTAGTCAGGACATCAGCGGTTTGGTCTTCAGACTTCATGTAAGGTAAAATTAACACTTTAGCATCAACCTTCTCACGGATAAAGTGGCGATCAATCTCAACATGCTTTGTTCTGTCATGTAGTACATGGTTATTGGCTAGGTTGATTGCAGACTTGTTGTCACAGTACATCTTCATAGGTCCTCCAATCTCTATCCCAATATCAGCTAACAATATTTTTAGCCATAGTAACTCTGACACTCCCATAACAATAACTTTATACTCATAGCCTCTTCACTAGATCGGGAACACACATCTTGCCTCTTGCTTCTCCAGATAACATCAAGACGTTGATATCTTCCTTTGGCTTATTCACAAAGCAACTCCCCATCTCTAAGGCTCAACTTGTGCCCAACATCAAGAGTAGAAGCTGGTCTACACCCCAGCTTACCGGTCTCCTCCAATAGATCTAGTGTGTATTTCCATTGATTTAACACAAGGTCGGTACTGGACCTAGCAGTCTCAATACCAAGAAAGTACCTCAGATTACCAAGATCCTTGAGATCAAATTCGGCAGCCAGTAAACCCTTTAATGTTGCTATCTCCTCTTCATCATCACCTGTAACGATAATATCATCAACATAAACTAACAAAAGAGTAACCTTACCCTCCATCCTCTTTACAAACAGGGTATGATCTCCATTTCCTTGTTTGTAGCCATGCTTTCTCATTACAAGTCTAAGACGTTCAAACCATGCTCGGGGAGACTGTTTAAACCCATACAAAGCCTTTTTCAGTTTACAGCATTTTCCAGGTCTCTCAAAACCTGGGGGCATACACATATACACTTCTTCTTCAAGATCCCCGTTGAGAAATGCGTTTTTAACGTCAAGTTGGCACATCTTTCAACCCTTCAACACTGCTAACGAAATAATAACTCTAACAGCCTTCATTTTTGCAACAGGACAAACGTCTTTAAGTAGTCGATCCCATATTTCTGACTGAACTCCTTGGCCACCAGACGAGCTTTGTACCTCTCAACGTTCCCATCTGGTCCGCTTCAGGGATCTCTACCACTTCCCATGTCTAGTTTCTGCCCAAGGCCTCAATCTCTTCTTGCATAGCATGAGTCCACTTGGGATCATTCTGAGCCTTTGTAACATTCATGGGAGTCACAACCAAAGACAAAGAGGATACAAAACATTTGTAATCAGTGCTCAATATAGAATAAGACACACAATTATCAATAGGGTGTTGAGTACATGACCTGACACCCTTCCTTAGGGCCATGGGAAGGTCCTCCTTTTTAGTTCCTCTCTGTCTATCTTCCTCAACATGTTGCTTCTGGGCACAACTTGGGTCATTTGGGGAAGAAGTAGGATTGGGATTCAGAGTATTCTCACCATCAGTCACCTTATCTGTACAATCTCATCTCCTAGAGTACACCTGCCCAAACAAACGATTGCATTCCTTTTCGGTCCCAGTAGAACACTCTCCATTCCTCTCCTGTTCAAGCACCTCAGTAGACTCTCCATCTCCATTTTTCTCCTTTTCAAGCACCTCAACAGATGGATTTTCGTCGACAGATGGATTTTCTTCGCGCCTGTAGTCAAAAAATCTATAAATTGAATTTCCTGACTTGGAGAATACTCTTCCCTTGACATCTCCCCCTGAAAAGGATTCTCACCAAAATAGGAGACATGTTCCAAGAATGTGACATCATTGGTAACGTGAACACGACCATTGGTGGGATCTAGACATTTATACCCCTTTTGAGTAGGAGAATACCCAATAAATATTCTCTTAATTGACTTGGGATCAAGCTTTTTCACATTGGGGCTGTGATCATGAATGAAACAAACACATCAAAAGACACGAGGGGGAAGATGAAAGGGTTGACCACTCCCTGGAAGCATAGAGTGTGGTGACCGCCCATTTAACACACGACTGGGCATGCGATTAATCAAGTATGCATTAGTAAGAACCGTATCTCCCCAATAACGTTTTGGAAGATTCATTTGAAACAATTGGGGTCTGGTAACATTAAGCAACTGGCGATTTTTTCTCTTTGCAACCCCATTTTGAGGAGGTGTATAGCTGCACGACGTCTCATGAACAATCCATTTTTTTCGAAGGAACTCCTCAATAGTTTGACACATATACTCACGGGCATTATCAGACCGAAAGGTCTTGACAGAGCCACCATACTGGTTTTCCACTAGAAGGATGAATGTTTCTATAACATGAGGTACTTCGCTACGATTTTTCAATAAGTAAACAAAGGTACTCATTGAGTAATCATCTATGAAAGTTATAAAATACTGAAAACCACTACGAGAATGAATTCCCGAAGGCCCCCACACATCAGAATGAATCAAGGAGAAAGCTTTATTAGCACGACTATTAGAAATTGGGTACGAAGCCCTAACATGTTTAGCAAATTGGCACACGTCACAAGATAACATAAAAATGTTCAAACTAGAACATAAATTAGGAAACAATTGCTTCAAAATCCCAAAAGGAAGATGTCCAAGGTGTTCATGCCAATACAAAAATAAATGAATACTCTCCTCCCTCTTCTTCTCGGTCCTGCCAACTGCTGTCATAAGAGCTGTGGCCCCGCGAATAGGAAGTCGATATGAGTCTTCAGACACCAAACAAATCCCAATCTTCTTCCCTGTCACCAAGTCTTGCAAAACACAACGATTTGCAAAGAATATAAGTTCACAATTCAACTCCTTTGTGATCTTACTAATAGATAAAAGATTTAAGGGAAGATGAGGAGCATGTAAGGCTCTATGCACTAAAAATTTGTCTAACAAGGAAAGACTCCCTGTTCCGGCCACTCGGCAAGAGACACGTTCCTTTCCCGAAGACAACTTATATTCGTGAAAGAGCTTAGGGTTGCCAGTCATGTGATGAGTGGCACCACTATCAACAATCCACTCTCCCATTCAAGAATTACCTTTCTCATCAGAAATGGCCAGTGCATGATTGACCTTCACATCATCTGACGTTTTGGCCTGACCTGACCAACATCAATCTAACTCAAATATGCGCAAAGCTCACGAATCTGTTCCGCAGAGATAGAAGTTTTGCCTCCACTAGGGTTCGATGCATCAGAAATAGGCTTCTTCCCACCAGAAAACCTCTCTTTACTATTCTTCTTTTCAGGATGCAGGTCCCAACAAAACTCCATGATGTGACCTAGTTTCTTGCAGTGAGTACATTTCCGAGGGGGTCAGGCAATTCTCATAGAGGCACGACTAACCAAAGCTGACCGTTCATTATGTGACATGTGTTCCCCCTTTCTTCCACTTATGACTAGACGCCTTTGTTCTTCAGCTTCCACACGGGAGTAGACATCTTCAATACTGAATGCTTCTTCAGAATTAAGAATTTGACTCCTTACATTTTCGAATTGATCGTTCAGTCCGGCTAAGAACAGGAATATCTTATTCTCCTACTCTTTGGCCACATAATGCATCTGGTCTTGGGGACAATTCCAAGTGTCATTTGAACAGTAGTCAAGATGTTCTCATTTGGACTTTATGGTTGCATAAAAATCTGCGACCGAGCGATCCCCTTGCCGAAGAGCATACACATCCTTCATCAGTTGATACACTTGAATCTTCCTCTTCTTTTGGCCATACATTTGTTCCAAAATAATCCACATATCTCTCGCAGTCTTCTTACGAAGAATGAGAGGTTGAATATCAGAAGATACATAATTGACAATTCAAGTTTTTACTTGGTTGTCTTCAGGGTACCAAGTATCCCAAGCCGCACTAGTCGCAACTGGTTCAACCTTTCTCCCATTCACATAGGCAATACGGTCTCGACCAGCAATCCCCATAGTGATGGCAGCGGACCATTGAAGGTAATTTTCCTTGGTGAGCCGAATGATAGTAACTTGAACGGGAAAATTTTCAGTTCTCGAGACCCAACATCTGTCTGATCGGTATTGACTGTAGAGGAAGAAGAATCCGCCATGATCACCAACTAGTACCGACGGGCAACCCTGGACGACGAAACCACCACCGACGACGATGAAACCCTGCAAAACACAACGATGCCGGGTTGTAGCCAGAAACCAGCAGCAAGAGCAGCCGGAATCGGTGGCAACAATGGAAGCGGTGGCGGTGGCAGCGGCAGAACAAGGGCAGCGAGCAATGGAACGGTCAGGGCCGGAACTTCACGGCCGGCAAAAAATTTCTCAAACTAGAACCTGTCTTTGCTACCATGTTGAAACAGTAGAAACGCTATAAACCAAGATTGAACACAGATGTAACGTGGAAAACTCTCAACGAGAGGGAAAAAACCACGAGTGAGGAGGACTGGTGCCCACTAGCCGCCAGACCCTCTTTCTCTTAAGATTTCATTTTCTCCAGAAATTAGGGTTACAAGCTTGTAAGTAACGCCCAACAAAGGTTACAAGCTGGATCTGGTTTAGATCCAGACCTGGTCCCAAGACCCATCTTTACATGCTTCAACAATATGCATGATACTTCCCCGTTTCATACGATATGGGCTAAAAATGCAAAAAGGGTCCACTTTTTTGCGTGTATATTCTTAAACACCCCTCGCTTTCTCTCCTTTCTAAAGACTCTAAGAGCTGTGGGGGGGAGAGGTTTTGCTAGTTTTCACAAAACGATTTAGGAGAATACTCGCCAATGGAGAAAGTTTTCTCTCTGTGGGAATGATGCAGGGCTTGGAGAAAGAGGGATTTTGGGTTTCTAACATCAAAAAGGTAAAAAGAATTACTCATTTTCACCATTCAATTGTTGATTTCTCTTATTTCCTACAGTTGACAGTAGGTTTTTACTTGTTTTGTTAAGACATAATGATGGATCCCACATGGCAATGGTGTACAAGGGTAGATCTAAAAAATCGGTTAAAAACGTTAAGTGTAATTTTTGTAAGCTAACACTATCAGGAAGGATGTGGTACATACCATGATGTGGCTTAGGGCCCTGGTTCAACTGACGACCACGAGATTGTTGTTTGATACTTGGTAGCCTTTGAGTCAATTTTCATGCTTCTAATTTTAATATCTGACTTTCTTTTAGATCCAGTTCCGATGCTTCTCAGTATAAAAATGAAATTTTGATTTGTTTGCTTGGTTTGGTAAGCAAAAATGCTTGTGTTTGCTTGTTTCATTGTGAGTTCTGACAATGGCATAAATCATGTGGATACAACTTACTGCCACAGGATTGAGGAAGAGGTGGCAAGGCAGACAAATGAAGCGGAGATGAATTTCAAAGATTTGGCGGAATTTGAGTGTGAAAGAAAGGCTATCTTGGAGGAGCATCGTCATAAGCTTCAAAAGGTTAAACTACAAAATTTAGAAGCAAAAATGGAGTTGGAGAAGCTGATGGCCAAGGAGAGAAATGAGCTGCAGGAGAAGTATATGGAGATGACCCGGAAAGCATTCCGTGGTTCTAATTCAACTTAATAATGTAAGTTGAATAATGTTGGTGAAGACTCATTTAACTCTTTTATCTTTGGATGACCAGCAACTTATTTTCTGCTTCTGTAAGACGTCTCGTGGAGCTTTAGATTTATCAAATCCCTATTATCATCATGCTTGTCTAACCTGCATAAGGTATTACATGCTACTTTGGCATTTCCTTTCGATAATGCAGAGCTTGTTTTTCCTTTTCATTTGGAGAGAGAGAGAGAGTGAGTGAGTTCAGTTATCATCTAATGTGGAATGTTTGGTGCATCTGATTTTAGTGTTTAGCTAATGTGGTATCATTCTTCATTATCTGTAAAGATAGTTAGTGAAATGAAGTATCAGATTTGACATTAGTTTCATAGAGCAATTTTTTCTGTAAAATGCACTTTGCAGTAATGATTGTCTACTTTCACAATATGACAGGCTAGATGTATTATTTATTCTTGACAATGTTACTAGGATAATTGCACTCATATTTGATTTGTACTTTCCTCGCACATGCTTATCATGGTTTATTTAACTCACTTTGCCTCTAGTCAGAATTTAATATTGCTATACAATAGGGAATTTCACCAAGAAATCATTTTTTGGTAATAGTAGGTGACATATTTAAGGTTTCTATATTATTGGAAACAACTCCAATTTTTGTTGCCATCTCTGAAGTTACATTTTTGTTTGTCTGAAAAAAGATATTCTATAGTAAGATGACGTAACAAGTAAAAATAACAAACGCCCTCAGGTTGGACTTCCTCATATTCGTCGTTGGTTTTCCATGTATTCATTTTTGGCTTTTTGTTCCAAATTTTCCTCGGTTCTTGCTTCCCTTAACTTCATAGTAATTTGTCACTTTCTCCATCATCTCGTCATCTATTCATTATTGATGTTAGATCAACAACATTCACATGTGACATCCTTGGATTTTGCGTGTACTGCTAATGACATTAACAACTTAAGAAATATTTGGACAAGTGACTGTCAATCATGTAAAGGTTACCCACAAGGCATTGAAACCTTTCTTGATTGACCTTTAGCCCCTCTTTCTCTTGACATTGGCTCACCCCGAATTATATTAACAAAAAATTGGCTATATACAGTGAACATAAACGGAAACTGCCCAAATTAAGTGGGCATAGTATCCCAAAAAAGTTTGGACCCTACAGGGCACGACTTCAGTAAAAGGGCAACCACTTGACACGAAGGATTGCCATCAAGGATCCTAACAGAGTTCCTGCAGCAGAACAAAAGGGAGTTTGACGTTTCAGCGTTGCGAGGTTGAGCAAGCATGTTTCTAATGTGTGATCTCCAATAACCAGGTCCAACTTCGAGGTGAATTGAATTAGTTTGGTTCATGAGCCTGATAGCAATCTCATCAAAGAAATCCAGATAGCTGCGAAAATTGAGCCGCCTCAGGGTGGTAACAGCTGCAGCACCAATCTCCATATTTGGACTGAGAATGCCATAGGCAATTTTAAGACAATCCGACTGGTGCAGGACCACCGGATGAGCACAAAAAGTTGAAGGGGGGACGAGTCTGCCATCATCGACAGGGTAACTAAACGAAACAACACGGGGAGGAGCTTTAGAGGACCAGAGATGGAGTTCCAGCTCGTTTGAGTTCTCGTGTTCCTGATCCGGTCGTAAATATCTATGCAGGAGAGACTAGAGAGTAGCGGCATTAGTATCGCCCCACCAAAGAGTGTCCGGCTCCACGATTAGCTGCAAAGCATCTACGACATGAGGAAACCACGGACTGCTCATATCATCCCCCACTTGATCTTCTTCCAACTTAATTTGGGCTATCGTGTTATCTAGATGTCTCTCGGCACCCACAAAATCAGGCCCATTCAGCCACTTATTTATAATACCCTAACCACACGAATCAAACCAGAATCTATTGCTCCTCTCATCGCCTGGGATCCATTGGACGTGGTGGCCAATCTCTGACCAAGCCCAAAGAATCACATTCCATGAAGCTGAATTGTTGGCTGATCTCCTTGGTATCCAAAGACTGTTCTGTCTAAGGTATTTCTGCCTTACCAACTCTGCCCACAAGGACTCGCCATAATAAACCCTCAAAGACCAGTGAATCAACATGGCCAAGGGCGGAGTCAGAAATTTTTCATGAGGGGCCCGAATTAAAATTTTGACATGAGTCGAAATATCATTTTTCAAAATTTTTATATAGGACAAATAAAGATCGATACCTCCCTTTCATAATGGTTTCATAGTATCTTCCATCTAATGCTGTGGGGATGACGGTAGCCTTCTGCATTGGCCCAAACAAAGTTCGCCAACACTTTCTTTGTCCAAGCTTTGAACCGTTCCGTGAGATAGTCGCAGCACTCTAGCTCAATATTTAATGATATGAGAGTGAACACTCCTGATCAAACAAATTCTATACCGGCACCAAGTTTGGCATTAGGTTCGATTAGAGTGTCTACATGCCAAGCATAAATTTTCCCAATTTTTCAAGATATATAGAGCATCCTTCCTTCGACATAAAATGATTTCTTTTTGCGATTGGGCAATTTCAATGCCAAAGAAGTACTTGAGCTTGCTTAGATCTTTGATGTCAAAAATCATCTTGAAGAACTTCTTGAAGCGTTGAATATTTTCAAAAACCACTCCAGGTTACTACAATGTCGTCGGCTTAAACTAGGCGATGATGATACACCTTTTCATTCTCCTTACGAATAAGCTGTTGCTGGGGTGGCACTTTTTTGTACCCATTTTCTTCTGGGTAGTAGTCATCTTCTTGTACCTCTTAGAAACTGCTTCAAGCTATATGTGGCTTCATTGGGCCTGCAAACGAGCAGTTTTTACCTTTTTTAGGGTGTCTTGGGGGAGTGACATATAGATCACTTCATCCAGCTCTCCATGAAGAAAGGCATTTTTGATATCTCTATGGACAACAGTTCTGAGGTAGGATTTTCATAGTATTCATTTTCATTATTGGGGCAAAGATCTTGTCTGTAGTTTAGCCCCTTCGTTTAAGTGAATTCCCAAACCACCAGTCTGATGTTGTCGCTTTCTATAGTTTTGTAAATCTTGTACTTGAACATGTAGTGCCATTTACATCTGACTATGTTAGACACCTTTTGGAGAAACTGCCACCTCCCATGTTTTGTTTATGCTTAGAACAGCTTTTAATTCGGGGGAGCTGCTTTCTCTCTCCTAGTACGGGAGCTGCTTTCTCTCTCCTAGGGCAAAGGGACTCTCGACATTGTGGAAGCGACGATAGCAGGCCTCGGTGGGCCTCTGGCCTACCAGGGGCATCCGAGCGTGGTGGAGCACCGACTGAGAACTGACTCTATGGAAATGGGAGCACCTGAAGACTCGGTTAATGGAAGGGATGTTTTGATGCCATCGGTCAGTCCCAGCAAAAATGGGAAGTCATGGGCATCCATTGTTGATGGAGGGAGGTATCAGGCGAACCTGGATATGCCACCGCTTGAGAAAAAGGAGTTGGACGGTAAGAGGCGACTCACCATTTCACAACAATTGTATGAGGTACTCTGCCAGCCCTTTCGTTTCAGTGCCATTGCTACTCTTGCGGGAGGTGCTGGGAAGGGTCGTTTAGATTACAGCTTCATCTTTGCTAGTCTCAAAACGCTATGGACGGAAGTTGCTGATTTACGGTTCACGTCGGTGGGTAAAGGCATGTTTCTTCTCCGTACATCATCTGAGGCCGATCTCCATCTTATCCTCTCCCCTGGCAGATGGTATGTTGGTGGGAGACTCCTCATTGCCAATCAGTGGCATCCAGGTATGCCCCTGAGAATTGAAAGTTCCAACAGAGTGCGCATATGGATCAGACTGCCGGAGCTACCAATGGAGTGGTGGAATCCTCGGATCTTCACTGATATAGCAGATCTGATTGGAGGCTCATATGTGGAGGCTGATGACTATACGAGGCATCTGCAACGTTTTGGATTTGCCTGCATTAGAATCGAAGTACCGCTTGGCTTCAGTCCCACGTCTGAGATTGAGCTGGAGATTTCAGGGGGGAAAGTTTTCGTCCAATCGATTGAGTATGAAACTAAAGTCAAGTACTGTCAAAAATGTGGGTCGACAGCCCATTTTGATGGCACTTGCATTTCGAGTGAGGCAATCAAGGAAGGGGAAAAGCAAAAAATGAATGGTTGGCAAACCGTCAAAACCCCTAGAAGAAGACCCAACAACAAGGAGAATGAGCTTCCTGCAAAACCAAACAAGTTTCAAGCTCTTGTGCATCTGGATGAGTCAGAAACTAATGGGGACAGCCCTGTCAAACGACCTGACGAGAGGGATCTGGGTCGCAATGAGGGGGAGGCACAAGACTCACATAAGTCGGGGGATGAAAACAGGGTGGAAGCTGGAGTTACGCCAGATGCGCTTTCCACGCAGCCTGGTACAAATGTTAATGGAAAGAAAGTGCCTAGTAACTCCTCCACGACAGATAAGGCCAAGAAACGAACTCTCAAGCACAGGGAGGTGAATAGTATCAAGAAGCGCACCAACCCTCCAAAAGGGGATGACAAACCTGAGAAGCTTGATGGACATCAATAAGAAATTAGTGACCATCCCATGGTGGAAGTTACCATGGCACGGCAGGGAGATCCAACTCTAGATGAGATGGATGTAGGTGTAGTTGAGGCTAAACCATTCTCAGATGCTATGGAAGAGGAGAATGAGCATGTTTGCCCTGAAGGCCAAATGGTCAGTCGGGAAGGAAAGGGGGTTGGGACCCCTTGCTTATGAAGATTCTCGCTTGGAATGTCCGTGGGCTGGCGGCTCTTCCAGCTCAGCACGAGTTCATACGGACTTTGAGAAAGTTGAACTCAACCATTGGTTTTGCAATTGATTCTAAACTTAATTTTGAACAGTTACAAAAGTTTCAATTCAAGATTCCTGAGATGTGCCTTCTCTCCAACATTCATGTCTCTGGACCGTGGGCACGAATCATAGCCTTCTGGGATCCTCATGAAGTGACCCTTCAAAACTGGTATGCTCATCCCCACTGGCTTGTTTTAAATTTCATTAAAATTCAGTCTGGCCTACCTTTTGTGGCTATTGGTGTTTATTTGCATACAGATTATAGAATCAGAAAGGATCAATTTTCTAGCTTATGCTCTGTTGTGAATCATTGTAATGCACCTGTAATTTGTCTGGGGGATTTCAATGCTGTTCTAAATGTCAACGAAAAAACTGGGAGGGCGCCAGCTCTCCAAGCCTGGATTGCCCTATCCAATTTTGTGTCTCACTCTGACTTACATGAAGTCTCCAGCTCTGAAATGAGATTCACCTGGACCAACAACCGTTTGGGGTAAGAGAATGTTATGTCCAAGATTGATAGGTGTTATGTTTCTAAGGACTGGGTGGATGATCCAGAACTGACCCTTCATCTGGAAGTGCAGCCGAGGACTATCTCAGATCACAATTCTATTCTACTTCACATCTCCAAGCGCAGGTTCAGCACTTGGGGACACACTCCTTTTCGTCATTTTCAATACTGGCAGGATATGACAGGCTATAAGGACATCATTCTCTCAGCTTGGGCGACGAACACGAGGGGGTGTGCCATGATCAAACTTATACACAAATTGGAGACCACTAAACACAAGCTTAAGGCCTGGTGCAAGAGTGGAGTCGACAATCTTCCCAACCAAATTTTGGTAATGACAACCAGCATCAAGTGCCTCCAAACCCAAAGTGAAGATGGTATGCTCGAGGCTATAGAAGAAAAGAGCAGACTTAAGCTTGAGCTTTCCAGGCTTCTTTGGCTAGAAGAACGTCTCTGGAGGCAAAAATCTCGAATTAAATGGATGAAGGATGGAGACATGAACACGAAGTTCTTCCAAGCCATTGCTAATGGGAGGAGACGCCAAAACAAGATTCACACAATATCTCATGAGGGTCGTATTGCAACGGACCCTCTTGATATATTTACAGCTTGCACTGAGTATTTTGCTGATTTGTTAGGAACTACTCATGGCTCAGGATGCCTCCCTCAACTCATTGCATCGGGACCCACCGTTACGCCTGCAGAAAATGATGAGTTATTGTCTTCGGTCACTGATAATGAAATCAATTGGGCTGTTATGGAAGCAGAAAGGGACTCAGCACCAGGCCCCGACGGATTTGGAAACAGCTTCTTTCAAAGCAACTGGAGTGTTGTGCAGGAGGCAGTTTCGAGAGCTATACGTGAGTTCTTCGACTCGGGCATATTGGTTAAATCAGTCAATAGGACTCATATTTTTCTTCTGCCCAAGGAGCAAGGAGCGACGCAGGTAGACAAGTTTCGACCCATTTCCCTTTGCTCCAGTTTGCTGAAATTCATCACCTGGATTATGGTCAAGCGCATGCGGCCTATTTTAAACAGGATTATCTCTCCGAATCAAAATGCCTTCCTCCCGGGGGGGTGCATTCAGGATAGCTTCCTTCTCAGCCAAGAAATTGTTCATATTTTGCAAAATAGCAAGAAAAAAGCAGCGTGCATTAAAGTTGATTTAAGCAAGGCTTATGACAGAGTGAATTGGGAGTTCCTGCAAGATACCTTGCGCCACCTCGGATTCCATGAGTTGTGGGTAAAAAAAATTATGACTATTGTTACAACTGTCAAGTCGGCGATCCTTATCAATGGCAAGGAAGGGATGTGGTTTGAGAATAAGAGAGGCCTCAGGCAAGGGGACCCGCTCTCTCCCTACCTCTTCATAATCATTATGGAAATGCTCACTCGCAGTGTACAAGCACAAGTTGATACCAACCAAATCAAGATTCCTCCCATGGGAGTTAGAAACATTCCCCCTTTTTCCACCCTTTATGCAGACGATATCATTTTCTTCATTCAAGGCAGGTTCAAGAATTTTAGGAATTTGAAAGCGTGTATTGATGACTTTTCCTCTTGCTCTGGCCTGCTCATGAACAATGCTAAGAGTTCAGTTCTCCCGTTCAACTTGGACAGTCATGTCCTAAATCAGATAGAGCATGAACTAGGGTGGCGTCTAGACCAACTCCNCATCACAAAAGCTGGCCCTATGGAAGCAGAAGTGCCTCTCTTTTGCAGGTAGACTAAGTTTAATTAAGCATGTTCTTTCCTTGTTGCCTTCCTACTGGAGTCTGGTGATCAAGATCCCTGCTACCATATGCAAACAACTGAACAAGATGGCAGCGGATTTCTTATGGGGTGCCATGGTAAACCATAAGACTTACCACCGTATCAAGTGGGCCATCCTTTGTCTTCCTAAATTAGAAGGTGGTGTCGGACTCAGAGACATCAATGACACTAACATGGCCAACTTGGCTTTTTTAGTGTATCGTGCGTCCTTACAATCTTCCCCATGGGCTGTCCTGGTTAAAGGACGCTATTGTGAGAGAAAAGGCCTGATTGACAGTAATTTGAAGGGGAAAATGGTGTCCAAAGCTTGGCGCAGGATTCAGCAAGCTTGGCGTAGGATCAAGAGCAATGTCAGTTGGAAGATTGGCAATGGCACTTTGGCCAAATTTTGGACTGATCATTGGGGACCAGAGCGGCTCATTGACAAGATTCCTTCATCTCATTTTCACTTGGTTGGGGACACCATTGGGAGCACGGTTAAAGAAATTTTGGGAGAGAATGAAGATCATATCAACCACTTTTTTGCTCAGCTACATATTCCTTTCTTTTGTCCCAGCCTTCAAACACTGCAACCAGATGTGATGGCTTGGAGAAATAGTGCTCATAAGGAATTCAACCGTCATGAATTTTGCTCATAAGGAATTCAACCGTCATGAATTTTGGCAACAGATTAGGAAAAAAGGTCCTCAGAACAAGGGCAATATGCTCATATGGAAAGGTAGAGGACTTCCTAGGGCCAACTGGGTCGTTTATTTAGGTGTCTCTGGTCGACTTCCCACGGATGGGTTTGTTCAAAAGCAGGGTCGGTCTCTAGCTTCTAGATGCCAAATCTGCAAGCGAGAGAGAGAAGACGTCAATCACCTTTTCTTCAACTGCAAGGGAGCACGTTGTATTTGGTCTAGCATTGCTGGGAAATTTGGGAGGGCTAATCCTTGGCAAAGGTGCCCCCAAAATTTAATGCAAGGTTCAATCTGATGGCACAAGAAAGGCTTCAAAGAAAAAATTCTTGATAAATGCTGGAAAGATAGCTTCCACATGGCGATATGGTTCCTATGGAAAACTCGAAACCACTTCAAGCATAAGGGAGACATTCCTATCAGCAATTTGCCAATCCAATTTTGGAGATATTGCAGCGAGTATTGGTGGAACATTTCTTGGAAAGGAGCTCATCTTAACAAACTTCGTAACTGGCTTCGCTCTGGGGTTCTATGGAGTGATGGAGTCAGATATGATGATAGATGGGTGGAAATCAGCGTCGCCTCTTGGTTAAAGGATGGCAGAAAAGGGGTGGCTGGTCTTATTAGAGATGCCTATGGTGGGTTTCACTTTGGCTTGGCATGCTGGTTCAACAACAACTCAGGGTGGCGGGAAACAGAGATTTTGATGGAATGTCTCCAGCACTTGACGAACTTAGCTGACAACCTTGGTCGTATCTACATTCTGGCGAATGATGGAGACTGGAAGCGGCACTTACGTAACTGCATGGTTTGTTGCACAGATCCCTCTTACAGGTTAACGATGCTCAACAATCATAACCATAGGTTTTCGATCAGCAAGGGCTGGCCTCTTGCGGAAGCTACCCACCTTTTAACTATTACTCCGGTCAATGGCTTGTACAGGAAATGGATCTCTCATGACAATCTGTGGGATCCCTTTCAAGATAGCAACACGATGAGATGAGGTTCTTTAGAACCTTCCTTTATTTTTTGCTGTAAATATTACTCCATTTTGTTGAAATAAAAGGAAGGGGGCCTATCCCCCACGCAGCCTTTGTCCGGAACAGCTTTTAATTCTTCATCCATATCATATTTCATTTTGGATCTACTTTGGCCTCGTGAAAATATTCGAAGCTTTTAAATTTTGTAAAAATTGCTGTTGAACGTAGCATGTTTGGCTGATATTATATCATAACTAATGTAATTGCTAATTGAAATGGGTCCAACCGAGTAGATTTCATTGTAAGCTAGGTGTTTTGGGATGTATCAAGCTCTTTGGATATTTTCGGATTGATGTTAGTAGGCTTATCAACTTGAGTTGGGTGATCGTCTGCAATTGGGATCTCATGATAACTAAGTGCCTCCTCATTGACTAATAGTACTAAAAAAGTAATCATAGTCATGTAAATCAAATGAACTGTGCTTCCCCTGACCTGTTTAAAGATCATTCATGCCAAAGAAGGGATTGATTTTCATTGAATTGAACATCACTAACAATAGACATTCTCTTAGAGACTAGAGACTAGATTATACCGTACATACACTTTGCTGCTTGAGTTGTAACCAGTGAAGAAGCATTTGATAGACCAAAGACTCAATTTATTCTCTCTTGTTGATATATTCAAACATATACGACACACCCAAAAACCCGAAGGTGATCAAGCTTGGGGCACCAGTAGGAACCTTGATGGGACTTGTAATTTAGATGCTTACTGGGAATTCTATTAATGATATAGCATGTAGTGGCTACAATAAACATCTGGTAAGGCTTGGGAACATTCATGTGAAACAAGAAGCTTCTAGATGCACATTATTCCTTTCAAACACACCATTTTGTTGTAGAGCATCACCACCACATGATGTTTGATGCTTGTTGCCATATTCAACCAAAAAAAAAAAAAGAAATTAGGGTTCTCATGTGCAGTTCCATTATCAGATCCGAAACAGTTAATTTAAAATTCTATCAAACTTCATCCATATGATAAAAGTAGTGCTTGAACCAACTCATCTTGCAAATGAGATTTGTTGCTTGTAAGTGCCATATGATCTACATAAATCAATAATATAACTATGTCCTTTTGATTTTGATAAATGAACATGGACATATCATATGCACTTTCATGAGATTATATACCCATTTATGATAACCATAATCAATCAAAAACATGTTTTAGCGAGAAAACCAAGCACATGATGCCTATTTTAAGCAATAGAGGGCTTTGTTTAACTTGCAAACATAGTGCGAAGAATGGTTGCGCTCATATCAGGGAGGTTGTTGTATAAAAACTTCCTCCTTTGGGGTGCCATGATCAAACACATTTTTTATGCAAGCTGCCTATGATCCCACTATTGAGTAGTACCCATTGAAAGTACAATTTTATTGCCTGTTAATCTAGGTGAAAATGTTTCAAGAAAATTTATACCTTCAACCTGTGTAAAACCCTGAGCTACAACTCAGGTCTTAGACTTGTTCAAGGTACCATCAACCTTTAATTTAGCTTTTAAAACCTTGAATCTGACTATTTTCATGGAAGGTGTGAAAGGAATAAATCCCAAGTATGGTTAGCCTAGAGGGCATTTGTGTCTTTATATGTCACCTTCTCCCATCTAGGATGAGCAAGAGCTCGCTTGATGATTTGAGGCTCCTTAGGTATATCAACATATAAGCCATGCAGATTAGCATACTTAGGATTCCATTTGTCATAACTGACATAAAGTGTGGGGTCATAGATCAAATAGGAGCTTCATGACTGTCAGATGATCGAGTCAAAGATGGATGCTCTTCTTGATTTGGTTCAGAATTATAGACCTGATCAGGATTCTCATTAGAAGGTTTTGCTCAGACATATCAGCCTTATGTATATGATTGTCTCTAGTGCTACTTTATTAGATGTTTGAAGCTGTTCATCCACCTCATGACTAGATCGTTGATAAACCACCTCCAATGATTTGCTTGAATTGGAATCCCCCAGTGGGACTAACCAAGATTCATTCCACATACCATGATAAGAATAGAAATCTTACTTTTCTTTATTTTGAATATGCAAGCCGGTGGATTTTGTAAGGATATAACTTTTCATAAAAAACAGTAAAATAGAAATGCACCCAATTACAGGATAGAAACATAAATAACCCTTGTGATCAATACTATAATCAAGAAAAACACAAGGCAAAGATTTGGTTAAAATTTATTATGAGTATAATCTCTAAAATATGGAAACCATCGACAACCAAAATTCCAAAGAAAGGAATAGTCAAGGTATCATCCATATAGTCTTAAACAAGGTGATCTATGGACAAGTTTGCCGATGGTAAGCGATTAACAAGAAAGATGCCGAAGTAAAAGCCTTAAACGAGAATTTTTCTTGCCCAACATCGGACCTGTTGCTACACAAACACGAAGCCTCAGCAGGTGTGCGTCTATTTCCGTCAAAGATATGTACAAAGTAACAGTCAAAACTTATACTTCCACTCTCACCAATTTGTTTGCATAATACTGTACACATGGGAGTTTTCAAGGATTAAAAAAGGTACCGTGACTGATCTAAAATTGCTTTAATTTTGTAAGGCATAAAAATATTTTAATAAGTATCTAAAATAACTTGGAATTTGCCATCTGGGCCCATATCACCAACACCAGCACAATCCTGTACATTGTATCCGAATCAGATAAGATGGGTGCCGTCGATGAAGAGAGAAAGAAATGGAGAGCTTCAAAATGATGGCGGTCTTTTAGACGCGCAAGGGAAAGCTCCTGCCTCGGCAGCCCAAAGAAACCGACCTACATGGAGACTGCAAAAAGATCAGATTCGAGTCTACCAAACTTTAAATAGAATGATAAGAAAAAAAAATTGGAACCAGGGACTGATTTTCCGGATCTTTCTTGGAAAAATTAAACCCGGGCTTGGACTCATGACATGCTCGCCATTTAAGAAATAAAACAGAATATCTTATAAGTATTAGAACCAATTTGTTTTTATGCAATTTAATCATAATTATTGTCCAATAAATCTAAATTTTTAGAGGTAGTTCAGCAAAGAAAATAGTGTTCTAGTAATATGTCTCAATTTTTTAAGCATCTTCGTGGAATAATTATAAACTCTTCTCATTACGGAACAAGCCCTTTTAGTATATCTCAGTTATCTCCCTCTCTAAACAAACACTTTCCAACAAGACATGTAAAAATGTAATTCTTCATGACAAGTACATCTATCAATAAATTGCATGCTCTTGATTTATCTCCATTAGCTCAAATAACGTAAAAGCATAATTTTTCATGACATCCTAGGCAAGTAAGAGTGTCGTTAATATTAATAAATTGTAAGTCTTTGGACTATCCAACAACCTTGTATAAAAGCATGTACAATCATAATTTATCATGATAAGCATATAAAAGATATGGATAACAATGTGTTTGGCTCGAATACTTAAGGTTTGTATTTATAGAGATAGAAAGAGCAAGAAAGAGTATCTTTTTGTTGGCTTAAATGATTTTTACATATTTTATTAGGTATTTTCTTTCATTGAATTTATATTTTAAGTCTCATGTAAAAGGAAAAAGTAAGAGAGAGTGAACATTTTTATTTGCTTATAATTTTAATATGTTTTTTGAAATATTTTCTTTAGTCATGGTAATTTTTTTGTTGAGAGAAATAAATGAGTATTTTTATTATTTCATATGTTTTATTATGTGTTTTAGAGAGTGAGAGTTAAAGAGAGAAAAGCTCAAAACATGTATTAAATATGTTCAACAAACAGCAAATAAGACAAGTGAAAATTTTCATTTTTTATAAACAAAAACTGAACAAAATTACAAAAAGTTATTGTTCATATGGATAAGTTGTGATCCTGTTCAGTTCATTTATAAAGACAAAATTTTCAACTTGTCTTGTCTACAGTTCGTTTAAATAATTAGACTGATAAGTTTAACACATGTTTTGCATTTTTCTATATTTCTTTCTCTTTCTTATCTCTCCCTCTCCCCCCTCTTTCTAAAATACATGATAAAAAACAAATGAAAACATATGAACTAATAAACAGACTCTTCCTTTCTCTCAATAAACAATTTAGATACAAAAAATATTTTTTAAAACATATAAAAAATATAACAAAAAAAAAGTATTCACTTTCTGTTTCTTTTTTCTCTCTAAACATGAGAAACTTACACATAATAAAAGAAAAATCCTTATAAAATAAGTGAAAAAGAATATGTGAGCCAACAAAAAATACTCTCGCTCTTTCTCTACGGCACCAAAACTGTCAACAGTCAAGCCAATGCCAGCATTACAGATTTCAAGCATCGTGAGTAACTGATCATATGCATCTGCCCTTAACAAAATTGCCCTTGATCGAAGACTGGCTCTGAGAATTCTTGATTCACAATCACTTTGGAAATCCAAATTGCAAGCATTTTTGGACCCAGACTAGTGTTAACCATGAACAAGTGAGCCCATCGGCGCCATTTATGACAGACCAATCAAAAACGCCAAGTTATATGAAACCATGCACGATCTAACCCAGAGATTTTGAGAATAATACTGGTGAGAGTCGCTAGTATCTTTGTTTATTGATTCCTGCAAGATGAATGTTTATGTGCTAATCGCAACTCTAGGGCATAACATTTTCAGGCTAGCTTCAAAAAAATAGAAAATCAACAGTTTTGATAATGCAGAAACATCTCCAAAACTATGTCACATAGTTACGGGTATGGGTATGGAGAAGCGGTATAGGTATGGCGTTTTCACCAATCTTGGTATAACAGTACAACAATAATTATATACTTTTAATTTCAAAAAAACAAAATCGATATCATCACATCATTAAGACAATGTTCCTTTCATGGTTCCTACATATAATCTCTTAAAAAACATAGATAGACTAAGACAATTTTTTTTTTTTTGTTTGGGAGAACCAATCCAAACATACCCAGTCGTATGGTTTTGTCGTACCAGTATGCGGGTATGCTGGCACCACGCCCATGTACCACTGTGATATAGCTCCAGAATATGAAACTTAACAAAAGTAAGATGGGGGGATTTTATCAGTTGGTTTTCCTCACAAAATTACCATTAACAAAATTCCTTTCAGAATATAAAAACGTTATGAAAGAAAGTGCTAAGAGAAAAATAAATAGTGTTCTTCAAACACATATTCTTAAAGTATATAGTTCAAAAACACCATGTTTTTATTTTCTTAATTTGAGGATTTCCATGTCTCACAAGAATCTTGATGCATGTCTTATTATTCATTTTTCGACGTGTTATCACAAGCCCGACCCTGGTCTATCAATGCTTTTTGCAAGTAAAATCTCAGTTTAAGACAGTTTACGCTTAGGAAATGACACCTCTTGGTCATTCCCGTGAAGTTGGTGTTTACATCCCCAAAATTTTTGGTATTTGGAGTGCTCTAGAAAAATGAGATTTTTATTTGAAAATAAGAGAGAAAGGAACTCGCCCGTCGGTACGAGGATCAACTGTTTCCGGCGACTTTATCGGGGGTAATCAATCCAAGGACTATGTTTATTATTGACGCATTTCCTTTTAGCTTAGACATCTTTTTCACTCTATATGTGGTGTAGTGTTTGAGAAAAATGTTGAAAGTTTGATGTTTCAAACTTTTGAAAAGATTATTGAAGAATCACTTGAGAGTGTAGAACATTTTGATTTGAGAAAATCATTACAAATATTGTTTGAAATCAGTTGAAGATCATTTTTTTGAAAATCATTTTGGTGTTCTCTTAAGACTTTAAGTATGTTTGAGATTTTGCTATAATTCGATTACCACCTAGTAAGAGCTTCATCTCCTCTTGCTTAAGTTCTTTGGAGTGGTGTTTGTGATCACAAGTGATGTTAAGTGAGTGTAATACATGAATACATTGATCATATATGATTAAAGCATTCCTACCACAACATAAATCTAAGATTTTTTGTTTTTATAGTTAACATAAGTATTTATGAAGAAAGAAAAGTTTTGAAAATGGATTGGGGTTGTAGACCATCAAGCATGAATCCAATATTGGGTCATTACTTAAGTTTTGGTCTTGATGAAGTCGGTAAATAAAAGATTATGAGAAAGATGTTTAAAAGAATGGAAAAGATGAAATGCTCTCATAAAAATAGAGAGAGAGAGAGAGAGGGAGAGAGAGAGACTTTAAAGATCACTAGATGAAAGACTTTTGAAAGAGGAAAGATACATATTATTTATATGTATGTATATAAACGTATATAAGCTTTTGACAATGAGGTCTTAATTTAAGTATAGGGGAAAAAAAACTTTTAAAAGAAAGAGAGAAATAAAGGGAGATAAAAAGAGATGCACATACATGTGTATATATCATCACATATACACATATATAGAAGTTTGTAAAAATGACATTGATTTGGATAGGAAGAGAGATTTTGGAGTTAAAGAAATAGATATATATATATATATATATATATATGAAAGAAATTTGTAGATGAACGCATTTGACTTGAAAAGAGAAATAAAATATTCTAGAGAGAGAAAGTAAGACATATATATATATATAATAAAATATGTAAACATAGAAAGAGAATGATAAAGGGAATCATCATGTGCACAAATATGTATATAGCTATATACATTTATGTCTTCATGAGATTGAACATTAAAGAAATGACTTAAAATAACCGACTTCAAGATTGATGTAGGCCGGAGGGGAGTTTAGACTCATGCAAAAGCCTAACCTAAAACTCCAAAGCCACATTAGATAGAGTTCTTGTTTTTGAAAATCTTTTGTAAAATATGAACTATATATCAACATAGAATGTTATTATTTGGTTTGTTACAAGAGATATATTTCTTCCACCATTGGGTACAAAAGAAAATCAAGCAACAAAACAAGGCACTCGTTAGGGTTTCTAATTGGGTGATTAAAAAGAAAACTAAACATAATGACATGAAAATGCACTTTAACATGTACAAATTCGTGAAGGTTCTTCCGGGTTGGACAAATCCCAACCTCAAAATTAACATAAGAATAAAATGTCCCAAACCACACTCTCATTCTCGCCGTGCATTCACATATATAAAATAGAAAAAAATTAAGCAACTATGTTTGAACAATATCCAAAATAAAGCAACATTCAAGTAATAAAGAGAACTTGTTAAATCATGGAATGCAATATTAACTCACCTTCTCATGCTCCCGGTGCACTCAAAAATAGTTTTTTGACTCTAAAATAGATATTTGAGAGCTATCTTATATGGCCATAAGGAGATAGAAAAGAGAAGAAACAACAATATTATATTCTAGAGAAGAGAGCATGATTTAATCATAATGAAATATCACTTCACCTTCCCATGCTCCTGGTGCACTCAAGAATAGCTTCTTGATTTTAAAATAGAGATTTGAAGGCTATCTTATAAGGATATTGGTAGCCTCCCCTTGTCCATTACCTTGAGGGTAATAAGGAGCTAAAAAATGATGCATGATACTGTATTTGCTGCATAGCTGCCTCACTTTTTTGCATTTTTGAAATGAGTCCCGATGTCAGTTATTATATCATGAGGGACTCCAAATCTGCAAAGAAAATTTTTATGAATGAAGGACACTACGTGATGCCCTTCTACCGTTCTAAGTGTGATGACTCCTACCCACTTGGTAAAATAGTTCGTTGCAACAAAAAATTACTTATGGCCATTAGAAGCTGCAGGAGATTTTGCACATACTATGTCAATTGCCTACATTGAAAATTGCCAAGGAGATGTTACAGAATGCAAGTGAGAGGCTGGAGCATGGATCATTGGAGCATGCAGTTGACATTCTTTGCATCTTTTAATGAATTGATAACAATCTTTTTGCAAAGTAGGTCAATAATACCCTGCTCAAATTATCTATTTGGTGAGGGTTTGGTAACCAACATGGCCCCCACATTCTCCTCGATGTGATTATTCGATGACTTCCTTTGCCTCTTCTTCATTAAGGCACTGAGAGTATTCAGTACTAAATCCCCGTCTATATAGCACCCCTGTAAGAATAAAATACCTCGCTGACATACATTGAATTGATTTTTGTTCATTCTTGGGCATTTCAGTTGGGAATTTTCCGCTTTCAATGTATCTTTTAATGTCATGATACCAAGGCATATTCTCCTCTTGGATATGATAAACATTCTTCACTACTTCAAAAGCATGGTGTTCTAATCTTCCAATCTCAAAAGAACAGATTGCTTCATTGGTTCGAAAGGAGATTGACGACCCTTAGACTCACAAGACCATCCACAATGGAATTACTTTCCCTTTTTATGTGAGTCAGGTGCACTTTTTTAAACTGACAGATCAAGGAGGTAGCGATTTCTTGATATGACACCAACTTTTCATCTTTGACTTGCCATTCTCCGTTCACTTGATTGATGATAAGCTGAGAATCATCGAAGGCATGCACCATTTTTACTCGAAAAATTAATGAAGAACGAAGTCCTTGTATGAGTGCTTCATATTCAGCCATGTTATGAGTACATTGAAAGTCAAGTTTCAAAGAGTATAGGATCATTTCATCTTCTTGGGTGATGAGTAAAATGTCTATACCAACTCCCATCACGTTTCTAGATCCGTCAAAGTACATCTTTCACATTGGAATGGTTTCCAATCTTAGTACATGTTCATTTGGAAACTCATCATTAGTTTTGATTTCCTCGTATTGAGAAAAGTTTTTAACTGATCCGCGATTGTTTGTCCTTTACTTGAGATTTGAAACACATATTCAATATCATATTGCATGAGTAGAACTTGCCATTAGGCGATGCGTCTACTAAGAAAGGGCTGTTTCAAGATGTACTTAAGAGGATTTAGCTTGAAGAGTATCTTGACCTCACAAGCTAATAAATAATGTCTCAGTTTCTGACACATCCAAACCAATGCTAGACAAGGTTTTTCTATTGGAGAGTACTTCATTTCGTACTGGACAAAAGTTTTGCTAATGTAATAAATTGCATGCTTGATGCGACTTCCTTCTTCATATTGTGCCAAAAATTCACCACATGCGGACTCATTCACCGTGTTGTGAAGCAGCAATGGTTTACCCAACACCGGGTGTTTTCAGATTGGTGGATTTAGAAGGTATCTCTTGATTTTGTCAAATGATTCTTGGCATTCAAAACCTCCTTCAAACTTGGCACATTTCCTCAGCAGCTGGTTGAATGGTTTGCATCTCATGACCAGATTTAAAATGAATCACCTGATGGACTAGATTCACCCCAGCAAACTTTGCAGTTGCTTGATATTGGTAGGTGGTGGCATATCGATGATTGCTTTAGCTTTGGTAAGATCCATCTTGATACCCCTTTTACTGACCATGAAACCCAAAAGTTTGCGTGATTTAACCCCAAATACACATTTTTGAGGCTTCAAACAAAGCTTGTCCTGTAAGAGTCTCTCAATCATCTGGGCGAGAGTTTCAATGTGGTCTTCTCTTACTTTAGATTTAATCAATATGCATCCATGATTTTCTGGATCTGATGATGGAAGATGACGGCCATGACTCCTTGATAAGTTACTCCAGCATTTTTCAACCCAAATGGCATCACCGTGTAATAGAAAGTGCCCCATGGTGTAATGAAAGCTGTCTTAGGTTGATATTTGACTGCTAATTTGATTTGGTTATATCCCGAATATCCATCCATAACATGACTTGCGGTACTGTCTACCAACAAATCCCGAATATCCATCCATAACATGAATTTGTTCAAGTCTCGAAAGTCGATGCATAACTTGACTTTGCCACTTTTCTTGAGGACAACCATGATATTAGCCAACCACTCGGAATCATCGATAGAACGAATGAATTTTGCCCTTAGTAGGCCTTCTAATTCTTCTTTTACATGCCCTTCTAGTCGGGGATCAAGCGTACGCAATTTTTGTTTAACTGGCTTGCAACTAGGGCTTAGGGGCAAACAATGCTCAACCAGCTAGGGGTCCAAACCTAGCATATCTTCATAGTTCCATGCAAAAACTTCTTGGTGGCTTATAAGAAAGTCCACCAATTTTTTCTTCTCGTCTACTAACAAACTAGTGCCAATTTGGAGGATTTTAGGATTCTCACTGGTTCCAATATTAATCTCTTCAATCGAATCATAAACTAGGGGCGATAGATGTTCTTGTCTATGAATATGAGCGAATTCCGATAATTTCGATTTGAGTATTGTCGTTGGTTCAACCTCACTGACTATTTGTTTGACATGCTTTTTGGGGGGACTTCTGAGGAAAAAGAAGAAACTGAGACATGTTGAATTCCGACGTCCTGTAAAGAGGAGGATAAAAGGAAAAATTGAACAAAATTAAAATTGATAACAAAAGATTACTTGCATTGCATATTAAAAGTTCTTAGTTCGTAGAAGGGGTACTCTCATGAGACTAGACAAAGAAATTTTAAGATTACAAAATTCATGGGAGAATTTAAAACGAAGGTGAATACTATGTTGATCTTCAAATTTCTTCAAGATATCTCAATCCTCTGGTGTTCATCTGAAAAAGCATGCCAATCGATTGCAAGATGCCATATTCATTCTTCCCGAGGCAAGTGAATGAACGATTGCCATCTTTCAGAAGTAACTGAAATCCTTTAGGGTTTTTCATGAAATGAACATACAAGAGGTATTTTTTGATAGCTCAGATGACTACTTGAAACAGTATAAGTGCTCCTTGATGATTCACCTATCTCCATGTTTTGCATCCATTCCTTCAAAAGTCCTTCATGGTTCTTATGCTGGGTAACATCAACTGAATCAATTGGCCTTGAGAGCCTGGGTTGCACCAACCTCTCGACCGGATCTTCAACACGTACGGTGATGACTGATGGACCAAAATTCCAATTGAGGCATTGATGAAGAGTGGATGGGATCCCTTTGGTGGATCTAAGGTCATCTCAAAAGCAAGTTATATGATGGTAGTACATCCACCACATGAAATATAATGCAATGGCTAGTGTTTTCAATGATCACATTCATGTCGAGGGCACCTTTGTTGTTCATAACTTGGCCATCCTATCTATATAACTTGATATTATCAAAACAATATTTGTCTTCACGAAATCCCAAAGCTTTGGCTGTGAGACATGGACAAATATTTAAGCCACTTCCTCCATCGACCAATACGTGTGGTACAACCATTCCATTGACCTGGACGACGATGTAAAGAGCATCTTCATAAAAATATCCACATTTTGAGTGGTCCTTTTTTGAAAAGGTAATTGACTAGTCCTTAGAGGGTCGAATCCAATCTCCCTCAACCATACGCTCTTCCAAGGGGAGACTTGAATGTTCGTTCGAATAGTCATCTGATGATTCATCCTCTCCGCCTCGTAGGATAAAAGTCTTTGAGATTATTGAAAGTTTTTTAGATGAACTTTCTGTCTTGTCGTTCATCATTGCAATAAAATCCAAAGGTTTCTTTTCACGATTTGTCATCATGACCTCGTGTGAACTGCTTCCATCACGAGGTCGGATGTGTTCCTATGGATGATATGAGAGTGGAGTGCCTAGGCTGATTGTGGATATTGCTGCCTTCCTATGATCAGGAAATTGATTCCTTAATACCTCAGGGATGATATCATCACCAATCTGGAGATCCTTGTTGATGAAGTCTTGGATAGTGTTTTTGAGGACAAAACAATCCTCAGTGTCATGACCAGGGGTGCGATGAAAGTTACACAATTTTTCTTTATTTTCTCCCATCATTTTTGAGGCTCTGATATTTTTGGCAAGACGATGGTTCCTTTGGCAAGGTGATATTCCAGGATCTTCTCGCGAGACTGACTAAGAGGAGTGAATTTTCGGTCATAACTTCAGCCTGGGTGTTTGTTTTTTCTTTCATCATTGCCTTTGAGAAACTGCATATTATTTTTGTGACTGACTTCTTTATCATGCTTATAACTATTGTCGTTGTCATTTCGAATGTTTACATTAGCTATAAAGTGTGCAGACGACTGTGTCCTCCCTCCTTTCTTACCTTCCTCCTTGTACTTAGGAGCAATGATTCCATAAAAATCACCTTCCTCAATTTATTTCATTATTAAATTTGCTTGTTCAATCAACTCAGCAAAGGTCTTGATCGGGGCATTGCAGATAAGACTTTTCAAGGGCTGGACAACATTCTTCTTGATGAGCGACAGAGCTTGTGTTTCAAAAATGGGATCCTTCAACTTGTTGCATTGAATTCTCTATTTTTAGATGATTTCTCGAGTCTTTTCTCCTTGTTTCTTACAGAGACTGCAAATAGTACTAAGGGTTGGAGCCATGGGAGCATTCTGCTCGAATCTTTCGACAAACTTTTTAATCAATTTGTCAAATTCCTTTAGTTCGACTGGGTTGACATTTTTTTTGTGTCATTGTGCAGCAATGCCTTCAAGACTCTAACGAAATAAAGCTCTATTATTTGTCCAATTTTTGTAGCAATCATTGAAGAATGTTGAAAGATGAACATGTGGGCAGGTGGTTCCATCATATTTAACAAACTCCCTAGGTAAGCCTTTCACGTCCTCGTCCCCTTAAATACCAAGGTAATAATGCTCGCATGAGTATGAGCATTTTACTTCTTCCCTAAGTTCAAGATTGTTCATCTTTTTCTCCATTTCATAGAACCTGCGCTTAGTTGGACTTTCATCAACACTTGATTCGATTAATTCTAGCTTTGTCTTTTTCTTGTTGCCCTTGATCTTCTTTACTTTTTCTACAAAACTTTCACTATCCGAGCTACTACTGGGGATATACTTTATTATCTTTTTGCTTTTTTTGGTAGGCTTTCTCTTTCTTTTGGGTTTCTCTTCCGAACTTCTAGTGGTGATAGGGCTAGGTGAGCTGCTTTCCTTTATGATTTCTTTTCCCGTCTTGTTTTTCTTTGTTGTCTTTTTCTTATTGAGAAGAAGCATGATCATCCTGATTTGTAGGAGAAGATTTGTTGTTTTTCTTCTTTCTCTTCTGCCTGGTAGCTTTTTCGTTTTGTTCTTCTTGCTCCCTCATGAATTGCTCCATGAATAACCAAAACATATCATAGCCTTCTGGCTCAATTGCTGGGAGACCAAGTGTTTCTAGCCTAAGCTCGAAAGATGAAGCCTCGTTCTGAGGAGCCTGTTTAGCTTACGATCTGGTTTCAACCATCTTGTTGGCTTTCAAGCATTCACCTTGTGAGACAGGAAAATGAAGAGTCATTAGAAGGAAATGATGACAAAATGAAGATTCATATTGCATTAAGAGTTATTAAAGGTTACATCCAAAGAAAATACTAACAAATATGACAACGGCTGAAGACGACATAAGGAGTACAAGATTGACAATGTAAACTTTTAAGAAGGATGAATGGTGGTCGGTTGGCATCCCGCCACTCGGCGTATTCCTTCTTTACCATTGGGCATGCGAACCAAGTGTATAATATTTGTGTCTTCCATTCTTGTCGAACCATTGCGAGCAATGCCGCCCATTGATGAGAGCTGAGGTTGAATTCCGAAATAGCTCCAATTGGTGCATGCACATACATCATCTGCTACCTTTGAGAGAATTGTCTCATACATCTATCAGCACAATAATCACTATGAAATAAGGGCCCAAGAGTGTGGTGCGCCCATGATGATGTTGAGTGTATCAAGGAAGACCTTGACGACGATCACAATAGTCTCAAATGATTTCATCTTCATTAAACTGCTCGATCAAACGATGGTATTGTTCTAAGACTGTCAATGCTCCATTAGTATTTCTGATTAGGCTGGCTTTGGGTCCTGCATGCTTGAGAAACCACAATTGCAAAACATACGTGCATCATACTATGAAGTCGGTATCTCCAATGGTGAAGCGGGTGAGTCATCGATAAAGAAATGCCAAGGCTGTCATTGCTATTGACAAGTGTTGGGTCCCACAATGCCCCCATATAAAAAAAAGTTGGGCAAAGTGAAAAGGGTCACTCCTACTGAGCAGAGCATCATACAATGTTTAACTCTTCCTATGAATTTTTGAGGTAAAGTGGAAGGTTCAACATAAGCTCCAAATTCTTCATACAAGTTTTTCAGGTTGATACTTTGGCTCTCGTGGTTTCCTACTAGAGGCCAAGTTTTTCATCCAGTAAAGTGAGCTATAAGGTCATTTGCATTAACCTTAGTCGGGTTCATGAGGAATTGTTTCTCTAATGGTTCATTTGGGTCACAAGTTGAGATGAGAAGGTCTAGCATTTCAGTAAATTCATCTAATAACACTGTCATTTCTCCTCATGAAAACCAAAAAGAGGAGGTCCTTGGGTTCCATCGCTCGATAATTGCATGCACCAAATTTCCATCCACCGATTGCATTCCTCCGGCTGCTAATGTCTCTAGCACACATAATTCAAAGTATGAAGGAAACATCTGATAGAAGGTAAGATGCCAAGACCGATACAATTCGGAAGCCAAAGGTTTAGACTCAAGAGAAATGAAAGGAGATCATTCGGAACCTTCCCCAAAGAGGATGTTATCATACGGGAAAGTGACACCACGTTGGAAAGAATACATCTTGAATGATGACTCTAAAGGATAAAGATCAAATTAGCAAAAAAGATTGACTGAGTTGAAAAAGACAATATAAAGTAGAGGTATATAATGAGGTCATAAATCATCACATAAGGTTTTATACACGTCGTATCTCATTTGGAATAATTTTGGAGAAAAATGGGTATAGGGACCTAATTGAGATAATTTTTGTGTCACGATAATCTTATGTCAAGTTATGCTTATATACTTTAGCCGAATGGCTTAGTATTGACATAGATTCTTAGGCAACTAAGTGTAGGGGTTCATCATGATCACTCATCGATATACCACAAATTACCACTCATGGTACTAACGAGGGAGCTTTTCTGCCCAAGATGTGGTCTACTTGTAAGACTTAGTCTTGTGCTACCGCCAAAGATCAAGCCCGGCAACATGATGACCATGACAAATGAGTATGAGAAATTTTAAAATGAGTCATCTTTAATGCAATGTTGCCTAAGATGATGATTAAAATGAATAGAAGAGCAAGCATGGTTTTCGAACAATTTCTTAAATTGAGAAGGGTGATATTTGATCGTAGATCTATGTGAACATGATTGATCATTCTCAATTAGTCTTATGTGCAAGAAAGCAAACACAATCACCAAGCAATGTAATGAAATACCGATGGGGTCAAGGTCCAAGAAGGGAACTCGCTTTATCATCGGCAATACATGAGATGTTCAAGTTAGTGGAAATGCATTAATTATAATCATAGCCAAACGATGACGGGTCCCATCATGGTCGCCATCTGTTCACATCTCCAAAATTTTTGGTATTTGGAGTGCTCTAGAAAAATGAGATTTTTATTTGAAAATAAGAGAGAAAGGGACTCGCCCATCTATACGAGGATCAACCGTTCACGGCGCCTTTTCGCCTAAAGCAGTTCATGTCAAAGCTTGGAAAGAATTCTCATATACTTAAAGAAGACTCCAGGGCAAGGTTTGTGGTACAAAGTGAATGGAAATGTTAACATACAAGGTTACTCAGATGCAGACTGGCCGGTGATTCAGATAGAAGATCAATGACAGGTTATTGTGTGTATGTTGGTGAAAACCTGGTTTCTTGGAAAAGCAAAAAAAACACACTGTTTTCAGATCCAGTGCCGAGGCTGAATATAGGGCAATGGCGACTACCTCAAGCGAGCTCATTTGGATAAAATCATTCATCCGGGAACTCGGATTTGTTATCAAGTCTCCCATTCCCATGCATTGTGACAATCAAGCTGCAATTCAGTCTTTCACGAACGTACCAAACACATAGAAATTGATTGTCATTATGTATGTGAAAATGTCCAAAAAGGAGATATTGAAACTCCATATACTAGGAGCACAGAGCAACTAGCCGATAGGTTTACTAAAGGACTTCCTACGAAGCAATTTGACGATATTAAAAGCAAGTGGGGCTGTTTGAATCTCTACGCCCCACTTGAAGGGGAGTGTTGAAAGCATCGTTACAGCCAGCGCAGCATACTCAATGGCTCCTCTCAAACTTGCCTCATTGAAATCCTTGTGAACGTTGGACGGATTACTACCATTCTCGTTAGTTTCCTCAATAACCTTGATTCCTTTATGTAAAGTTCACCAATGTTCATGTATGTTGCTGCTTTCCTCATGTATTATATATCATTGTAAAGCAAAGAACGAGGGGAGAATAGGTCTATGAACCGAACCACGTAAAATTGATGTTTTTGATTCTTCTCTTCTCTCCCTTTTCAACATGAACCCCACCCGAGAGCCAAATGGGTTCTTTTCCTAGCCTTGGATGACAGGCTACTAGCCTTTGATAAACTCAAGCACTTTGGTATAACAGATGTGCTATTTGTGAACAAAGGGAAGAAATGGCTGCTCACTTGTGTTGACCTGTGAGAATGTTAGACCAGTGTGGAAGCTAGTTGTAAGTTTAATGTATCATTAAACCTAAAACAAAGTGTAAAGGAGGCTATGGAATGGTGGCGGGATTGTAGATTCCCATCACTTTGGATTAAAAAGTGTTGGACATTGAGATTCCCAACAGTATTATGGAATGTCTGGAAATTGAGAAACGCTATTGTCCATGATCAGAAGACAACTAGTAGCAGAGAGATAAATAAATGAGTTTGGGAAGATGTTAAAACTGTTATGGGAAATGCTAGTTGGTGTTCAAAGTTTAAGGCAGATATTATTCGGTGATGAAATCAAGCATTCGACGAGATCCATAGGCCATGGTTTAAAAACATGGTCACGTTCATTCAATCAATATGCCTTTACTCTTGTGGATTTCAAAAAATAGCATTTCGAGTAAGGTCGAGCAAGTGCGATCAAATTCAGTCGGGTAAGAATTAGAACGTATGGGAAACGGTATAGTGATGATGATTTTGTGAGTTTTATCTTGAGCAGAAATTGGGAAAGCTATGAAGCCATTTGCTTCGTGGGTGGGCCATCTTCATGTTGGAAGAGTTTGGAAGGAGCAATCAGAGGGACGAAATCGAAAGGATGGGGAGGAGTTGGAAATGATAACCTTTAACAACGTATAATCTTCCGTGACAGGAACCCAGCAAGGGAGGTGTTGGAGCTAATGTTGGAATTCTGGTTTACCAACTATGAGGTAGGATGAATTTTGCTTATCTAATTTGCATGATCCACAAGCCTGAATTGTAGGCTAAGGTGGAGTGTGTCATGTAATAATTGTATGAGGTTCTTATCTCTTGCTAATAAAAAGGAAAGGGAGCCCAACCCCCAGCAGTCTTGCATAAAAAGGTAAGGGCTGATGGTGAGGTCCCGAGGACATTCAAGATGAACTGGGTTTGTGGGTGCGTGTGTGTTTCTCTCTCTTATGTCCCATGCTATCTGCACTTTTGGTTTTAGAAAAGAAGTTAATGATCATATTTGGAGTTATATGTCTTTACGTTTTATATAATTAAGGGTTCGTTGGTACTTGTACAATAAAAGGAAATCCGTTCAATTTACTTCGGCATTATACTTTGGTCGGTGTTGAAAGGTAAGGGCTGAAGGTGAGGTCCTCCAGACTTTCAGGACGAAGTGGGGTTGGTCGCGTGTGTGCTTGTTTGTGTGTTTCTCTCTCTCACTTATGTCCCATGCAATCTGCATTTCTGGTTTTAGAAAAGAAGTCAATGATTATGCTTGGAGTTATGCATCTTTACGTTTTATGTAACTAAGGGTTACATGCACAATAAAAGGAAATCCGTTGCATGCAGGGGGGGAGGGCACCTGGGCCATGGCCCAGGTGAGCGTAGGAAATTCTTTTTTATATTGAAAAAATCATTCCTCTTGGCCCTAGCCGTCGCTCCTCTTGGCCCAACCTTTGGATCTTTTGGCTCGCCCCTAAAAAAAATCCTAGCTCTGCCCCTGGTTGCATGGATTTACAAATTCATTTCTGTACTGAATTAAATCATCCCCAAGGGAGTTGGTCCAACATGATTGAGTAGGGGCTCGCAGGCAACAGTCTCTGCATTAATTTTCTAAGGGAGTTGGTCCAACATGATTGAGTAGGGGCTCGCAGGCAACCGTCACCGCATTGATTTTCTAAGGGCCACGGACATAGAAGTTGAAGCATGACATGGGCCGCATCTCAAGGCACCAACCAGGCCCTGGGATGAGGGGTTGGGTGGGGCTTCATCCTTCTTTTGGGTAGTGTGTCAAACTCCGATCATCCCAAAATTACTGCATTGATAGGAATAGCATTACATATGCTTGTTCCAGAATATAATAAAGGGTCCAAATTAAGCTAAGAAGGGATTGTGAACTTGAAGCCTAATCAGATCCCGACTTTTCTTTTGATGGTGTTGTTTTCATAAGGTGGTCGGTTGATCAGGCTCATGGTACCGTTATTGCTTACAACTTAAAAGAGCTGGAACTCTTGAGCATCTATGTGAGACTTAAAATCTTCATGAAAAAGAAAATATTGAAAAGCTTGAAGCCATGGCAAACATGGGTTATTCTCAGGAGAGTTTTACAACCTGATTAAATCATTAGTAAAAAAAGCTTTACTGAAATAATACTACATTCTGAAATGATAAAATGTTATTAAGAGTTTTTATATTTGCATTTCATAATATTATTATAATAAAAAGCTGACAGAAACAATTTTGAATTTTGAGAGGACAAAAAGGTGTCTTTTATATTAACATAAAAGACCAAGCAAAATTAATTCTTGTAATCATTGGTAACTTCTGGTGGTAACAAGATTGAAAGAAAAAATTGACATTCTTATTGATCGATTGGTTTATAGAAAAAAAAAATTAAACTTTACGTAGATTAATAGAACACCACTCTCGAAGACAAAATATGTTACAACATTGGCTTAGGAAGGAGTTGTTTTTCAGTATAAGAGATTTTGTTATTTCATATGGAAACATTAATATTTCCTTTCAATAGGCCGCTCTCTAGAAATTGTTATCATAAAAAGTTGAGTACTTGTTTTGTTAACTCTTAAAAACTAAGTATTTATATTTGTTCGCTCACTAAAGGGGAAGCATTTGATTAAACCCTTTGCCTAAAAAGGGTGCGTAGCATGCTTTTGGTGTCTCATGATACTGCTATGCTACACTGAACTTGTGTGGTACTGGCTTTCCTTTTTGTAACAAAAGAAGTTAGTGCCCATAAAATTAGAAACTAGAACTAGTCGCCTACTAGCCAGCACCCTAGCCATTGCGCTAAAGTCCTTATAATACTATAATCTAATCAGCAGAGAGTCAGTTTATATTTGGAAATTTGCAAAAGAGTGCAAAAAATTATATGGTAAACCATTTCTAGAAAGCCAGTATGACGCCTTAAGAAATTTCAACGACAACGGACCCTTTTCCCCATCAATTATCGGGTCTGCATGTGAACTGTGCCCCACTCCTAGACTAGCTCGGTGTCCAGATGGAGCCAAGGAGAGGCGACGGTCGATATATGACGGTCATCAAAGGGTGGGGAACGAGACAGAGATTTTGTTCCGGTGGCTGCTTTGCTTTTCTCCAGCCGAGAGGCCAAACAGCCGTAACGAGAGAGAGAGAGTGCGTGTGTGTTCTCGTCATCTTGCTTTGTCCTCATCTGATGTAGCCCATTGATCCACCCAAACTATGATGGGCAAATGGTTTTCCATAGTTAACATCAACGTCAACATATATATATATATATATATATATATATATATATATATATATATATATATATATATATATATATATATATATATATATAATATTCTGGTCACGTCGCTTTGTTCTCATCTGAACTAGCCCATCGATCCACCAAAGCCTCTACGATGGGCAAATGGTTTTCCATAGTTAAGATCAATGTCGTGTGTGTGTGTGTATATATATATATATATATATATATATATATATATATATATATATATATATATATATATATATATATATATATATATATATAGAGAGAGAGAGAGAGAGAGAGAGAGAATTCCTTCATTGGGCTATGGATGGAGAAATCCTCTACCCTCTCATAGCATATTGCTTGATACATTGTAACAAATGTGTTTAATCATACATGTCTGACTCAATGCATTGAGCAGTTATCATTGGAAGGTAGCTTGCTTACCAATCTTTCAGCCGGCCTCAAAGAGGATTTCAGTTTATATATACATATATATAACTAAGATCATTCATTTGATACAGATGGATGGTTGAGAAAAAAACAAGAGAAAAAGGTGAAAACAAATAGTAGATGATGAAAATACTCATCTTTTTCTTCTTGTTTTTCTCTTGACCATCTATCATTATGGATCACACGGTTTTGATTAGATGACTGATGGCTGAGGGACTCTAAAATGACAAAGTCACCATCAATTTTCCTATGTATATATATATAGTCAATGTTTTCATATATCTGATAGTTGCATGATGGTTAGAATTTAAAAATGTTTTTTTTTTCCTTAACAAAACAATAAATTGTTGCTAAAACTATCATCAACCATCACTCCATTGTAAACAGTGACTATTTGTTTTTTGTAATAATTTTTTTAATTTCAACCATCTAGCAACATCTGAGGATGATTGAATGGTCTATACATTATATATACTTATAACTTTTCTCGTGTTTTCCCTTTAGATTTAAGCATCAACTTCAACGCCTAGAAGTATCCAAAGGACCAATTCTTCAACAAGACTCAAGCACGCTAGAACAAGGAAGGCGCAAACGTTGTAATCATGTGAGAAGGAAAGAATGGCTAAATTTTAAATTGCAACTCTCTGTATTGCTGTCTCAGGTTCTGGTTAATGCATAATGTCCGGTGTCTATGTGATAATTTACCCATTCAGTATTTCTTTATTCTCTTTAACTTTTACATTATGATTAAGGGAAGGGAAACTACCTCCAACAATCCACTCAATGGAACTATAGATAATTGTAACATATAGGTTTCTATCGGGAAAGAAAAAAGAAGAGAGTGCCTTTTCAGATTTTGTATATTCATTTGTTTTCAACGTTTTTATCAGATCTTTTTAGAAAAAGACGGGTTTCCCGAGATTATGGTTTTTATATAGATTTGTTTCTTGTGAAGATCTATGTCCTGAAACAAATGCAACTGTCATTAGAACAGAGGTAAAAAGAAGAACCTATATGATCTTTCTTCTTTTTCAATCAAAAGCGAACTATTGCAACTTGAACTCTTTGAATAAGGAAAAAAGGAACGAAAGAAAAGTGCAGGTGAGCGATTATTTCGGAAAAACATCCAATGATAGAACCACCACTGTTATCTGAGCATTTGTTTGTGTTTTTCAAATTTTGTAAAACAATCTTTGTAGAAAAAATCAATTAAAGCCTGGCAAATTCTTATACACAGATAGTATCCAAAAATATTTTAAGCTTTAAATCATCAAAATTTGTTGGGATGTTTTGGTCTTTTAGTTACAAATTTTCTCCGCAGGAAGGGTCAAATCTGAAGATTTGAAGAGTGGCAAGCGTATCCAAGGAGATGGAAAGCCAAAGTTAATTAACGGTAAAATAATGACAAATGGTATTTTCTCATTGATGAAATCAAGTATATATAAGGCATAATCAGAGAAAACCCGTCACTTTTGTGCAAAATCTGACAAGGACGTTAGAAACAACGAAAACGAAAAAGAAAACGCATCTTTTTCCTTTTTTGAGAAAAACTCTAAAATGAATTATTTACATTTCTGTCACGCTTTTACCGTGTTTTTTTCCCATTATTTTGACGTTATTATGAAAAGCAATTTCTACGAAACTCAGTTAAATGAGATTGTCATCCAATCCAAAGGCCCCTATTACCTGTATGTATTAGTAATTTATTAATTTAATTAAAAACAAAAAATTGGTAATCAGTTAAATCTATTGTGAACTGAGCAAAAATATTTTAAAAGCAGTTCTTAAATAAAAAAAGAAAATTGCATTAAAAATTAATTAAAAGTACATAAACTTTTAAAACATTTAAGCTGACTCAGCCCGCTTCAGACTATAATGACGTAAAAGTTGGCCTAATTAAATGATCGCCAATTAATTGACTACCACGTAGCAAATTGATGGCTAATTTTGGTCGTATGCCATTCATTTTCTTACTAGTTTTGATATTTGAAAGCTTTCCTTGTTTTTCAATTGTTTTTAATTTTTTCCTAGGGAAAGAAACACAATGAACCTTAACCTCCGGTCCAGCTGAATAACAGTACTGATTGGTTCTCTAAACCAGCAGCCTGCCCGATTGAATCCAGTTTCTGATTTTATTGCGAATGATTCAATATAAACCAAGCAGTCGCACCGTTCATGCCAAGCACATACATAATGGCTAGCTCCACATTTACTATGTGGGTGAACTTTTATATTGGCAACATACGATCTTTTCCCGTTTGTGCGACAGTAGGGGTGGGGGCTGGTAGGCTACCGCTCTCTGTTTGTAACTTTTGTAGTGTTAACCTTTTGTGATGCTAAACAGCATGCATCGATATGTATGTTGAAATATGGTAGGGGCATCATTTCTATGTACCAAAAGCAGTCCTAAACCCTAGGAGATGAGGGGCAGCAAAAATGAATTGGTTTTCACTTAGGCAGTGGCATAACCTCTTTAACACATATATGGGTTTCTTTTCTTTTCTTCTCTAAGAAACTTTTATTTGAAGGATGCGAGAGACAGTAAAGGATGAGATGTTGAAAACAAATATCCACTAATAATGCCTAAATCTTTTTTTCCATGTGTGAGATTCTGAGTAGCTGATGATCATGGATTAGATGTTGCGCTCTTTTACTAGATAAGTCTACCTAAAAGGTGTATTAATGTACATATTTCTATTAACCTTCATCTTGAATTAATTTGTTTTTACCAAAACACACTTAGGTTTTGACATGATGCATCCAAGTCCATAAATCCAGCAATCCATTAAAGGTAGAGATTCATGCTATGCTACATGCAAATACTCATGTTCATTTATGTCCAATCCATCCTTCTTTTATACAATCTTACCAATCGAAGAAGAAGATCATGATGGGGTACTAACTTCTTTTGATTCTTTCAATCCTCTAGGTCCTTCTTTGATGCTTTACAAAATTTTCAGTTACGCCTTTTTCTCATGACAATAAAAACACTACACCTCACTAAAGTCTTTCTTTAAGTCCTCTTGGTTTAAATGGATTATCATGTCTAGAAAAGTTTTTCCTTTATTTTTGTTACAACCTCTGTCCTCCTCCCCAACAAGTCTATTGGCTTGAGTTTTCGCTAGCATCATAGCTTTTCATGTTCTTTTCATATGACAAAGGTGCACAACTTACCTCTTCTAGCATGAGTGTCTCTTTTCCAAACAACATCATGGTTACTAGATGATCATATGAACTATGTAATGTTCCAGTGATCAAAAGCATCAACTTCTTTCATCATCTAACTATTTTCTCACCCATACTGAAAAGGTGAGAAATAAAATATTAAAGTCATTAAGATGTGCAAGAATATTTATTTCTTATCTCTTTCATGCGACGGAGACAAAGAGATCACTTTAAATTGAGCTTGTTGGTAGCTTGCTGGTGAGTTATCCATATACATGTCTGGCAACTTGCAGGAAGTTGCTTCCACAATTTTTTGGTGGATGAATTTGTGGATGACCTCATTCTCCAAGTGTTGCCAAATAGCACTTGTAGCATTTGCATACATTATATTCTACTGCTCGTCTATCGTCCCTTCTTGGCTCTTTTCTTTGTCAAACACCAAATTGTCTCAAATCTAGTTGTTTTGAAAATCAAAAGTCAGAAACCATCTTGTCGGTATAATCTGACACCAGCAGCAAAAACATGAAACCGACACAGATCATGATCTATCAATAAAAAAGAGAATACTTGAGAGAAAACAAAGATTTTGCATAGATTTCTTCTACAGATGCCCGCTTTAGTACACTATCGTTTTGTTTTTTTCATGTCAATCGTGTAAAACACAAATGAAAAAAGAAGAGATTGCCACACATTATGTACATATGCACGTAAATATCTATTGGATGGAGGCCTTGATTGGACAGCCGATGTCTATCTTTTGCTAGCTCCAAGTTGTGGCAAAGAATTTAAAGCCAACTTACAGGAGAAATGTTAGCGCCAAATTTCATTAGTTTCTTTAATGGACTGAAACCACACAAAATATAAAAAGGGCCAGTAAAGAGAACATGAAAATGATAGAAAAAGACAGACTAGCAAATTGACATATCATGTCTCCATCTAATTGAGCTTAAGATTCCATTTGGCCATAAGATAATATTATGAGTCACATTTCTACCGCTTCTTAGCCTCACTTTCCAATGAAGGACTGCACGGAGATAGGCTCCCCACTTTTATTGAGAAAGATAACATATATACAAGAAAAAATAGAGGGATGTCATGCATGAGAAGAAAAATCAAACTCCCTTTAGTCATAACCCAAACTACTCCCAAAACAGGTAAAACCCAAAAGATTCTATCTAGATGAGATGAGGAACACATCTTTAGCCCTCAATAGAACCAAAAAGTACACTTACCCATTTTAACACGTGTTATCAGTCCCTCTGTAATTGAGGAAGAACTTACCTACCGCTTCACTAATTACCTCGTCTGAAAGTCTCATCTTCAATTGTCTTTCTTCGATAGTTTTCCATCTTTTCGGCCATACCCGATGACCTTCAATCAAGGCCCTCAACTGAGTGGTGACTTTGGGTCCAACCGTTTAATTGGACGACCTTAATGGTGTTTGTGTATTTCTTTCCTTTTCAGTTTTTTGTCCTTTATCTCTTTGTGATTATTTATACCAGTGTTATTAGAGGCTCACCACCAACCCAGGCATCTGAGAATGCATGAGGCGTGCACCTCCACACTCAATCAGGTCAGGTGAGTAAGTTTCTTAATTTGATGTTAATGATAATCATTATATTTGGTACTTGGCAATAACGAATTATTGTTGTGGATGTGTGATATAATCTAAAACATTTTAAACTAGTGATTGATGCTGATTATGTTATTTTGAATCTATGATTTCTCGTTTTAGAACATGTTGTTGATATATAATAGTTTGTGAAAGATGAATCATGAACACTCTTTATGTGAGATATGTTTTTTATTTTTTATAGTTTATGTGTATTAAAAAATTAATTTTACAATACACTATGCTACATTTATGATAGATTAGGATGCAATGTATAGGTCCGCCTAACCAATACACACTACCTTATGCCTTTTACAATATTGTATACTCCTTCTATTCTTAAAATTGACTCCCTTTTATTTATTCAATTATAAAGAAATTGAAAACAAAGTACATATAGCTCATAAACTTTACTTTTTACAAACTTTCAAGTAGAGTCCAATGATGTCATATGATCCTTCGAAGTCCACTATGAGAAGTTTGGCAATTGTAACATATTGCTATTGTCTCTGTTCAAAAAATTGAAGTAGGTTCATGAAACACCTATAACCGTATCTATAAATTTAACTCATTTTTGGAGAGCAAGTTCATGGAGTAGCAACAAAATGTTACTCTTGCCAAACAGTTCATTAGCCATACAATACTTGCGGTAGGAGGGGAGCCAAAAATACGTTCAAGACCGTCTCGGTCCCTAGCAGATTATTGTCATCAAAGAAAGAGTCGGCCAGAAGGTCAAAGCCTTGGAGCAGACGGGCTAGGGTAATGTGCTGGCAATGTGCATTATGTTGAGCGCAATGAGATGCCTAGGCACACCCTCTAACCGATCCGAACGGGAAAAGCTGGAAGTGCTTCCCATGCACGTCCACGCTGCTTCCTACAAATCGCTCGGGTTGAAACTTGTCTGGGTTGGCCCAGACCTGAGGGTTGTGATGTATCTCCCACAGGTTGACCCTAAATGAGTGCCAGCTGGAACACGGAACCCACCGATGTGGCAATCCTTGATGGACACGCACAGGGCTAGCAGAGGCGTGGGCGGTCCCAAGCGTAGGCTTTCCTTGATCACAGCTTGTAAACAAACCAAGTTCCCAAGGTCCGACTCGTTTACGGTTCTCTCCTTACCCACATGGTGATCCAGCTCCTCTTGGACCTTCTTCATTGCATTCGGATGAAGTAGCAGCAAGTAAATGGTTCGGATCATTGCCGCTGCAGTACTGTCATCGACTGCAATGCATGAAAGTGAAAGCTAAAAATGACTACAAAAATGATATATATAGTTTCAAACCTAAACAAGGGTTCTACAATTTGAAGTGAAGAAACCAATTAAGAAAAGCATATAGCCGACCCAAATCAAATTTGAATGCCCATGAAGTCCCTATAGAATCCAAAACCCGATGAACAATTAGTATGCACACTGGAATCAAAATCTGAAGTGGAGGGAGGAGTAAAGATATCAACGGAGGTCGGTTCATCCTATTTAAAGTGATAGAGGAACCTTCCAATTGTCCTTTCTCCTCCCCTGCCGTAAAGTCCAGCAGCCTTTTAATAGCTGCGACGCTCCTCTCACAAGAACGCTGTTGGACTGCACGGCGGAGGAAGGAAAGGGGACACTCCCTTCTCCCTTCTTTTCCCCTCCGTCTTTACGGAACTCCATGGCCTCATCCATCTGCCTAACAACAGCCGTCCTCCTGCTGCCAGTAGCCGCCACCTGTTAGAGGAAGGTGGTGACTATTGGGTTGTTCAATGAGGCCATGTACTCCCACGGAAAACCATGGGAAAAATTAAACCCATTTTGCCCCCTCCTTCGCGTATCATGGCACCCGGCCTGTAACAAGAGGCCAGCAGTGGTCGGCGACCAGCTGGATCATGGATGCGGTCTTACCGGAAGCAGGGGAAATCAGGAGTATGGGTGGGCATCAGGTGGGTACTCACTTGGTACCTGCTACACTTATGCGTGGCCGTAAAATTGGGCACTGAGCCACTAAACACAAATATATTCAGAAGGTCATCATTCTATTTTTAATATATATATATATATATATATATTTGATGGACTGTTAAGAAAAAAACAACAACAAACAAAAAATGAAAACACTTTTATCGTTTAATATAAGTTCACACTTTTTTATTCTTGTTTTATATATAGTGGCGATCAGGAGGGTTGTCATCTCAACGGACCGAATGAGGAGGGCCATTATGCTCGATTTGATGCTTATGACGGAGGCCTAGAGGGGAACGAGACAAAGATTTTGTTCCAGCGGCTGCTTTTCTCCAGCCAAGAGGCCAAACAGCCGTAACTAGAGACAGAGACTCATGGGAGGATTTCAGCTTATTTTCCTCCTTGTTTTTGTCTCATCATTTCAAATGTTGCTGATTAAATGGCTTAGTGACTCTAAAAAATTAGAGTGACCATTCAGCTTTCTTTTATATATATATATATATATATATATATATATATATATATATATATATATATATATATATATTCTAGACAGAGAAAATAATGTCAAAAGATAAAAATAAAAAAGTGGTGCAAACAATGAAAATGGATCGTGAGTAACCAACTCAAGTCGTCTTATCAGTTTTAGTAACCAATTCCAAGGCGTCGTAATAAATTGTTGCTAAAACTGTCGTAAACCATCACTCCGTTGTAAACCGTTGCTAATTACAGTGACTGTTTGTTTTTTGTAGTAAATTTTTTTAATTTTAATCATCTAGCAACGTCTGAACATGATTGAATCGTCTATACATTATGTATACTTATAACGTTTCTTTTGTTTTCTCTTTATATTTAAACACCAACTTCGACAGCTAAAAGTATCCAAGGGCCAAAGCTTCAACAAGACTCGTGCACGCTAGAACAAGGAAGGCGCAAACGTTGAAATCATGTGAGAACGAAATAATGGCTAACTTTTAAAATGCAACTGTGTAATCATGTGAGAACGAAATAGTGGCTACATTTTAAAATGCAACTGTCTGGCATGTGAGAAGGAAAGAATGGCTAAATTTTTCTGTCTCAGGTGAGCGATTATTTTGTAGGTTAAACATCAAATGATAGAAGCATCACTGTTACCTGAGCATTTGTTTGTGTTTTTCAAATTTTGTAAAACAATATTTGTAGTAAAAATCAATTAAAGTCTCGCAAATTCTTATACACAGGCTGAATTTTAAACAATTAGTATCCAAAAATACTTTAAGCTTAATATCTTCAAATTTTTTTGGGATTTTTTGGTCTTTTGAGTACAAATTTTCTCGGCAGGAAGGATCAAATTTGAAGATTTGAAGGGTAACAAGCGTATCGAAAGAGATGGAAAGCCAAATTTAATTAGGGCTACAATAATGATAATTGTATTTTCCCATTGATGAAGTCAAGTATATACAAGGCGTAATCAGAGCAAACCCGTCATTTTTGTACAAAATCAGATAAGGACGTTAAAAACAATGAAAGCCAAAAATAGAAACACATCTTTTTCTTTTTCGAGAAAAACTAAAATGAATTATTTATATTTATGTCACCCTTTTACCGTGTTTTTTTCTTCATTATTTTGACGTTATTATGAAAACCAATTTCTAAAAAACTTGGTTGAATGAAGTTGTCGTCCAAAGGCCCCTATTATCTGTATATTAGTAATTTAATTGATTTAGTTAAATACAAAAAATTGGAAATCAGCTAAATCTATTGTGAACTGAGCAAAAATATTTTAAAAGTAATTCTTAAATAAAAAAATGAAAAATGCATGAAAAAATAATTAAAAGTACATAAAATTTTAAAACAATTAAGCTGATTCAGCCCAATTCAGACTATAATGACGTAAAAATTGGCCTATATATGTATAATGTTGATTTTGACCATCAAAATCTACCTAAGTGTGATATCTGGTCTATCTTAATATATGGTTGAAAGAGAAAACAAGAATAAAAATGTGATAAGTATTTTCATCATCTGGTATCAAATCTTTTTTTTTTTCATTGGTTTTTCTCTCAACTGTCTATCACGATGGATTGGTTGATCCTCATGAGTAAGCTGGGTAAATCTGCATAGCAAGAGACCCTATCCACTCTCTTTCTCCTTTTAGAGAGAGACTGAGTGAGTGAAATTGGTAAGGGCTAGCCACCTCGATGACAGATAGATAAAGAACAATTTCAATCCTATAACTTTTCCAAATTGGTCGTTGAGAGAATAATGAGAAAAAAAGTATAAATGGCTGGGCAGATCTAAAGCTCGAAGTCGACCTTAAGTCGAAAACTTATCGACTCAAGCCCAATTGAGAACTTCATGCCTGTTTTGATACTCGGCCAAATGTACGATCAACCTTATTTGAAATTAACGTACGATCAACCTAATTGAAATTTTCAATGTGTCGTTCTCTAATATCTAGAAACGATCCTCCTCTGTTTTCTTTTCTTTTTTTTTGTCCTTTTTTTTTTATAGAGAGACCTGCTGTTGAAGTACGACGGTTGACAAAGGGAGCCGGCTACTGGTGTCTTGTCAAGGAAAATGAGAGAGAGAAAGAATCGATAAAATAAGAATGCATAACAAAATTTGGAAACAAAGAGTTTTCAAGAGAGAAAAAAAAAAACCAACTAAAAAAAAAAAGAAGAACAGCAAGAGTTTCAAATGTTTATATTAGGTAAGTCAAACACCCGATACCTTTCCTAGGATGGTCTAATTTGGCCAGGCCGGCCAGTGGGTCAAACAGCCAGCCAATGCTCAGCCCCTCACCGGAATAAAATCTGAGTGCTATATATATATATATATATATATATATATATATATAATAATAAGAGAGGGAGAGAGAAAGAGAGATGTTTAAACCTCAAGTTGAGCCTCGACAAAAATTTTAGGAAGTATTTCCTGTTCAACTTCAATTGACGGGTGCTTATCAAGTTCAATTTAGTAGAAATATGTAATCAAATAATTTTGACACTTATCTCCATTTGTTAGGAGTCAAACCCAAAGACTAGCGAAAGATTAGAAGTTTTCGTTAAAATATATTATTGACTTTTTCACTAAATTAGTAAAGAAAATTAATGCATCCACGCTTATGGGTTCATAGGGAAAACAATATCTTTTTCATAGAAAGCTAAGTAGGAGAGAGTCAGAGCTGGTTATATGGGTTGTCTGTTGCACAACTTTTTTGAATGACCAAAATGCCTTTGGTTAATAAAAAAAGGGAACTTTTCTGTAAAAACAAAAAAGTAAACCACAAGTTAAAAGATTAAAAAATATATTTTTTAAAATAATTTTCAAAATACCACAATTCCTACCTGTTTTGAGTACATGTCTTGCATGCACCACACGCAACTCACTCACTTAGAAAGAGACGCATCATCTTTTCTCACAAATTATAATGTTCTTTAACTCATTGAAATTGGCCCACAATATATAATCTACTAGTGCAGAACACAACGTTTAGATAATTGAGGCGAAGGTGAATAATAACCGTAAGTACTTACGACCTTGAAATTAAAATCAACTGCCCACAATATGCCAATCATCAAGACGTGAAAATTCATTATTCATATGCCAATTATATGGGCTAAGTATATGAAGTATATGTGTGTGCAGGGGTGGAGCCAGAAAATTTTAGTTAAAAGACATTTTCTATAAAATTTTAAATTGTTTTAGGGACACTAATATGTAAATGAAAAAAAAAATATCCTAAATATCAAATAAAGATAAGTTTTTTTGTGAGTCATTGTGGACACTTGTCAGGACAGAGATTGGTAGGGTCTCTGCGGAGCTCAATCTGAAACTTTGCATTTACATGTTGGATTTGGATGGATCTAGGACCAGTTATATGGGGCAGCCCCACGAGACTGTGGTCCTAGCTCAAGGGTCAATTGAAAATTTGTTAATTATATAAAGTGTTTCATTAAAAAAAAAAATGTTTTGGCTCTACCCCTGGAAATTGCCCATATAGTACTCAAACTTGCCTCTACCCCTTTGTGTATGACTGTATGTGTGTTTGAACATGTTAAATGACTACAAATTTTAAATTTGTTGCCAAAAAACAGTCGTTAAACGGGCATTAGCAACTGCTTAAAATGGTGCATCAACAATTCATAGTACGTTTAGTGCGGATTTATATGTGGTGCCTTCAATAGCTGATTTTTTTTTCTTTTTACAATTCTTAGCCATCCAGTGCTTTTGGAACTTCATGTAATGAGGTGCGTATGTGTGTGTATGTCAACATGCATCCAGCTTTCCAATGATTTAAAAATTAATATCTGAAACAAAACAAAATCTTAAAGATTAAGAATTCGTATTTTTGTCAAAAGCCAAATAAGGATTTAATGTGGTATAAGTTTTGGATAAGGTTATATATATATATATATATATACCAACGAAAACCAAATTAATTGATAAGGTACTTGTTTATGCTGCAAATTTTCTTCTAAATCAGCCATGAACGTATGTCAAGCTCATAATGAAGAAACGCCTTTTGTTGGCATGCATGCCAAAGTGAAGTCGACCCATCAACCTATTTGTCGGTTGTTTTGAGTGTTGTAACGTCTTCAATTTGAATTACCATGGGTCTTGTTCATCTTGACTGCAAATAGTGACATAGATGACACTTGAGTTAAAGAGCATAAAAAAAGACCACTCAAGTCTCGAAAGAGCCCTAACCCTAAGAGGTTGTTTGATTATTGTCCATTGGGACAGGTAGGGATGTCAACGGATCGGATTCGGATCGGATGTATCTTCTACCATATCCAATTTTTCGGATATTCATATATTCGGATTCGGATATGAATTCGGATTCGGATGAAAAAAAGTTTACATCATATCCGAATCCGATTTTAAAATTCATATCCGAATCCGATCCGAATCCGATTTTTAGGTTATTTTGAATCCGATCCGAATCCGAACTTCAAATTTTATCCGAATCCGATCTGAATTTTAAATGTATCCGAATCCGATCCGAATTCAACTTTATAAATTTTATATCCGAATCCGACTTTTATGTTATATCCGAATCCACCAAAAGATATCCGAATCCGACTTTTATGTTATATCCGAATCAGCCTAAGTCTCCACCCCTCATTAGGAAAAGCTGCGCAGTGATCCTTGAGCGGCTTGTGGCAAACATTGAATTCAATTTATTGTTGATGTATGTGTCGTTGCTTTAAGCCTGCAACCTATAGTCACCAACTTGTTATGCTTTATGCAAAATCCAATTTCAAACCATGTGATTAGGAAGCTAGGTTTAGGGGCATTAGTTGATATATGCAGATGAAGGGAAGAATCTGTAAACAAAACTTTCTCTTATGCTAATGGCATTTCTATTATTCTGCCTCTCCTAAAAGACTCGAACTATGAAAGATTGAAATCCAAGAAATGACCATTAACTTGGTGTTCTGCTTCTGTGTTCCGCAAGTACTAAAATGAAAATCATAAGTTAAAAATGAAAGGGGACAGCAGCTTGGTAACATTTGGAAAGCACCACAGTAAGATGTTAACACGGTCAGGGATACTTTAACAGATGCTCAATTCAGGAAGGCCTGTTTAGTAATGGAAAAGGAAACTAGAGACGACACATACACAGACATGGAGACACACACATTCGAAATTGACCTTCAAATGGGAGGACAAGTGGTCATGCTGATCCATGATTTCCGAGCTCATTGGTGGAACAGTAGGAAAGTGACAGCAGTTTCTCAAGAGTTCCATATAAGAAGAATTAAGGCGTTCAATAGACCGTCCCTCGAATAGTAGATTTCAATTAATTAGTAGAAATTAAGCAGAACGTGGTACAACATTTCACTGGATCATTCTGTCGAATATTTGGTGCCCATTAGGCAATCAAGAGAAACTATTTCTCCCCAACAGAACCAAAAGAAAAGAGTAACAGGAACAAATCAACTAGAATTCACCAGAAACATCTCTGCTAATACTCAAGCTTTCAGCCTAAACACATGGATTGAGGTAAAAGCAATCGAGAAAATGAATCATTTTTAATCGATACATATTGTTGATTGAAATGATCGAAACAATATACATACCTTCTTGGTTCAAATATGATAAAGACTATGACAGAAATACAGAACAGAAACCCCCTTTTTGAACAAGAATACAGAATACAGAACAACCTGTTGAACAAGAATACAGAACAGAAACACTGCTATGGTTCAAATATGATAAAGACTATGACACAGAAACCCCCTTTTTCTTCTCCATACCAAAATCTTACGACACTCAAGGTTCATCCAGTGAACCTTATACCGATCTATGAACCAAATGGAAACATCACTAGTCATATGAAAACAGAAATGAAACAGCAGCTGATTTGGTCATTCATTAGAAATCTGGGCTGGCCAGAGAGTGAGAGCGCAGCCGGCATTCGCCGGAGAGGGAGAAAGGGGCACCCGAGACAGAGTTCCCCTCCCGTTTGCTGCTGCCTCTGACTGCCGCGCTATGTGGCCAAGTCATTCACACGCAGTAGGAAAGGGCGACAGAAGTGAGAGTGAGAGGGAGAGAGGCCTACTTGGAGAGGGGAACAAGAGAGAGAATGAGAGAGAGAGAGAGAGAGACACTACCTTGCGAGAAAGAGAGGAACGGGAGGCTGAGGGAGCGGCTGTGAGACGACGCGCAGAGGGAGCGGCTGTGAGACGACGCGCTGAAGAGGGAGCGGCTGCGGCACACGAAGGAAGAGAAGGAAGACGTGAAGAGGGAGCGCCGTTAGGGTTGCATTTGGGGGGCAAAACAAAGAAAACTGAATGGAGAAAAATTCCCGCCTGAGACAAAGGTTTTGAAACCGGTTATTTTAATTAAAAAATGAGTAAAAGTTGTTAACCATTTTACAGCTTAATCAAGCATTAACAGTTCAAGTTTATTGAACTGGAACTCAACTTAATTATTAAAATGAGTTTATCTCTATTTTTAAATTTTTTAAGATATGTTTGATTTCTTAATATTTTTTAACAAGTCGAGTTTTTTTTACTGAATTTGACTATAAATTGCTTTATATTTTGAACTTTTATATTTTCATATTTTCTTTTTATAAGCAAATATTTACTACTTAAATTTCACATGGTTGGTTAAGATGTTTTAACTGTTAGCTTATTAATTTTCTCAATAAGTTCTTTATGCTCATATCTTATCATATTTGACTTTTATGTCTTTAAGTTGTTTAACGACGTTTTAAATTATTTTCACATATATTTTTGATAACTTTTTTTTTTTAAATACTTGTTGAAAACAAATAGTATGTTGAACTTTGATTGGTCTATTGAATAACTAGTATGTTTAACTTTCGTATTTTCTTCAAATTAACTATGCGTATTGAACATTGATTGGTCTATTTTAAATAATAACATATTTTAATTAAGTAAATTATTATTTTGTGATGATTTCTTATTAAGAATTATTAAATCAGGTGATCCATATTATTTCTCATTTAAAAAAAGACATTATTTAATGTTTTTGTCATTTCATTGAGTTAATTGAAATAGTTTGTGTTACATCTGTAAAATGAGTGTTCATTGATATATCAAATAATTTATTATTCCTCTTACCTCGATCAAATAGTTGTTTTTTATACATAAAGCAGTATAATCACTCCAATTATATATAAGATAGTTTATTAAATCTTACAATTTGTTGTTTTCCTACTAGTTAGAGGCTTTTGTTTTCAAGTTTGTGAATTATGTGTTACATATCGAATACTTAAGTCTTTTGAATGAATTGTATGATTATACAAAGTAATTTCTTGATTGATTAAATAAGTAAATTGCTAATTTGATAAATAAAACTTTTTTATAAGTTCAGCAGTTTTTTCATAGTGAGATTATTCCCAATGAAGATGCTTTCAAGTTAAAATGAATATCATAATGCGTTTAAGATTTCTATTTATTATAAAACATACTTTTTTTAAGTTGGTTTTTTTAAAAATTATATATTTGTTGCTATCAACTTATTTTTTCATAGGTGAAGTACATGCCAATATTTTTTTTAAACTTGTTATTTTTTAAATATATAATATAGTTATTCATGTAACCAATTTGACATTACGGTATATTAAAAAAATTGTAGCATTAAAAGTGTCTTTTTCATATTTTTTAAAATTCCCATTTTATTGAATTTCTTCATTGAAGTTTTCTTTATTATTTCAATTAAGTAAATATATTATTTACGATATCATGCTTAATTGATGTCTTAACCATAATAGTTTACTTAATTAGAAAAGATATTAATTAAACATAGTATTATTTATTTAATTAATTATATATATTTTAAAACATTTTAAGTCAAATGGTGTACATGATTTCTATAAGAGTATTATTACATGCAACTCTTCTTAATGTGATTATACCATATATAATATTTATGTTCTAATTCAATCATGGTGTTAAATTAGTGGGTTTGGCTAGACCTTTTGCCCAAAAGATCATATGTCGTCTTAGGTTAACATTTCAAAACCTGGAGGCTACACACAACTCAACATTCACGTCGGATTCAGATATCAACTCACGCGGTTCGGATTCGGATATTAAGCTACACGATTCGGATATCAGTTCTTCCGTGCGGATCTCAGGTTGAAGTTCGGATTCGGATATTCGGATATCAGGTTATAGTTAGTATCCGATCGGATATTACTTAAAACTGAATCCGAATCCGTATCCGTATCCGATCGGATGTTATGTAGTTAATATCCGATCGGATATTTACTTAAAACTGAATCCGAATCCGTATCCGATCGGATGTTATTTCTGAAATCCGAATCCGATCCGATTTCTCAATCGGATGTCAAATTGGTTACCATATCCGATTTTGTAAGAGCATTTCGGATCGGATATCCGATCCGAATCCGATCCGTTGACATCTCTAGGGACAGGACAGACAGGACATCATGTCCATTACACTACTCTCATGTCTTTATTGACAATGATGTTCTTTGTCCACCGTTTGATGATTTTATGAACAGAACACTATGTTCTTCTTGTTTGGCATTTGTTTTGTGTATGTTTGTTCTGTTTGTCTTATCTGATGTTTATTTCTATCCAGTCCAATCTATTCGGACTGTTCGATGTTTGTGTCTTCCATGGTTAATTATGTATGTTTGTCTGTCTTCTCTGATATTCGTTTTTGTCAACTCGAGGTTGGATCATTTTATAAACAAGTCATGCTCGAGCTTGAGTTAAAACTCGAGTTATAAGCGAATCGAGCTCGAGTTACACAAATTCAACTTGTTTATACTTGATTCATCTAGTGTCTTTCCTGCTTGTTAATTTTCAAGGATATGTCCTGAAGCCAGATTTAGTTTCATGTGTAAATGCATCCCAGATCCATAGTCTGTTTCAGATCAGTGGGTTGTCTCAGACCATTGAATCTAATTGGGTTTTACAGTACACAACTTCAAACCATCAGTATAAAGTTTGTGACTATGCAAGTCCTTCAGCCAGAAGAGACCTGGGAACCTCTATTTTAAAATTTATACTCTCTCTCTCTCACACACACACTCTCTCTCTCTCTCACTCTCTCTCTCTCTCTCTCACACACACACACACTCTGGTCTGCAGATGTAGTTGGAGTTTAATTGGGTACAGTTGCAATAATGTGAATAAAAGGGCAGGAGATAAAGGAGTCGTGGGGGTGGATGGTATTAAATATGACAAGTTGAAGGCAAAACAAGCGAAGCCTTTCAAATAGTTTTGGAATGGTTTTGGGTGTCCTTGCTTTAGAAGCCACGGCTCTCCACATCTCTAACTTATTTCTTTATACAATAATCACAAGTATATTTAAACACCTCAAATACCGAAGCTTCTACCAATGAGAAGTCCTTCCTATCACCTCCGTTCTTTCGTTGCTTTCATATATATATATATATATATATGAACGAGTGAATTCAAAACAATAAGTGGGGATCGATAGGTCCTGATCAACTGCTCCCTCATTTCATTAATCAAAGTAAGCATTAAGGATTAAAGTGGGAAAGCAATTGAAGAGGTGACTGCTTGCTATTTGTTAGCAGCCAAGAATATAGTGGGTAGCAAAAGTACATTCAAAGAGAGTCTACTGCTGATCCTGGGAAGCTCCAGATGGCGGATTTCTTCTACAACAATGAATCACATTTTGCCAAGTATAAACATGATCTCACATTATGATATTAATCATCTGCCAATCTTCTGGCACTGACAATCTTGATGCATGCCATTTTTATGCTTACCATGTAATTCTGTTCATGTGTACAGTTAAAATTTGACCTTCAGCCTATCCTCTTTCAACTATTCATCAATATCATACAAAGAGCATGGGTCATGGATCCAATGGTGTGCGACCTTGTTGCGCAAACTGCTTTCAACAGACGGTGCCTAAAGAAATCGAGTCTGCAGCATAAGCAATGTTCTGCTATCAAAATGAATAGATAGGGGTCAAATATAACATGAGCTCAAGCTTAACAATGATGTCTTAACTTCACACCAGGGAAGAAGTCCAAAGTGTATGGATACGTGCACGGTTAACAACAACGCCTATGATGCTTCACCAGCAGATAGTAAAGGAGAAATTGTACAATATAGTAAAGGAGAAATTGTATGTGAGTCGTGACTATAGTGGGAGAAATTCCATGTTGTATCAACTCATCAAGAAATCGCATGGCATCCTCAGATTGCGTGATTTGCAAAAGCCATCAATGAGTGCATTGTAGACCTTTATGTTGGGTGCATCACCTCTGCCCGTCATTTCTCTAAGCACAATTTCAGCTTCGGAAAGCTTCCCATGCTTGCAGAGACAATTGATAAGGGAACTGTAAGTTACTGCATTGAGTTTGAGTCCCTTCGCCTTCATTTCTTCAAGAATTTAGAAGCACCTCTTGAACTGGCCGACCTTACCATGACCATCTAACAAGATGTTGTACGTCACAACGTCTGTCTGGCGTCCAGCCCTTCTGCGTCATTTCAGCGAACACTTTCTCTGCACTGGCTACCTTCTGCATTTTGAAGTACCCGTTCAACAAAGAGTTGTAGGTAATCCGAGATGCCTTCTCGACGTTTGCTTCCATTTCCTCAACCACCAAAAGGGCAGTTTCCATGCTCTCAGCTCTGCAATATCCATCAACTATATCAACTATAGTGTTATACAAGACCGTGGTTGGAGCAACACCCTTCTCCATGATTGCATCAATCTCTTCAGGACGTTCTGTGCCTCAGTGATCTTCCCTGCCTTGCAAAGTCCACTAACCAGGACGCTGCAAGTATAAGCGCTAATCTGAATCCCCTTCTTCACTGTCCCCTCCAAGAGTTCCATCGATGCATCCAAATTACCACACCTAGAATGCTCATCAAACATAATGCTGTAAGTGAAGCCGTCGGGAACTATACCATTGCTCTCCATCTATTGCAGGAGCTCCTTCCTGTTTTCCATCATCCCCTTCCTACATAATCCATTCAAAAACGAATTGTATGTTACCAGATTGGGAGCCACGCCAGTGGCCAGCATCCGATCCCGCAAGCAAAACCCTTCCTCCAAATTGCCGCTTTGGAGGTCATAAGCGCCTGGCGGTCGCCCTCCCGCGCAGGGGCGGAGCCAGGATTTTGTTGAGGGGCAAGCCAAACCATCCGCGGGTCGGGGCCAAGACGAGCGAAGGTAGGGCCAAGAGGAACGATCGGTCAGGCCAAACTATAAAAATTTGATTTTTTACATTTAAATTTTTCTTTTTTCCTCGGCTCACCCGGGCCATGGCCCGGGCGGCCCCCCCTCCCTCCCCCCCTGCTCCCGCAGAAATGGAAGGGAAGGAGAGAAACAAAAAGGGCTAGGGCAGCTCGGGCGAGGGAGGAGAGAGAGACAGGAGGATGGAGGAGGAGGAGAGAAAGACAGTGGCGTCGGGGGCTCGGGGTTGGGGATCGGGGCTCTGGTCGTTGAGATGGGAGAGGTTCGAAACGGAACAATAAAACAATTTATACTCTTGTTCACCTGTTCTGTTTTGTAGACGGTGTTTGATTTAGCCCGCTGCAAACCGCCACCAGCTATGCCCATCTTGAACACGAATAATTAATTCAGCCATTGTTGGGTTGGATGACCTGCCACATGATCAAACATAAATTAGTTAGTGTGGAGGCATACGAAAAGGAACTTTTGCGTGCCAAAGGGTCTGAACTGCCTACCACAAACAACCAATGTTAACATGAAAAACAAAGTGGACAAACAACCAATCGTTAGCATGAAAAACAAATTGGACCATCTGCCGATGTTGATTTGGAAAAATCTCACAGATGAAGCCACACACACGTGTGTTTTTGGCATCAGGCTGCATGTGTCTCATCCGACCACCCAAGAAATCCATGTGCAAGAGGCTGGAAGAAATATACATATATATTATTCTATACCAATAAGGACACCAATTATTCATGTGTGGCAGAGCCAAGAACTTTTAGATAGGCAGTACTAGTACTTTAAATTTTAATCTTGAATGGACACTTGTATACAACCAAATAAAAAATTGATAAGGTATGAATATAGAAATAAGGCAATTCTTGTGCCTTGACAATGGCTCACATAAGCCTGGGCTGGGGTCAGCCTGCACCTGGCCCGACCCAACAATTTGAAACCAAGCTTGGGCCCTAGCCCGATTAAAATTAAAGTATATATTTTTTAAATATAAAATAAAATTTGTTTTATGTAACATATATTTTATAAAATATATATTAATATTAAAATAAATATTAAAAAGATTTTGAGCCGATCCAGTTAGTGATCAAGCCAACCCACCTTCGCCCCTATGTGCCCACACCTACCTTTGCCCCTTTGTGCCCACCAAAACTTGTAGTTTCCTACCTCCATTAGCCAGCTCTAAACTGTGGTTTCGTGTTCGTACACGCTTGGTAACTACTTTCTTCTTTCTTGACTTCATTCACCAATGCACGCTTTTAATGGGGTGGGTATGTGTGCATATCAACATGCATCCGGCTTTCCGGTGATTTAAAAATTAATATCTGAAACAAAACAAAATCTTAAATATTAAGCATTTGTATTTTTGTCAAAAGCCAAATAAGTATTCAATTTGGTATATAAGTTTTGGTTCGCCTTCATCATGAGCTTGACGTACCATCTTAATCAGCCCATTGTCCCATTATATATATATATAAGGCCAAGGTAAGATGATCAACACGAGAATTGGCTGATTAAGATGGTACTTCGCAATAACGGCTTGCTGGGGGATGCGGCCCCCTTCCTTTATTAAACAAAAATAACTATACAAAAGGAGAAAGGATAACACCATAGAGTCAGCTATCCTTCATACACAATATAATCAAAGGTTGACTCACAGCGCTTTCAAAAAACAAATGTCATATAACAAAAGTACAAGAAAAGTAAAAAAAAACCAAGATCAGTTAACCTGCACACAAAATGACATCCCTCCTCTCCTTGAGGTGGAAGGTAATGAAGGAACCAAAATCGACTGTAAGATAAACCATTTCAACTTTAACATTGTAATGACAGCCTTTAACGAGCCTATCGAACATTGGCCATGGTCTATTTCCATCATAATGATGTCGTATCCTCCGAACGAGGGCTTCCACCCTGGTACAAATTGATATACAACCTCCATACTCCTTATGATACCTGAACATCTTTTCCAGCACCTCTAACTCGCCTGCAAGAACTCTACCTCTAGAGTTCAACAACATAGACACACCATTAGTTCCATCACTAAAATATGAGTTCCGGCAACCCTCAATTGCCTAACAATTTCGACCTGAGCAACCTCAAAATATAGCATATCTGAGGGTGGCCTACGCTTGTCAGAGCACATTTAGAAGTAGCCCAAATGCGCACTTTACTTTCCGTCTCCTTTGGCCATTTGATACCCAAGAAGGTGTCTAGACAAGTAGACCAAATATCTTCTTTAATATTAATTGTTGTACTTGATTTTTCTTCTTGAGTCATCTTATTATGATGCCACGAGATGCGCCAGCACACAATAGGAAAAGTGACTCTCCAACGCACCCTCCTCCACCCACCATGCACCTTCTTTTGCATCCATCGCCTGATTTCGAACTATAAGTTGCGAGTGGGTGAATATATGACGCCAAACTTGACCGAAATCCATTCCCGAACTTCTCTGGCTACCTTGCATTGTAGAATAATATGATCATTAGTTTCTTCAGCTTCCCTACAAAAAACACAACAGTTAGCAAGTTGAAATCCAAACTTTTTGATTCTGTCTAAAGTGAGCAGCCTGCCCTCACTCGCAAGGTAACTGAACCAGCATGCACTGGACAGAGCTTTGCCCTGCCAAATATATTTCCTCCAGCTCTCTCTCTCACCAGAACCCCTAGAGTGATTGAGGATGTCTGTCACCCCAAGACAAATTTGGTGATTATCTTCCCAAACAACTTGGTCAGCCTCATTAGACAGAGGGATAGTCTCTAAAATATCACTAAGATCAATGCTCGCTTCCACCATTTCATTCATGACCCCCCTACCCGATCACACCTTATCTTGGACAGAAATATTGAGTTCTGTTGCAATGTTCCCTAAACTGTCTCCACTAATCCTCTGGATAAGCGGGCTGCCATGCCAAGGGTCAAGCCAAAAACGACAGCGGCTGCCATCCCCAAGCTTCCACTTTGTCTTATCTTGTATAAGTCTCCAGCCCCAAACGAGGCCCTTCTAGCCCTAGCTGCCTCTAACTGACCCATTAAGGGTCCAAAAACTATTATTTTGAAGGTATTTATCCTTATAAACCTGGGCCCAGATGCCATCATCCATCAAGAGTCTGCTACACCTGCTAGCCAAAAGCACGCGGTTCAAGTCCTCCACTTTGTGTAAGCCGGTGCCTCCAAAATCATAAGGATTACAAAGTCTAGCCCAACTAATATGATGGATATGTTGGACAGAATCTCCATCATTCCAGAGGAACCTCATACAAATGTTTTCAAGTTTCTTATTAATTCTTCGAGGAACGCGAAACACCATCATCCAATAGTGGGGAAGACTAAATAGCACATATTTAATAAGAATGATGTGCCCAACATAAGAGAGGATGCGGTCTTTCCAGCTTGCCAACTTAGTTTCCATTTTGGTTAGCAGGGGACAACACATGTCCTCAGTGAGTCTACCACGAAAAAAATGAACTCCAAGATACTCAGCTGGAAGGGAACCAATAGGCCATTTAAGTATATTCCTGAGATCCTCTAACCTACAGTCCAGAGTCTTTTTTAGGAAAATAACAGGTTTGTCTTTGTTCACCTTCATACTGGCCAACCGCTCAAATTGCTCTAGCATCTCTTTAATGACACAAAAAGATCTTATTGAGGCCTTAGAAACCATGAGAACATCATCTACATACATTACCGTTCCTATCTTCTGGGATATTTTCTGGACTCTAGGAATGTGGATGTTTTTGTTGCGAACCTCTACTTGGATTTTATGATTAAAAATTTTCATAATCAAAATGAAAAGGTAAGGGGACATTGGGTCATCTTGTCTAAGACCTTTAGAAGCAGTGAATCTGTCCCCCAAGCAGCCGTTGATCCCCATCTTGTACGATACTGTAGAGATACATTTCATCACTAACTCTATCCATCTGGGGTGAAATCCTAGAACATGCATACTATTCTGAAAAAAATTTCACGAAACTCTATCATATGCCTTGGAGAGATCTAACTTAAGAAAACCACCCTCTTTCGACCAAAAATCTTTAGAATTTGCCAACTCATTCGCCCATAAAATATTATCTTGAATCTGCCTCCCTTTAGAGAAAGCAGCTTGGTTCCTTTGAACCAATCTCACAATGACATCTCTCATCCTAATTATTAGGATTTTTGCAATAACCTTATAAATGGTGTTGCATAAGGAGATAGGTCTATAATCCTCTATCCTGATGGCGTTTGGTTTTTTAGCTATCAGGCAAATCATGGTGTGGTTCACACTGCCAACTAGCTTAGCTTTCAAGAAGAAGTCTTGGACAGCTGCTACCACATCGTCCCCAATAATGCTCCAAGAATCCTTCTAAAAATAGTTAGGGAAACCATCTGGGCCAGCAGTCCTTGTCAAGACTCTTGACCGCCATGACTATCTCTTCTCTCATGATAGGTCGAAGCATCCATTGACTCTCTTCATTAGAAACCATATTGTCATCTTATATACCAGCAAATAGCTCTCTAGAAGCAACATCAACTCCCAAAGCCTGCTAGAAATAAGTTGTACAAGCCTGCAGAATGTTGTCCTCCTCTGTATGAGTTCCGCCCTCCACTTCGATGGCTCGGATATACCTCTTGGTCCTTTGAAAGTTTGCCATAATATGAAAATATGAAGTGTTTTTGTCCCCCTCTGCAAGCCAACGCACTCGAGACCTTTGCTTCCACATCACTTCTTCCATGCGATGGGCCTCTTTAAGCAACCCTCTAATCTCGTGTTCCTGTTTTAAAGCTTTTAAATCCTCATTTTCAACAAGAAGCCTACAGTGGTCTAGGCGAACACGAAGTTTTTCAATCCGACATTCCAACCTACCAAACTTTTCAGCATTCCAGTGCAATAAGGCTGATTTGACCAACCCTAGCTTCTTAAGAAGCTTGGTCATAGGGCATCCAGTGACAATGGCAATCCATTCCTTCTTGACTATATCCAACCCATCAATATCCATAATCCAAGGCTTCAGAGTCTGAAAGGTCGACGCCCCTTGATCAATCTTCCTTTCATGTAATTCCGATACATTAAAAAGCTATGGTCAGAAGTAGAGGACGTGGTGACCTTGAGTTATCCGATACCACCAAATTTAGTAATCCACTTATTATTCACAAAACACCAGTCTAGTTTATACAAAACAGTTTGGGATCTCATTCTGTGATTAGACCACATAAATTTTTTGGAGGGATCCTCCACTTCTGATAGGTTGGATGAAGTAATGAAGCGATTAAAAGTCAAAGAAGATCTGGCTAGAGGATGAGCTCCCGTTTTGTTCCAGCTACCCATCATCGCATTAAAATCTCCAATAACCATACAAGGGCCGTTGACTCTGGAAACCACAACTCCTTTTGAGCTTCCATCCTAGCAAGACCCCAGATATTCCAATAAAGCATTTTCATTGGAAAATACTGGGATCATTTTCATGAGGCTCACACGCCTCCATAGTTACCCTATGAGAGCCCTCCCCTTCAACAGAGATGCCATCTTCGATAATCTCCAGTTGAACAACCTCCCCCTCTGGCCCCATCTTCCTCTTTGTGGTGCCAGGTGAGTGAGCCATGAGAAGCTCAAGTGAGCTAGTGGGCTTCAAAGGGGGTCTTCCCTTCTTTCCCCTACCTGTATAACTGTTTGCATCCCAAAATTTTCATTTGTTTTGGAGTGCTCCAGAAAAATAAGGTTTTGTTTTAAAATAGGAAAGAAAGGGACTCGCCCGTCGGTACGAGGATCGACCGTTCCCAGCGCCTTTACCGGGGGTAATCAACCCAAGGGCTATGTTTATCATTGATGCATTTCGTTTTAACTTAAACATCTTTTTTATTCTATATGCTGTGTAGAAAAATATTGAAAGTTTGATGTTTCAAACTTTTGAAAAGATTCTTGAAGAATTGTTTGAGAATGTAAAATATTTTGAGGAAAACTAGAAGGAAATCCTTGTGAATATCATTGGAAAGCTTGAAAAGTCATTTTGAAATCATTTTAGTGTTCTCTTAAGACTTTAAGTAGGCTTGAGATTTCGCTCTAATTCGGTTACCACCTAGTTAGAACTTCATCCCCTCTTGCTTAAGCTCTTTTGGAAAGGTGCTTGTGAACATAAGTGAA
>JAANDH010000586.1:0-129060 GCA_011799765.1 Nymphaea thermarum
CTTGTTTGACATATACGCTCCAACTTGAGGGGGAGTGTTAAGACATGCTTATATTGAGTGTTATGCTTGAGAGGGTACTTATGTAATAAGGGTGTCTTTTAATGACTTGCGTGTAACTTCTCCCTCTCCTCTATTCTATATAAAGAGGAGTTAGGGCTTTGTTAATGTTAATCAAGTTTTCTCTCTCCGACTTTATCAGTATAGGCAATCATATTCAAGTTTGATGAGGAGGATAGAAAAAGTCCTTTAGTGATTGTGTGTTTGACATATCGAACAATCCTCAATGCGGCTCCCATGTGTACAGAAGTGGGTCTTTGTTGAAACTGACTTATGACATGTACCGCATGTGATATGTCAGGCCTTGTGATGGATAAATATGTGAGAGCTCCAACCAATTGACGAAATGGAGTGGGATTTTCTAGAATTTCTCCATCATCAATCTTCATCTTTACTCCCAAGGCTTCAGGAGTGTCCACCACCTTGTCATCAGTGATACCTGATCTGCTTATAATGTCATTGGCAAACTTCATTTGTGAGAGTAAGTATCCTCTCCTACTATAAGCTACTTCAATACCAAGAAAATAGGTTAGTTTACCCAAATCAGTCATTTCAAATTCATTCTTTAGAAAGTCCTTTACCTGCATAATTCCGTTGGCATTATTACCTGTAATAATCATATCATCTACATATAAAAGTAACACAATTATACCTATAGCAGTATTTTTAACAAACATAGCAGTGTCAGAATAGCATGATTTAAAACCTTGTTTAAACATAACATTGCTAAACATGTCAAACCAAGCTTTTGGAGCTTGTTTCAAGCCATATAATGCCTTTCTAAGATAAAGAACTTTTCCTTGAGGTAAATCAAGCCCAGGGGGTGAATCCATGTATACCTCTTCATTTAAGTATCCATTCAAAAAAGCATTTTTGACATCCAATTGATATATAGACCATTGTTTAATGGAGGCAATGACAATAAGAGCTCTAACAGAAGTCATACGAGCAACAGGGGCGAATGTTTCTTCGTAATCAATCCCATATTCTTGGGCATATCCTTTGGCAACAAGTCTAGCTTTATACCTTTCAAGTGATCCATCACTTCTAGTCTTGACTTTGTAAACCCACCTACATCCTATTGTCCTTTTTCCTATAGGAAGAGACACAATGTCCCAAGTTTTATTGTCATCAAGGGCTCTAAGTTCATTGTTCATTGCTTCAATCCAATGTGGGTTAGTTTTGGCTTCAAGATAGGATGAAGGTTCAACATGAGAGTGAATAGCTAATAAGCAAGCTCTATGTTTTGGGGAAAAAGACTCATAGGAAACAAAATTTTTGAGGTGGATGTGAATCTCTTTGAGATCTCCTAAGAGTAGGTTGAGACTCTTGGATGTTTTGTTGAGACCTTCTCTTATAAACTATAACTTCTCTTGGTGAAGATCTATCAAAAGGAGTATCTCAACTTCATTTTGAGCATCATTATGTGAAGAAGGCAAAACATCATCATCATTTATCCATAAAAAAGAATAGTCATCTTCATGCTTGGGTTTATTTTTATTAAAACCATTTTCTTCTTCTAAAAATATCACATTTCTTGAAACATACACCTTATCTTTTTCAATATCATAGCATCTATACCCTTTTTGAGTTTCAGAATAGCCAATAAAGACACATTGAATAGCCCTAGATGAAAGTTTATCATTTTTGTCATTTAAAATGAAACATTTGCAACCAAAGACTTTGAATCTTTTATAAGTTGGCTCCAAATTAAAAAGTTTTTGAAAAGGTGAAATATTTTCTAAAACTTTAGAGGGCATTCTATTAATCAAGTAAATGGATGTCAAAATTGCTTCAGCCCAAAAATTTTTTGGAACATTTTTTGATATAAGAAGAGCTCTTGTTGTTTCAAGAATATGTCTATGTTTTCTTTCGGCGACTCCATTTTGTTGGGGGGTTTTGGGACAAGACTTTTGGTGTATAACTCCCTTTTCTTTTAGGAATTCTTCAAATTCATTGGAAATGAATTCTCCCCCGGAATCACTTCTAAAAATTTTAAGGTTTGCATCAAATTGAGTTTTGATCATGTTGTAAAAGTTTTTAAAATTCATAAAGACTTCCGATTTGCGTTTAAGAAAGTAAACCCAAGCATATCGAGAGTAATCATCCACAAAAATGACATAATAAAGCAAACCACCTTTAAACATAATAGGAGCGGGACCCCATACATCCGAATGCACTAATTCAAAAGGTTCTTTTGCAACAAAATTTCTATTTCCAAAAGGTAAAGCCTTAATTTTGGCTTTAATACAATCATCACAAGAGATCATTTCATTACATTTCTCTTCCAAAAAAGGGATACAAGACATTTTTCCTAAACTTGAATGCCCAAGTCTTTGATGTCAAACTTGAATGTCACTCTTCTTGACTATATTGCAAGTAGGGTTGGAAAGATCCAAATAGTCAACATAGTAGAGATCATTTTTTCTAGAACCTTCCCCAATCGTCTTCTTGGAAAGATGGTCCTGTATCAAAAATTTATTTTGTGAGAAGACAATATCACATCCATGATTTGTTATTTGAGAAACCGACAAGAGATTTAAGTTAAGTTTGGGAATAAATCTAACTTTTGGTATTTTAAAAACTTTTGAATTAAAATTTTGATCAATATTCCCAACACATTTGATTTCAAGAGGAGTTCCATCGGCGGTTTTAACAAATGGGCACGATTCTTCCTTAGTGCATTCGGTAAGCAAAGAACTACAAGGGGTCATATGAAATGAAGCTCCGGAATCAAGAATCCAAGAGTACTTACTTGATGATGTAGATGCCACGGTTGCTCCGGAGATTGGAGAAGTCCCTCCTCCTTTGAAAAGCGGTTGAAGAGCATCAATAAGCTTTGGTTGGAGGGCACTTACAAGTTTGTCTAGGTCAAATCGATTGCTTTCTTCATACATTGTCCCAGCCACACTTGTCTTTTTATCAAATCTCCTCAATTTAAGACATCTAAGTTTGGTATGTCCTTCTTGACAATGGAAACATATAATCTTCTTGTTGCCATTATTGCTATGCTCATAGTTTCGATTAAAGTGAGGAGGCCTATAGGTTCTCATATGAGCACCGGGTCTTGAGGTAGCAAGAACACTTTCACTCTTGTCTTTTGAAAAATTGAGTCTATTCTCCTCCATTTGAAGTTCCGCTATGGCTTCGTTCATAGATGGCACTTTATGCCTATGGAGCAAGGAAGTTTTGACTCCATCATATTCCGATCTAAGACCAAGAATGAATTTATAAAATTTCTCCCTTTGGATTTGTTTTTCTCTAACTCCAATGTCTCTTGGATCATACCATTCGGGTTCAAATAGAGCAAGTTCGTCCCATAATTGCTCCATTTCTCCAACATATTCTTTAATGGACTTGTCTCCTTGTTGGAGACTTGCAATCTTCATTTGAAGATTGCACATGTAGGCCACATCCTTCATAGTGTGGGTTTTCTTGAGGAATTCCCAAGCTTCATGAGCAAAATTATGTTTTGCTATTTGGCCCATGGTTGTAGTATCAACACAAGCAATAATCCAAGTGATAATCTTGTGGTGTCCTATCTTCCACTCTTCCCATTTTCTCTCATATTCATTCATAGCCTTGTCTTTTTCAACTCCATTTAGTTCTTGAGCTTTACCATCTATGGTCTTGGTGAGGACTAATTAGAACTAATTGAGGTTCACATTTTGACCCATCAACGAGTCCCCATAGGCCTTTACTTCTAATAAAATGTTCCATAGTTTTTGCCCAAGAAACATAATTTGATGAAGTTAATTTGGGAAGAGGAGTAGAGGAAGTTCTTTCATCCATAATGTGTACCTTGTAAAGGAGACGTTGAGGTAGTGCTAGGATGAAAAACAGCCACACAAAAATGAAGCTTTCGACGCGTCAAAGGCAGCCACAATCTTCACAACCAAGGGAGCTTTATCCCGTCACAAATATCACCAAAAGAGGCCAGCAAAATAACAGCACCTTCTTGTGTCAAATTTCAGCCAACAATATATCGAACACTTGGAGTGCTTCACAGCTCCAAGGAAAGAGTAATAACTGGATCTTCAAGCTTGAAAGACAGCAACACAAAGAGCCAAAACGAGGCTCTGATACCATGTAAATCAGGCCTGATCTTGAGAATACAAATGCTTCAAGAGATACACTCTTGAAGATCCCAACAACTTCAATAGGTAATACACAACCAAACCTCAAACTTGAGGAGAAGATACCAAATCTATTAATCTCAAGAGAAGAATACACAAGAGAGGCCTAAAAGCCTTAAACCAAACAAGGGACAACAGTCCCATATATATANACAGCTAGTTCCCTTTAACAAAAAGGAAAAGGTAAAAATAGAAAAAGAAAAAGAAAAGAAATAAAAAGTACATAAAAAAGAAAAGGAAGCAAATAAAATAAAATACATAACACCTATGCATACATAGATATTCATATATACAAATCATATATGAAACATATGTATACTTACATAATGTCTAATCTTTAAATTCTAACACACCCAAGCTAAGATGGTATTTATTTATTTATTTGATCAATCATATATATGCATATTTTCCCATTTTTTCAATGTTGGTGGACTCTGGCGGCTGCAGCGGCCACCTCCAGCGGGTGTAATTCAGAACTTTCATTTGGATAATCAGAATTCAGAATCACGTAAACAGTTTTAGAAAAGACTTGGTTTGAGTCTGCTTCCAGAATTCAGAGTTACGGTTTTAGTTTCAAAAAAAGGAAAAGGAGGATCTGATTTGGAAAATGAGATTGAAGATTACCAGTACAAGAAGACACACCAAGAGATATAGATGGAGAACTGATTGACATAAGAACTCATTTAAACAAGAAATAGATTGATGCACACTGACGCAGACTAGACAAACAAAAAAAAATTAAGAAGAAATTTTCCTGCCACAAGAGATTAGATAATATCATTGGACTTGCCGTTTAGAAAGCAATTGCAGGTCCATGTCTAACCTATGCTCTGATACCATGTTAAAATCTACAGAAAATCAGATTCAGTCGTCTGAGGAACAAGAAAGATGATGGAGAAAGGGGGTGGCAGCAACTGTCACAATCCACATTATAAGACATGACCTAAATGTCATCATTATATTTTATGTGTTTAATACAAAACTACAGCACAACTTTACCTCTAAAAGAATAGCATTACAATATATCACAACAGCACATAAAACAAAGACAAACATGGACCAGATCTGACTTCAAATTCGATCTGCGTTCACTTTTAATCATGATTCCTATCCAGATTACTAGATCGAAGAAACGACAAGCTGCAAAAATGCATACTTAAGTTTCATTCCACAATGACAAATGTGGAACGAAAAGTCTGATCTAGAAGGACAGTTGCAGAAGCTACATTACTGATAAAAATGAATTCACCAGAAAAGATCAATATCACAAATCTAACCTAGGACCAATATGGAAGGACTGAAAAACCAAATTCTTCATTGCCAGAGGTTAACAAAAAAGCTTTTTTTGAATCAGAAGACTTACAGTAATGTTGATCATAGATTGGCGAGAACTAAGCTAGCACCATTATAACATTTTAATTGAATCTGAACATGCCAAGGAAAAATAGTGATTGCTGGATACCTGTCAACTTCAAGTTCGATTCTCCAGATCTGAGGGCATCTGTTGGTATTACAGGTGCAGTTATACTGTTGCATAAATGAACTTTTGTCATTCCACATAGTCATTAAAAGCTAAAGATGCAAAGAACATGTAGATGACAATACCACAGAAAAGTCTTTTCTTTATATAGATAACAAATGCAGCTGGACCATGAAAGAAATTCAACTGTTCTAGTGAGGAAATGCATTAGAACAGTTCATCCTAGATGAGTTAGTCATTAAAAAGATAAAGATGCAAAGAAAATTTAGACGAAAATATCATATAGACGATAAATGCAGCTGGATCATGAAAGAACTTAGACGATAAATGCAGCTGGATCATGAAAGAATTTTGACTGTCCTACTGCAAATACATTAGAACAATTAATCCTAATTGAGTTACAAAAAGGAGAAAATCAATGTTCTACACTATGTTGTCAAAGTGCCTGGGCGCTGTCTGGGTGCCAGGCAGAGCCTAGGCAAAAAAGGCAACTGTTTTTTTTTTGTTGGAGTCGGCTAACACTCACACACACTAATTGAAGCCCAGCTTCTCCAAACGATGATTTCATTAACATTAGGGTTTAATTCCAAACTAGACAAGCATATAGCGTTTCATCAACCTAATGGATATGGTTTATTAAGCCTAACTGATCCACCCTATCCAACGCAGACCTGTCTACTAACTGAAACATAAAACACTGAAAGTAAAACAGTAAGACGAAGTAAGACACTAAAAGGCCCTTAATCCCAACCTGATGGCATCGGGTCTGAACCTAACAATTATGATCCTGAGAATTGCTGGATTTGTAGGAAGACACGACGATCCTGTGTACAGGGTTTGTCGGTTGAACATGTTTGAAAGAAAACATGCTATTTTTGTGGCAAGCATTTAAAAGATGGACTCCATAAATTTAAAACTGCACGTGATTGACCAATAAAATGGTTGATTATATATTTATTCTCATGCATATATATTTTTATGTGCACAAATAAATTATAAAAAGGAGCTCATGGTGTTCACCTAAAAAGGCACAAGAGCATTAACAATGCAAATCCATTTCATATTAAAATATTGTTGTGGACTCTGAAAACCCAGAAGATACCAGGAGACCTGATTAATTCCTGATTCTGAAGTTGACGATGTTGCATCAGTAGTGTCAGAAATAGTAAAACCAACACATCAAGAGGAACTTAGCAGAGCAAGAGAACCTAGTGAAACTGAACCCAGTGGACCTAAAGAATGAAGTGAAACCATCTAGCTCTTAATGTGGATCTATATTTTCTCTTTGATTAGTCTGATATCTCTAAGTGCTTGTTTGCTAGAGAATTGTATTTTATAATCACAATTCATGTATTTGAAGTTCTACTCTCATGTATTAGGGGCTTTTAAGTTTAAGTTGATTTAATGGGTGTACATTGTTTAAGTTAAATTGAAATGTTTATTTGCTATTAGTGCTTTATGTTATGTGCAATTCATGATTTCCCATAGGGAACACTTTTCATATTTTTCCACATTTTTCGTATTGTTCTGATGAGTTTTTGAAATTAAAAAGTTGCAATTTTTTACGCTACAATTACACTGCATTACATGTCTAGCTATTGGCCCGACCAATGATACAGACAGGCAAGGCCAACCTCTTGGTGAGCTCACTAGAGATTAGTCTAGCATGAGGCACCTGATGGCAACCTCCCTGATATGGAAGACGATTTACGAGGTGCATTATGGATCTTTCATTGCAAGGACTGAGTGCAAGTTGATAAGCAATACCTGCAGTCAGGGGCTATCATGATGTTAAGGAGATAAAATCATCTGTGCCCTCAAACAACAATCCTTCTACTTCACACACATGCCCACTCACATGCAAATACATTGCATGCACAAGCACTAGAGTTATATTCCATCAATACAAAATACCAAACANGGACGGCAGGGAGCTTGAAGATGTCGCACTTGTAGGAGCACTCCTTGAAGCTCTGGTGTGACAGGATTCAGGTTGTCTCAGTCCAGAAACCTCTGTCCGTTCAAAAATCAATATCTTCCTGCTCGTTGGTCCAAAATTGCTGAAACTTGGACTGAAAAAGTTCTGACTTCCGTGGCTTTCCAACGCACCTAGGCTCGTTGTCAGATTCGTCCTCTACAGTGGACTCGTTGAGCCCCAAAGTGACGCCTCAGTCGTGGCGCTCAGCTGGTTCTCAGTCACAGAAATCACTCCGGACCAGTCTTCATTCAAAAATCTGCCACGCCCTGGATCTAGCTCCAAAAATTCTGAAATTTGGTGGTCAGAAACTAGAGATCCAGACGATTCTAACGCACCTGAAATCGTCAAAATCCGATGTCTGAGCAGGCAGCGCCGATCGATTGAAGTTGAGGAAGGTTCGGTCTTTCCAGATGTCTGAGACAGGCGAAAGGAGGGCTACGGGTGGTGTCCTGGCCCCTGACACGTGCAACAAGGGAAAGGGACACGAGGACACGCTGTCACCTGCCTTGTAGAGATGAAGACACATGTTGTGCGGGACACGGTGTCCGCCCAAGTCGATGTGGAGCGGGATTCGTGAAAGGATTCAGCGGGATTCGTCCGTCAGGTGACACAGGATTCGATGGGATGCGCGTGTCCATGCGTATCGACAATGTTTCTGACACGAAACCGAGACACCTTGCCGACGACTGAAGAACACGGCGGCCGAAAACGTCGATTTTGCCGGGAAATGCCCGCCTCGCCGGAAAAAACGCAGAACTCGCTTGAGTACTTCAAATCGCTATTCCAGACTCATTTCTGAGCCAAATTTAGCGTTCCTGGGCTCGTTTTGTTCGGAAACTCACCAGGAATCTTCTGGAATGACCATCAACACATTTTGGAGCAAGAATCGGCCGGATTTGACGCCGGAATGCTCGGTGGTCACCGGAAAAGTGACAGAAAATTTCGATCTGCTTCAAATCGATGTATCTTCCTCGAATCTGATCGGAATCCGATGATCTTGGGCTCTTTGGATGTGAAAATCTGTTAGAAATCTACCCAGATGATCATCTACACGAATTTATCAACCTTCTGCCCTGGATTGAAGCTGGATTGCACGCTGGTTGTCGGAATTGGGGAAGAACTCGCCTGGAAACCCGCGGTTGTTCTAAAATTGATTCCTCCTCATCGACAGCACCAAAAATCCTGAAATTTCGCTGGGAGATGCTTGAGACACAGACGAATCCAGCGGTTGATTGCTCTACCAGCAAATCCTCCCAGAAAATTAACGCCAGCTGATTTTCTTCACTGCTTTTTCTGTCTTCGTCCAAGAACAGAACACAGGATGGCGGCGGAAACACGAGGGAGGCAGAGATACCACGGCAGACGCAGAACGGCGGCGGCTGAGCGGGACGACGTCGCTGGTGGCGGCGGTGGCAATGATCTCAGGCGATGCAGAAGAGGACGCCGGAACTTCAACGGCGTCGGGCGATGACTGAGTCCACGTCGAGCGTCGGGCGGTACGATGAACAGTGACGGGAGAGGTGCCTGGTGCGTGCGATGATGAACAGTGCCGGCGATGACTCCTTCAACACGAACCAAAAAACTAATACCAACAAAAAACGCCGGAACTTCACGGCGGCAGATACACAGTGGTGGAGGCAACAACGGCAGAAGCGAGAGAGAAATTAGGGTTGGAACTTCACAAACCCTAGAAAAACAATTTTCTCCAAGTTTGACGGCTCTGATACCATGTTGGAAAGTGAAACGANCATATAGTTTCCTATATATATATATATATTATAAGTTTTGATATCACCTTTGAAATGGTTTTACAAACCACCTTTTACTTGCTTCCCTCTTCTTGAATAATACAACTGCCCACAATTTGGATCTGTGTAGTGCTTCCGATTATTTATTCCTGTTTTAGCAACTATAACACAAACTTGCATACGAAATTCTCCTTACTCGAGTAAAGGGAAAATTGATCTTGAATTCTTAATGGAAAGCTTGAACAATCTTGGCTGCACAAAATGATGAAAGGAAGTCCACAGTTGAAAGTTAAGCATACTCAGCGCTTCTTGAATGACTTAATGCAAAAAATTGTTACAAAACATATGGCAAAAAATATTGATAATAGGAGAATAAACACTTCCATACCCAGTTGTCGGAGTCACTATGACATCAACCGTTTTGAAGGCCTCCATATGGTAGTGCATTAACCTTCTCCTAAAGCATCAGCAAGAAAAAACTACTTGAGTATTATCAAATAGTCATATCATGAAACATCTTATAATTTTTCAAGGTAAGACTAGAAGTTTACAAAATAGGCACATAATTATGAAGGCAGAGAGCTACAGCCAACTGAAACTGCAGACAACCAAACAACCATATACTGTTTGTACACACACACACACACATAGAGGAATTGAAATCAGCCAGCTGCTGAATGCTGCTGGATTGTTAAATTTTTTAAAATCCGTTGCTAAATTTAAATATATGATGTTTTGAAGTTTCTCGTTGTATACCTTTTCTTTTATTTCCTTTTTGCCTGTACTTTTCATTTTCACATATGCTGTAATCCGTTTGTTAACATTTCTTTTGTTATAAAGTTGGCCAATCATTCTAGCCATTTGGGACTAGCCAAAAGAAAGTTTTACACCTCTTTGTCATATAAATAGGGACTGTCTCCTTTTATTTTCTATAATTTTTGCATACCATTCTAAATAAAGTTTGTTTGTTTTTAGGTGCCTTGGTCTTTCTTGTGCCTTACTGCACTATTTATTACTTCAGTACTTTGTGCAGTCGTGCCGTAGTTCACCATTCTTGTGAGAGCTTTGTGAGGTGTTGATGCAAGCACTTGGTGACATTCCTTGCACAAATTGAAGCTGTTTTCACCATACAATAAATAAATGTACAAGAACATATAAACAAATCATACTGTAAGTATGCAGATTCAGGCTAATCAGACAATACATCCCAATTAGAACCAGTCATAATGAACAAGACATGGACCAATGATAGTATCTACACATTAATCTATCAGGTCTGAAATCTATGCTAGACATGAAAAAGAGCCTTAATGTCATCAAATTTCGAAGGCGAGTTGAGTGTCTGAAAATTCGAAATCTAATTCATGGTGCTGAAGATAACCTTTGTTGACAAAACCATGTTGATGATCACGTTAATAAAATAAACATGAGTAACTATGGCTACTAAGGAAAGCAAAAGCTTATAATATTAGGGAAAAAAAAAAGGAAGATAGCTAGGCCTTCACAATATTTCTAGCTTACCTAAGGCGCTGTGCAGCAATATAGTCTGTTGCAGAGAATGTCTGGAAAAGCGCCACATTGATGCGAATGTCAAGGGTTAGCTGAGACAACTTCCTATGAGTGAATAAGAAGGTTAAAAAGGACAATTACCACAAGTGAGCAATTTTTTGTTTTTCTTTTGGGAAATGGATTCTAGACAACTACAGGGCATCATACCTAGAATCAGGATTTAAAGAACACAATTGTTCTGAACCAATAGAAACAGAATGAGAAATCTGCATCTCATGCAGCTCTGGCAGCACAATCTCTGTTGTCTTCAAAAAGATATAAGAAACATATCAAAGTCCAATAAAAAGTTACAGACTGAAGATATCCATTTACTACTCAGTTTAGGCAAGGTCAAGAAGACTTAAAATGAACTTGCACATCCAACTTACTGTGCAACCATAAGTATCTGATAGCAGGTTAAGTACATTCTCACATGTACGGGATATATCATCTGAGTATACATCATTGAACCACTGTTACCAAATTAAGTGTCAGATTGGTGTTCAAATGTTGTAAATACCATGGAGTAAGACACCCAGACCATAGCAACCATACCTCAGAGTATTTCCCTAACCTCAGGGACCTCAATGCATGTGATCTATCATTTGGAAGGAGGGAAGGCACACAGGGGACTGGCTGTGAAACATATCGACTACTAATTTCAGCACACATCCAGCTATGAGGAAAGCAAGTTACAGATGCAAACTTAAAAAATGAACATGGTAAATGGAAAAAGCCAAGTTAAAGGGAGAAATTCATAGATAAAGTTTTGAAATGCAAATCAAACTGCAACACCATGAATGGTGATGAGCCAAGCACCTCAATCACATGTTCCATTGTAACTAAAGGTGACAAAAATATTCTAGGTCATAAAGGGGACTATAAAGTTAAGTCAACAGGAAGTGAGAACAGAAAAATAAATTATGCCCCTGTTGCAAATGGTTTCAGCCAACAGGACAATCTGAAGTGTGAAGCAACTTCAATCCTGCAAATAATTACAGCCTACTGTTCGTATTTTCTTAGATCAGCTTGTGATGTTCCATCAGAATCCAGGCATATATATATATATATATGTGTGTGTGTGTGTGTGTGTGTATATATATATATATTATATATATGTATGTATGTATGTATGGGCATGTCCCTGCACGGAAGATTTTTTTTTAAATAACTGGTGTCCGTGCCCATAACTGCACCCCTGTGATGTATATCCAAACCTAATCAACACATTTCAATATATCATCTCAAGTATAGAATTTTTGTTGTGTCAAACCCCACCTTGGGATTTTACAAGTTACACATACTAGAACCCGTTACACAACACTGGAACAGTGACCAACAAACTAAGGATTTCCCATCCTTCTAGAATTCTAAATTCTACGACACCCATGGTGCTGGCTTATTTTTGCTATTGTGAACCAAATATTAAGGACGCGGACGAATTGAATGGATTTCTTTTTTGGGCTTCATAAGGTTATTGGCATTCTGTATACAACCACGTAAATTCTTTCATTAGTGCAGTTTACTAGAAAGTACAAAAAATTGTTGTGGACTTTCCATGTAGACAAGAATCTATTAAGGCCAAAGTGCATTTTCTTCAGAAAAAAAAAGTTCCCTTCATCTAAAGCTTCTAGAAAATTCAGATAGTAGTAAGATCTTCACAGAAAGCAAATGAAATATGGAGGATGATAATTAGAGGGAAAAAGTTACAGAGAGTCTCAAGAAGGATAGATTGAAGAAAATGACGAGATACATGGAGTTTGTTATATATGTGTTCATGGGACCATCTAAACTTAGCATAACCAGCAAAGACAAATCTGCACACAATATAAACAGAGAAACACAGATATAATTATAAACACAGTTACAGGCTTCAAGCTGTCCCTATCAGCTGTGGAAGGACCCAAGATTGCAGAGTACCTGAATAGAAATTATAAGCAACATCAAAATTTCAAATTGAAACTGTCGAATAAGTCATAACCATTTCACTGAACAAACAAGCATTAACATCAATGTCGCCATTTTTCTCAAAATGTCAGATTAAAAACCAAAAAAAAGGAAAAAAAAAAAACATTTTGAAAACATTGCAAAAAATGAAAATATGGAGCTTTTATCACGATATTCTGTGAGTTTGGAAAATTGTTTTCATAATTTCATTAAATCTCAATTAACTTTATTTATTTTAAAAATTGTCTGAATTCCTGAGATTTTGCCTGAGAAAAGTAAGTATTTCAATTAATACCTGCAAAAGAACTTGATGATAAAATCCTGAGAACAATATTTATAATAAATCAAAGAAGTACCTTGCAGTGCATGTTTACTACACAAATAAAATAAGAACTTAGCCATCGGGGTCATTGACCTTACTAACACAAGCCTTAGATCAAGAAAGAGGTTAGCTTTGAAAATAATCAACTCTAAGAACTTGGCCATATTCTATAAGCATGATTCCTCAAAAAAATCTGCCAATGGTGTGGCATTTCCTCAACGGATTCCAATGAAAGTTAATCACTGTGAGAGGTGAACAAAGGTGTAAAGATGCTCAAGATCCAAAGCTGTGACAGAAGGAGATCAGAAGCAAGAGGATGAAGTTATAAAAAATAATCCCATGTTTGCATACGTCCATGATGAGATGTAACCAAACTTGAAAACAAAGAGTTATTTCCAAGTGATGGCCCACAACTATCACACCTGATGCTAATACAGCAAGGGACTGAGAACTCATGCAAGGTATGGGGTAAGACATATAGAAGGCAGATTTTAAGTTGTCATATGCATGCAGAAGAATTCAATGTCAAATGAATGCAGGAGATGCTATAACTCAACAATGCTTAATGAAACGAGGATATTTAGGTGCATAAGGTATTTAACCAGACAAATATTATCCTAGATAGAAAGAATAATAATGTCTTAAGTGTCTATAAACCCCAACCTATAATAGTACCAAAGAAAAATTTTCAGATCGTAGAGGACACATTCAACAAATTCCTGGTAATATCCATACAATTATAGGGGGCAATTTGGTGGGCAACGTGGGAAAACATGGAGGATACAAGATTGTAAGGTAGCAGTGCAACAGGAGGCATGATTCTTGACACCATAATGGTGTGATTCTGCTCAATAAATTTGAATTCAGAACAAACGTGAACAACAGGGATGAAATTTGTAAAAGAGGAGCAGTGTTCAGATTCCAGAAGAAATATGAACATCAAACAAAGTTTACAAATAGGTTTCAACTTGACATGACAATGTCCTTCAAAGTGAAAATTGAAAATTTGGATAAGCTTTTGAAATTTGGCAAAAGAAAAAAAGGAGCAAAGAGAGAAGTGTCACAGGTTTTCAGCTATAGGAGAAAAAGTGTGACAGAATTTGAGAAATATATGATGACTAAGGTTCCACTCAAGCCAGGTCAGACCGTCAGATGCATTAGGCAGCAAGGCAAAACATATGAACTAAAGATGACTGTCTGCATTTCACATAAGACAAACACAAAAAAATTTCAAGAAAACACATTCTAATTCCACAATGCAGGAAAAAAAGAAAACACGAAATTTTTTTCTTCACAATGTAATACACAGAACTTTCCTTGGAAATATTTTATTGGGATCAAGCAGGTCTCTAAGATACCAGAGAACACCCTTTTTTAATTCCACGTACAGCTTTTTGTTAGTAACAGAGGACGTGATTCCCCTTATCCAACGTGTTGATTCTAGACAATATAATACTTCTCCAGCAAGAACATGAAAACAGAAAACTAGAACCTGGAGCAGAGTACTCGACAGTCGACACAAATGGTTCAGTAACAATGAGATAAAGCAAAAATACGTGCTTCTAGCATTATGAAGAAGATACTAAATGTGAAGTCATAAAGTTTCATATAGCACAATTCAGCATCAAAAGCTTCAGCTCTTAGGGTGATGATAGAATAAGCGGTGTATTGCAGACAATGATGTGGCAACAAGGCTCTGTCTACCAGGTTAGGTAATTGGACACTATGACCTTCAAGTTGAAGAAACAGAGTTCCATACCCAGGGATACTTCTCTTGAAAAACTAGCAGGTTTGGCCTAACTCCAGCTTATCAATGGACAAAGATTTATATGGTAGTGAAATGGTAGCAAAAATGCCAGAGGAAGATGCATCCTACCAAATGCATATTTTCTGAAGCAAGAGCTATTAAAAAAGGAAAGACACTAAAGTAAACTCCAGAGTTAAAAAGAGGATTAAAGATAAAGATAGAATCAGAAAAGAGCAAAACTAAAATACAGACCTCAAAAAATATCTCTGAAAACCTAAGAATGTGAAGGAAAAAGGGTTATCGCAGCACCGATGTGGAGTATGTGATGCAATTAGAACAGATGAGTAAAAACAAACCCATTAAAAGACAGACACAACGTGTAGAGTGGTGACATAAAAAATTATAGAGTGACTGAAGTTGCAACTTGGAAATAATGCCTATGAAACCAATCCTAGGTAGATAAGGAATGATGATGATGCAAAGGTTGAAAAAAAGAAAAAAGACAGTTCGCAAGGACATGACTTACAGTAATAAAACATCCTCAACTGTTGCAGCAATTGGGCCAATTACCTCTACTGTTCCACAATCACACACAGAACTGCAAAAGCACAATAGCATGTGAAACACAAACACACTGAAAGTATATAAATCAAAAGGATTTTGCATTTTCTTTATGATTTGTGAAAAGGTCAAAATATCACTAGCTTCACAATGAGAAAAATAATGTATGAAATTTCCATTAAATAGTAAATCATTTGGGATGACCACCGCAAAATAATTGCCAAAAGGCATACATTTGACAATCTGAGAAACTGAAGAGAAACATCATTTAAGGAATGATTCATGATTAGTTTAAATTGCAGGGCACCAGTAGATATTTTTTGTATTTTTAAGACAACTTGGTAATGATCTAAAGTATTTGCACAAGTTTGATACCTAATGCAACCAACTTAGCCAGAAAATACATAGAATAACAAATATAACCAGAAACAACCAGAAAATGAATCCGTACGACTTTGAGATGGTGTATTATAATGCCTCTAAAAGCAATACAAGCTTCCGCGGGTAGGAGCATAATAGAAAAAATAGAAGTTACTGTTTTTCATTACTTTATTATTGTCACAAGTACCATTTTCCAATTCTTTGATCAGCTTTTGGTTTTAAAGTTGGATGAAATTGAAAATAGTAACAAACAGTAGTAAGCTACTGAGCCTCAATTTCTATTGAGGATGGCATACTAAAAGGGGCACAGCAACAAGGCTGACATCTTACACACACACACACACACGTACACATCTATGCATAGGGCGATTAGATATTGTAGTATGGTACCATCTAGAAATAACTGTTTGGAGTTTGGACGCTGCACTGCTTACAGAATGTTGTTTTACATCCAAGCATATGAATTACTTAGACATCTTCAAACCATAGAAATAAAAAAAAAATGCCGACATATATATATATATATGTGTGTTAAAGTTTTCTAGAGTCAATTTAAGTCTTTCTGAAATATTAAGTATGTAGTCTACACCCTAACCTCTTTTAACCTGTGAGTTACATGATGAAGAAAAGAAATCTCTCTCTCTCTGATTTCGACATGGTATCAAAGCCTCCACCGGAGGCAACCTCCTTCTCCGGCAACTTCTTCCTCCGGCGACTTGTTTCTCTTTCTTCTTCTCGTCGCCCATTTTATTTCTTCTTACCCACCAACAGGGAGGCGGTAAAGAAATAAAGTTTGGGTGTGCTGCGTGGAGAAGGACTGATCACGCCTATGTGGAAGGCGTGATCAGATCCTTAAGTGGATCTCGTGGCTGCTGTTTGATATGAGGAACAACAGATCGTGTGGAGCAGATCTGGTTTTTATGATGTTTGAGGTGTGGTGAACGTGGATTTTTTTTGGGAGTGGATGATGTTCTGCTGATGGTGTGTGAGGAGACTGAAACAGCAACAGTTTCAGTTTTCTGAAGGTGTAAACAGTCGGCAAAAAAGCAGAGTTTGTGTTGACGGTGTGTGAGGAAACTGAAAACAGCAGCAGTTTCAATTTTCTGACGGTGTAAATAGTTGGCAGATAGCAGCAAAAAAACCACCAGCAGTTTTCTTTCGAAACTGGAAATCAATAGCAGTCGACCAAAATAAAATTCTGTAATCTTTCTTCTACTCTCTGTTATACTGTTCAGACGTGGGCAGTTCCTGTGATTACAGATTTGTTTTGCCATCTATCATGTTACTCTCTGTTATGCTGTTCAGACGTGGGCAGTTCCTGTGATTACAGATTTGTTTTGCCATCTATCATGTTACTCTCTGTTATGCTGTTCAGATATGGGTGATATGGGCAGTTCCTGTGATTATAGATTTGTTTTGCCATCTATCATGTGATACTCATATGATCTTTGAAGATAGTAGAATATATTTCTCTGTTGTGTTCTGCTGCATCCTTATTGTCGTGTGTCAGTTTTTTTTTCTGTTTCCTACTATGGCCGACGGTAGTTGGTCAGAAAGTTCTAATGAATATAAGATCACTGGTAACTCTCTTTCGTATGGAACCACAATCAAACTTGATGGTTCGAATTATGAAATCTGGTCTAGGGTATTTATAATGTCTGTGGCTGGTCATAGAAAGAAATATATTATTGAAAAGATGAACCCCTTGAAAAAAAAGGGAAATATGCTACGTGGGATGAAGATAATAACATTGTAATGGCATGGATTATGAACAGTGTAGAGTCTCGTATAGCTCCAACAATTGCATACTACACCAAAGCTAAAGATATGTGGTCTTTCCTGAAGAAGATGTATTCTCATGCTACTAATGTCATTAAAATTTTACAATTGGAAGAGGAGCTTTGTAACATACGGCAAGGAGATCAAGATCTGTCACAACATTTTGCTACATTGACGGCTGCATATGAACGGTTAAAAGCTCTTCACCCACCTTACAAGCACTGTTATGCATCACATTTTGAAACTGGTATGGTAGCAAAGTTTCTTTCTGGGTTATCTTCGGAGTATTCTGTGGCGAAGTCTTAAATTCTCACAGGCAGTGACCTTCCAGACTTAGCAGATACTTATAATAGGCTGAGTCATCTTGCAGTCACTCTTACTCAGCCTATGCATGACACCCCAATCTCTGCACTTGTGATGTCAGGAGGACGTACCTATAGTTCTTTTGTTGGAACTAGGGGACGTGGTGCAGGACGCAGTAGATTTCAGTGCTCCTATTGTGGTAAATTAGGGTATCTAGAGGACCGATGTTGGGATAAACATCCCCATCTCCGTTCTGCTGGTCCACTAGGACGTGGTGGAGGGAGAACGAGTGCAGGAAAATGGTCTTTTTCATCTACTGCAACTTCCTCACAGGCTACAACTTCTATGGTTGAGTCTCCTACCTGTCTCCTATGCCTCCATCATATTCACTCAACCTAAGCAAGGAAGAATATGATCTGGTTCTAGCTTAGAGGTCTACCCCTGCTTCGACCAACACAACTGCATTAGATTCAACTTTCTCTGTTGGTGCCCCTACCAGTGACCCAGGTATGATATGGATGATTGACTCAGGAGCATCCAGACATTGTTGTTGTTACGAGAGAGAGAGAGAGAGCCGAAAAGATATCTCATTACGTGACCCTAATCTCTATTAAAAGAGATTAGGGTTAGAGAATTTACAAAAGTAGTCCAATAAAAATAAGACAACATTTAAAGAACTCCTCCCTAACTTCCTAATATTTCAGAAAACCCCTTTTGCATCTTTAACACTCCCCCTCAAGCTGGAGCATATATATCAATCATGCTCAGCTTGTTACAACATCTCAGGAAATCGCCTATGGGAAGAGCTTTGGTGAGAATATCTGCTGCCTGATCTTCTGAGGAGACATGAATAGTGCTAACAATTCCTCCTTGAACTAAGTCTCGAATATAGTGGCAATCCACTTCAACGTGTTTAGTCCTCTCATGGAAGACATGATTGTTAGCAATATATGTAGCTGGCTTGTTGTCACAATACATCTGCATTGGGAGATTCACTGAAACACCCAACTCTAAAAGTAGTGATCTAACCCACGACATTTCAGCAGCAGTTTGAGCCATAGCCCTATATTCTGACTCAGCACTAGAACGAGCCACAACATTCTGCTTCTTGCTCCTCCAGAAAATAAGATTACCGCCCACAAAGACACAAAAACCTGTAGTAGACTTCATGTCATCTACAGACCCTGCATAATCAGCATCACTATACGCTTCAATGTCAACACATGCTCCCTTTTTGAACCATAGCCCCTTTCTCGGGGATGATTTCAAGTATCTGACAATCATTAGAGCAACATCCCAATGAATCTTCCGGGGTTTTTTCATGAACTGACTTAACTTATTCACAGCAAAGCTAATGTCGGGGCTAGTGACAGTCAAATATAACAGTTTCCCTATCAGGGATCTGTAAGATCTAGAGTCAAATGGCTCTGAGTCATCATCATGTATATGAATGTGGGGATTCATGAGAAGTGTGGCAGGCTTAGCCCCAATAGTCCTGTTTCCTGCAGAAGATCAAGGACATATTTCTTTTGAGACACTACAACTCCTTTATTACAACGAACCACCTCAATACCAAGAAAATAACGGAGTTGTCCAAAGTCTTTTGTAACAAAGTGTTGCTGTAAAAACTCCTTTGTTTGAGTTATCTCTTGATCATTTTCCCCGGTAAGAACAATATCATCCACGTAGACAATCAATATCACAAGTCCTACTGAGCCTCACTTGATAAACAATGAGTGATCAAGCTGGGATCGACAAAATCCACACTTAGACAACACTTCAGTAAGTTTCTGGAACCATGCACGAGGACTCTGTTTAAGTATATAAATAGCCTTCTTTAATTTGCATACTTTGGAACACTCCCCCTGTCGCTCAAAACCAGGTGGTTGTTGCATATAGATGATTTCAGAAAGGTCGCCATACAAAAAGACATTTTTTACATCCAGCTGAAAAAGAGGCCACTCTCGTTGGACATCAAGAGATATAATCAGTTGAATAGTGCCCAACCGAGCCACAGGCGAAAATGTCTCAAAGAAGTCAACACCATAAGTCTGAGTATACCCTTTTGCGACAAGACGGGCCTTGAACCGTTCAACTGAACCATCAGAATGATACTTGATGGTGAATACCCATCGTGATCCAACCACATCACAGTGTGTCGGGGGGCTACCAAATCCCAAGTCCCCCGAGAAAGAAGAGCATTCATTTCCTCCTGCATAGCTTGTCGCCAACGTGGATCTAACAGGGCGTGATGGTGAGAAGATGGGATAACATGACTAGATAGAGCTTGATCAAACTGCAGTAGACTTGTACTCAGATGGGCAGTAGAGATAGAATTAGAAATAGGATGTAATGTGCACTGTCGTTTGCCTTTGCAAATGGCAATAGGGAGATCTGTTGCAGAATAGTCATCATTTAAACCAGAGTCAGTCTTATTAGTGGAGCTTACCTCTTGAGACGATGCTGGCGGACGGTTGAGAGAGGGACCTAGACGACGAGTGTAAACCAACGGAGGCTCAAGAAAACGTTCATGTGACCTAGGTTGAGATGGTGGAAAAGACTCAAGTGACACTGGTGGAATAGGAAGTGGTATAGGGGCATGCATCTCAGATGAAGAGGGACTTGACAGAGGAAAATAGGGACGAGACTCAAAAAAGGTAACATCTGCACTGATAATGTCTTTCTTAGTTAGGGGATCAAAGTATTTATATCCCTTTTGATTGGCTGAATAGCCAATAAAGACACATTTGATGGCTTGGGAAGCAAGTTTAGTCTTGTTCGGGCCTAGGATGTGTGCAAAACAAGTGCATCCAAAAACTTTGGGAGGTAAATGAAATAATGAACGTCCTGGATATAGAATTTGAATTGGAATACGGTCTTGAATGGAGGAAGAGGGTAATCTATTAATGAGGTAACATGCAGTAAGAATAGCATCACCCCAAAAATAGGCAGGCATGTGAGAATGTAACATGAGGGTACGAACGACATTTAGGAGTTGCCGATGTTTGCGTTCGGCTACACCATTTGTTGGGACGTATGTGGACAAGTATATTGAGGTCGAATGCCATGGTCGGCATAAAACTGAAGTAGAATGGAAGACTTGAATTCAAGAGCATTATTAGTGCGAATATTTTTGACAATGAGTCCAAACTGAGTTTTTATTTCCTTGATAAACTTTTGAAGAATACATATGACTTTAGATCTTTCCCTTAACAAGAAGACCCAACTGACTCTAGTAAAATCATCAACTAGAAGATAGTATCGAAAACATGACCGAAAAGGAACAAGACTAGGACCCCATACATCCACATGAATGAGATCAAAAGGACTCTGACTCGAAGGAAAGCTGCTCCGGGTATGCTTGCCCAACTGACAAGCATCACATAAGAAGGACTCTGATGCAGGAATATCTGGAAACATGCGACAAAGTTTTGGTACTGACGGATGACCTAGTCTGAGATGCCATTGGAAGGGAGAAGGCTTTGAAGGGACTGAAGATGCAGCAACATCAACTGGGATCGACAGAAAATAAAGTCCCTCATGTTCATGGCCACCACCAATCATCTTCCCAGTTGGTAAGTCCTGAAAAGAACAATAGTCAGGTTCAAAAATGACTTTACATTGTAAGTCGATAGATAGCTGCTTGACAGATAACAAATTAACCGGAAACTGAGGAGCATATAGCACATGTGTAATGGTGCCTGAATGTGGAAGGTAAATATCACCGCAGCCCAAAACAGGGGACAGCTTGCCATCAGTCAGCCTAACATGCTGTGGTGTAAGAAATTTGACAAATGATGAAAAATTATGTGGTTGATTACAACAATGTCTAGAAGCGCTAGAATCTATCATCCATGTCAAACGTGGATCATCAGTAGGAGCACCAATAGAGAATGCTGAATCTATAACAGTAGCATTGGCAGATGTAGAGGCAGGCCTTTGAGCAAGGACACGATCATATTCATCATTACTTAAGTTAAGAGAATATGACATAGATATAGAAGGATCAGTAGAAGACTCAACCATAGATATTGTTGCCTTTGAATGAGTTGCTTGGGATGAAGAAGGACCTCTGCTTGTGGCGATTCTACCTCCACCACATCCAGAGGAAACATTTGACCAGAGGTGGGGATGTTTGTCCCACAACGATGCTCTAGATGACCAATTTTTCCACAATAAGGGCACTGAAATCTGCCACAGCCTGTACCACGTCCCCTAGAGCCACCAAAAGAACTAGGACCCCGTCCTCCTGATATCACAAGTGCAGAGACTGGTGTGTCAAGTGTATTCTGAGAAAGAGTGGCTGCAAACCGACTCAGCCTATTATACGTGTCTGCTAAATCTGGAAGTTCACTGCCTGTTAGAATTTGAGACTTTGCCACAGAGTATTCTGAAGATAGGCCAGATAGGAACTTCGTTAACATACCAGTCTCAACGTGTGATGCATAACAATGCTAGCAAGGTGGACGTAGAGCCTTTAACCGTTCATATGCAGCAGTCAATGTAGCAAAATACTGAGATAGGTCCTGATCCCCTTGTCGAATGTTGCATAACTCTTCTTCTAGTTGTAGGATTTTGATTACATTAGTGGCATGCGAGTATGTCTTCCTCAAGAAAGACCACATATCCTTGGCCTTGGTATAATATGCAATAGTTGGGGCTATATGAGACTCCACACTATTCATAATCCAAGACATAACAATATAATTATCTTCATCCCATGCAACATATATCCCTTTTTTCTCAATAGGTTCATCCTCCTCAAGAATATATTTCTTCCTATGACCAGCCACCGACATTATGAATACCCTAGACCATATTTCATAATTTGAACCATTAAGCTTAATCGTGGTTCCATAAGAAAAGGAATTCCCAGCCATCTTGTAGTCAGTAGACCCTTCCGATTTATTGTTTTCAGCCATAGAAAATAAAGAAGACCAGATTGACGCACAAGTTAAAAACAAAGGGCTAGGAAATCACTGTCACTTACAGATCTGTTTCAGCCGATGACTGAAAAATTGAACTCCCAACAACTGAAGACTGCTGCAACTTATAACAGCAACTGGTTCTCATAAAACTAGCTGTCCACGTGTCAAAGGAATCCACGATATCAATAAATCTTGTACTAAGGCAACTTATAACAGCAGCTGGTTCTCATAAAACTAGCTGTCCACGTGTCAAAAGAATCCACGATTTATAGAAAAAAAATCTGCTCATATCAAACTTGAGTTCATAAGCAGCATATAGACTCCACAAAGCATCCACAATCTATAGACGATTCTGCTCATAGCAAGATGGCATGCATAATCAGCATATAGACTCCACAAACCACAGCGTCACAGGTCACGCTGCACCCACAACCGTCTGCTTCACACGACCAACATGAGGATCTGGTCACGCCTTCCACATAGGCGTGATTAGGTCCTCCAAAAACAGCACACCCAACCCCAAATCCTTCACTGTCTCCTTATTGGGTGATAAGAGGGAATAAGGGATAGAGATGACAAGAGAGAGGACGATAAAATAATAACAAACTCACTTGGCTGGTCGCCGGAAAGATTGTCGCTGGAGAAGGGGGTCGTCGGAGAAGAAGGTCACCGGAAAACGCACCCTGTAGTCGACGCCAACCCTTGCTCTGATACCATGTTACAAGAGAGAGAGAGAGAGCCGAAAAAGATATCTCATTACGTGACCCTAATCTCTATTAAAAGATATTAGGGTTAGAGAATTTACAAAAGTAGTCCAATAAAAATAAGAAAACATTTAAAGAACTCCTCCCTAACTTCCTAATATTTCAGAAAACCCCTTTTGCATCATTAACAGTTGTAATCAGCCACAAATGTTTTTATCATTCACAAGGTTCACTACACCACAGCACGTCAATTTGGCTAATGGCCAGTTGTTCCCTATCTTGGGCAGCGGTGATATCTACCTCACACCTTTTGGCACCATTACACGTGCTATATGCTCATCGATTTCCTGTTAACATGTTATCAGTTAAGCAATTGGCTAGAGACTTACAGTGCACAGTCATTTTTTATCCTGCTTCATGCTCTTTTCAGGGCTTACAAACTGGGAAGATGATTGGTGGCAGCCATGAACGTGAGGGGCTCTATTTCCTTTCTGTCCCTGTAGATATTGCTGCATCCTCTTTCACATCGAAGCCTTCTCCTTTACAGTGGCATCTCAGACTGGGTCATTCATCTGTCTCTAAGTTTCGTCACATTTTTCCAGATATTTCTGCATTAGAGTCTTTCTTATGTGATGCATGCCAATTAGGAAAGCATACATGTAGTAGTTTCCCTTCGAGTCAGAGTCCATCGAGTCAAAGTCCGTTTGATCTTTTCCAAGTGATGTTTGGGGTCCAAGTCGAGTTTCCTTTCGTTCACGTTTCTGGTATTACCTTGCTCTGGTTGCAGATTTTACTAGAGTCAGTTGGGTATTTTTGTTACGGGACAGGTCTGAAGTCATTTGTATCCTTCAGAAATTTGTCAATGAAATAAAAACTCAGTTTGGTATTACTGTAAAAAATATTCACACTGATAATGCTCTTGAATTTAAATCTTCAGTTCTACTTCAATTTTATGCCAATCATGGGATTCGACCACAATATACATGTCCCCACACAGCCCAACAAAATGGTGTTGCTGAACACAAACATCGACAACTTCTAAATGTAGCCCGCACTCTCATGTTGCATACTCATATGTCTGCCTAATTTTGGGTGATGTCATTCTTACCGCTTGCTATCTCACCCAATAGATTGCCCTCATCTGCCATCCAAGAACGCATCCCCATTCAAACACTATATTCANATTTCAACACTCCCCCTCAAGCTTGGCATACATGTCAAACATGCCAAGCTTGCTAACATTTTTCTCAAATTGAGATGTACATAAAGATTTTGTCAATACATCGGCAACTTGATCTTCAGACTTCATATAGGGTAGAATCAACTCCTTTGAATCTATGCGTTCCCGTATGAAGTGACGGTCGATTTCCACATGTTTTGTTATGTCATGCATAACTGGATTATTTGCCAAGTTGATAGCCGACTTGTTGTCACAGTACATCTTCATCCTGTCATTCATCTGAATCCCAATATCATTCAACAGTATCTTCAGCCATAACATCTCTGTAACACCCATTGCAACTGCCCTGTATTCAGCTTCAGCGCTGGACCATGCATGCCCCCACTGACTGTCATTGGAAAAGTGCGGAAAGAGTATTGGGGTATTTGAAGAATAACCCTGGTAAAGGACTTTTGTACACTTGTCAAGATCAACTCAGCATTGAAGGGTACTCTGACGCCGACTGGGCAGGTTGCACTGATACTAGGAGATCTACCACAGGTTACTGCGTCTTCCTGGGAGGTAACTTGGTGGTATGGAGAAGTAAAAGACAAGATGTTTGTTGATGCAAGTTAAATAGAAGTCGTCAATTATTAGAAACAATTTATACAAACGCATGTAACGCTTTTACACTAAAGCTTACAAAAGGACGCACTATACATAGTACTTCATCTTGTCTATTGATGACTTTTCTAAATTTAAATACATATATGTCATGTCTAATAATTAATCAAACAATGATAATGTTAAGTTTAGAAAATACTGACGGGAACAACTCAAACACAAAGATGCATGAAAATATACTTTTAAACGATCAGTTATTCGGGTGAGCACAATGTATTAATTTCACCGCTCGAAAAGGTCAGAAGGTCCCCTCATTCTCCATATTTTCGGGATTCTGAACTGCGTCGGTGTCAGTGATAGATACGGTGCACCTTTGAAGAGGGCTTGTATTCGTTTGTCGACATTGTCATCGGCTAACGTGGTTTCATTCATTGTCTCGGACTACCTGGTCGACTTCGTCCATCGACAAACGTGATTTCATTGTCTCGGACAACCGGCCGTCGGCGTCGTAGTATCTGGACATGTACCAATGTGTTTGTCTGTTGTGAACTCGTTTTCAGCAAATAAGAAGATGCCGAGGCAGGCTAGCATCGGTTACCTAGTTTTGTTAGAGGTTGGTCTTAGTTTTCTCTTACATGTTAGACTCACGAGACAGAGCATGGGAATCGGGTGTAGTTCTTTAAACGCGTGAGATATAATCAAAATCTGATTTGATAGAATAGAAAATGACAAAAGCACATTAATGGGCTCGATTTTGGGGACCAACCTACCGACCAGTTGCACAGTCACCAGCCATCATTAACGTGAATGGTTCTTAAAAACCACAAATCCTCCCTCAATAATCATGCCCACCTTTTTTTTTTAAATGTAAACTAATAGGTGGGGTACAAAGAAAAGAAGCTACCTACCTCTTTCTTTCTCGCCCTTAGTTTGAGTACCTTTCTTCTGCCCTTAGTTTGAGGACTCCTTTGGGATCTTGATAGTCAATTAATCATATAATATAACGTTCAACTATAGCGTTGTGCATGCTATCGTTTGTAGTTCAAATGAATGTGACACCACGAGGATTTGAACTGAGGATGTGCTTTCTATATCCTTTTCAGGTGAACCAGCTATTTTTTTTTTTCAAGCACAATTTTATGAGCAAACGTGTTTCAAAAAATAGCCATAATTCATGAACCAAGTATGAGTGTACATAACTCTTTTTGAAGACTTGAAGTTTCTACTTTCTAGGTTCCAAATGCACGAGCTACAAGTTTGTGAAGCTTTTTTTTCTCAAACATTCTCATGTTTGGTATGATTTGAAGACTCTTCATCCCTAAAATCCCATTCTAATTTCAAGTCTGACCTCATCATTGGGTGTTACATAAGCCTGGACTCGGCCCAATAAGAAGTCGGGCACGGGTCAACCCGATACTCAAAACTCGGATCAGATCCCGTTTGACACCTAAAACTCGAGTTTGAGCTTGGTTCGATAAAAATTAAAAAAATATATTTTTAATATAAAATAATTATATATAAAAATTAAATGAAATTTATATTTAAAAAAAAAATTATCAAGCTGAACCGAGTTTAATGAGATCCACCCGAGCTGGTCCAGTAACTTATTGGGCTGGCCCAACGTCATTTTTTAAGGCCCAAACTCGTGCCCGAGTCGGGTCAGGCACTAAGTACCCTTTCAGATCACGCCGGTGTCACTAAAACGGGGCAATGCCCACGGTCCTCGTCCATGGATGGGACCGCTAGGTTTTAGTAGCGCGCACCCCATGTCCGTAATTTCTGCGCCATTTTCTTTGGTGGTCGAGACTCTCGAGAGGAAGATTTCAAAGAGGGGAGAAAAGGGAGAGGCCTGTGTATTTTCATATTTGTTCTTTGTGTGTACTCTGCGTTTCAAAAAGGGTGAGACTCGCCTTTCCTGTGATTTGCTCTAGGTCTGGGCCGTTGATCAGATTCTTCTTCCGTTCGGTGAGGTGCTGAAGAACACTTATGTGAGGCTCATTAAATTCTTCTCTCAGGTATGTCTCATCGCTATTCGGCGTTCCACCATCTTTATTTGAAAACTAGGTTCCTATTTTCTAGTTCTAATCTAGGTTTTCTAGCAGGACACTTATTTTTTTGTCCTTTTCTTCTTCTCGTTTATTGATCATAGAGAGGATCATCACCGGCCCGATTTAATCATCCCTACTGTTCTTGCTGTTTTCATGGCTGTTGTTAATTAGGGCTTTGTTTGTCCTTGCGCCTACAAATTCTACCTCTTTTTCTCCCTTGCTCGTCGGGTTTGTCGGCACGTCTTCTTGGTTTTGGGCATTCATCTGGTCTTAATTTGTTTTTTGTTATTCGTTTCTACGATTCTGCTCCCAATATTTCTGTTAAGCCTTAATCGACCCTTTTCCTCCCTTTTCCAATTTGAAGGATTCTGCCCTCGGGTCCTTCCAACAAAGACGTAGTCTGAAGATCAAGGTCTGAAGCTCAAACTAATGTACATGTACATATCGAGAGATACAAATTAGTAGCCATTTGAGAATTGTCTGATTTTTTTTTTTTCAGGAAATAGCTTTCATTTATCATGTGCTTTCACCACCAAATCTTACTAGTCTGACTCCTAGTGCATCAAACTGAGTTTGGAAAGCACTTGCTGTCTTAAGGGTAACATTTTCTTTTCCCAGTCATCTTGCTTATGGAATTTGGATCATATTAGGTTATTACCAATGATTACGTTCTGGTAGGCCATGCGAGTTCGCTACTCCACACAGTAGCGCTTATATTTGAAAAGCACATAACACAGTGGCAGCTTCGTTTGAAGCAGTGGCTTTTGTGACCGCATCAAGGAATGACTTGACGGACCATGACGTAGCTTGCATCCATATATTACGTATTTATGTGTTAACACACACACACACAGACGCTACACTACACAGTAGCAATTATATTTGAAAAGCACAGTATAGTATCAGCTTAAAATTTTGTCTAAAAGGGGTGAATTAAAGTTTATAAATTTTGATAAGAACCGAACTATCATTTTTTAAAATTTTTATATAAAAAAATGATTTAAAAGAAATTATATGTAACTTTGGCTTTTTGCCCCTGGTTTGAATCAGTGACTTTTGGGACCACATCAAGGAATGACTTGATGCACTTGAACTTGACGGACCATGATGTAGCCATCATTGAATGAGATGGTTTAAGTATTTATGTGTTAACTCTCTCTCTGTCTCTTTTATATATATATATATATATATATATATATATATATATATAAATTATTCAATAGCTATGAGATTTTTCATGGCTAATACATGAAGGGGTGTGGTTGTTGTAAATAATGGTCAACGTCAAACCGTGGTTATTGGTTTAAGTAAACCGTGGCTAGTGGATGCAACTGCCATTGTCGAAACCATGGCAAAGGGTCAATTGTTGCAAAAGCTATTGCCACAATTACTTAACATCTATGGGCAAGAACATGGTTGCCAAATTACTTAACAGCTATGAGCAAGAACATGGTTGAAGGTATTTTCGGCCACCCTTTTTTGGTCTATTAGCCATGACCTTTTTTTTTTTTTGGTTGTATTGTGTGTTCGGATGGCTGCAAAATCGTCAATTGCTATTATGTCTCTAGTAGCATACAAACAATCAAACGAAGTTGCACCCAAAGCTAGTTTTACACACTGTATGAGGCGCAGAGGTCTATGTGCATGACACGTACCCTTAAAAATACACCAAGGTTTTAATAAAAGTGGGCTACAAAAACAAGTGTCATGCACTAAGGATGGTGCACCTATGCACGCCCATACACGGAAGTCTCAGTTACACCTCTACCAATTCAAGTTAGAGAGAGAGAGAGAGAGAGAGAGAGAGAGAGAGAGAGAGAGAGAGAGAGAGAGAGATTTCACTCAACATGGAGAAGAAGCCAATTAAAGATTGGGCGAGAATTGAGCCAGTATCACGTCTCCAAAACAAGTCAGCCAACCTCCGAAGCCTGCAGCCCCTCTTCAAAATAAAAAAAAACTACGTGTAATTGTAAAAAAAATCATTTGACCTATACAAATTTTAAAAAATTACATTTCAATCCTTATCAAAATTTTGAAACTATATTCGAGTCTAAGAAATAGATTATCACCCTTCTACCTTTAACATTGCTTGTAAAAGACAACTCCCGTCTCCTTCAAGTGCATGCCCATTTAAGTATGGCTTTTGGACGCTATAACTCCTCTTCATCTTTTAGAGCAATCTTTACTTCATTACTTAATTAAGGTCTTTGAAGAATATATTTGTAGTTGCAAAACAATATTTTAAACCACTATAAGAAATAACACTAAATCATGAAGTTTACATTCAATTACTATTAAAACAAAATGGTTCATCTGAAATCAATGGGAACACTATATTTGATCATAGTAATAAACTATTAATAATATCAAAAGATTTAGTTACGCCAAGAAGATAACCGGTGAAAATATCCACAATATTAAATAAATTTTCTTCCCTTACAAAGTTATTGACATGATGGCTAGAGTTATCTCTTTCATTAATATTGAGTGAACAGGAGGTTAACCTGCCATCCAGGGTGAGGCCCCCCTATTCCTCTACCACTGAGGTCCTTGGCTGTGTCGAGACTTGGGTATGGTACAATACACCCTTCAACTTGAGTGTGGCAATCCCATTTATTATGATTTCAAAGAGTATCACCACAAGAATCGAGCAAACAAAATATTCTACATACCTACCTACCTGACCTCCTATGCTATGTATGCTCCTTGAGGCCTCTCTCTCTCTCTCTCTCTCACACACACACACACAAGTTACCTGTCAAACAAAAACACATAGAAAATGATATAATATTATAACAAAAACAAAATTACTAATTCCATAAATTTAAGACGATTACTGAATAAAGTTTTACAAACTTGGTAGAACCTAGGTCTATTATTTCAAAACCTAAAGGAAATTGTCTCCCATATCAAATGTTTGAATTGAAAAATTTATTTGGTCATTCAATAGGGTGATAAAAACTTGCAATTTATATCTTGACAATAATAGTGAAGTTAAAAATATATTTGATGTCATGCATGATGATAATACGTTGTTTATATTTCACATACTTGAAAAAATAATACTATATTTTGTTTATATTGATAGTTTGTGCTTGGATGTGAATACTTGATGCTGAAGAATTAGGTCATCATTTAAGATATTCTTTTGCAATTTTAACACATCATATTTTAAAAAAGTGTCAACCCTGTAAATATGGTAACTTCAAAACTAATATACATGGTTGCAAGTTAATTAGTAACACTCTCAATTATTAGAAACAATTCAAACAAATGTGACGGTTTTACAGTGGAAGCGCTATAGAACTTCATCTTGTTTATTGATGACTTCTCTAAATTTGGATACATATATGTCATATCTAATAAATCAAACAATGATAAATTCCATGGTCGTTGTTACGACTCAGTGCGCTCATCCTCTAAACCGTAATAAGTCCTGACACAAGCTATGTGAACATTGGGGGTGATGGGCACAGGGGGGAGGCAGTTACCTCTCTTTGGGGTGGTGGAGATGAACCACTCACCCTGAAATAAAAAAATAAAAACAAGAAACAATGATAAGTTCAAAAAATGTTGGCTAAATTTTTAGAAATGACCAACTCAATCACAAAGATGCATGAAAATATACTTTTAATTATCAGTTATTGTTCATATCGCTGAGAGAATCAGATTGGTCATTAAAGATCAATTATTCTAACACTTCAATAAATAGACGAGTCTACTTGAATACTATTTTTTTTTATGTGATTATATGATTATATCCATATCTACTAAAATAGTTTTAAGGCAGCACTCTTTGTATACATATGTATATTTTAAACAGAATTTCATGCATACTTTTCACCTCTTACTGGAAACAAGCCCAAGAAAGCAAGCTGCTGGGATGCCCAAAACTGCCGCTGGGAAAGTTGCCAGAGGAGAAAGTGCAGCCAAAGCATCGCTTGCACATGGTGCATCTTCAGCAATCACACATTGTGACAGAAATATTGCATCGCATTTATACAGCAACTGGGCGTATCTCATAAAGTTTCTCTTTGAAGAATACCAACCTTTTCTCTTCTTTGCCCGAACAAGTAATCATTGATTAGCAGCATGATATTGCGGTTGCATGATGGCGCTTTTTCCTCACAAAGTCTGCCCATCGACTCCAGGGAATCTGCATAAAGGGCTTCGGCACCTTCGGACAATGTCAAAGATGATCATCCTCTTGGGAGCCTTTAGATGCCTTGAAAATGAACGGCACAAGGGGAAAAAGTTTTCCAAAGCCTGTTTGTTTTGCTGATAGTTGCTAACGAGATTTTCGAAAACGCGCTTCAACTTTTTTGTGTAAATACAAAATTAAGCACCTGTGTGTTCCTTCTGGTTGATAAAAAAATTTGAAGTTTGCTGTTAAGTTGGTGACAGAAATGCTGTTGTCACATGGATCATAGAACCCAAAATACTAAACAGTTTCTTGAGAGAGTTAATAAGAGACCGAAAAAAAAAACCTTAATCTTCTTTACCTTTATTTGATGAGCGGAAGGCTATTCCCACGGCTTTAGTGAAGGCCGAAGCACAGTCCCCCTTTTTCCTTCGTCCTCTCAAAGTTCAAGGCTGCTTTAATGTGCATTGAATGATCACAACCTATATGTACTATTGGTGTGACACTTGGTCCCAACATAGAAAGACGGTTTGAAAACTTACTTGAACATATGCATCTCTGCACATGCATGGACAATGGCAAAGCGACATGGATGCGTGTAACAAGTTGATATGGCCAACATGCAGTTATTCAATGCTTTGTCAGTTGCCACAACGTCAATTAATGAAGGCAATAACATATTGCATTGAATAGTAAGAGAGCATGAAGCTTTCCATGGTAGTTGCTAACCGCATTCTTCTACACTTTCATGTTTTGGGCCGGCGATGAGGAAATTAATTAAGGGTTACGTGCCATACCCTTCTATATCAATTTGGGCATTTTGTCCATTTTCGGCTGCAAATTTGGCATGTAGCCCTTTCTTATACATTATCATGTCTGAAATTTTGCCTCTTGGAGACTTGATTACTTAGGGATAGTTTGCCATTAGGAACAATGTCCTCTTGGAGACTTGATTACTTAGGGATGGTTTGCCATTAGGAACAATGTGTAAGTGTTTCAAAAATTTGGCCTAAAATTGAAGTAGATTCATGAAACTATTATTTGTCTCGATTTTGGAAAACAATCTTGAAACACTTAACATGATGTTCTTAATGCCAAATGGTCATTAAGGGTCGTTCGGCAGTAAGGATATTCAGGGAGTGTCTAATGAACCTAGCCCAAATATTGGGGCAAGTTCATAAAACAAGAGTTCTAGTGTTTCATGAACTTGCTGTAATATTTCGGGCATGTCCTATAGACACTCCCAGAGTGTCGTTCTTCCTATCAAGTGACCCCTTAGGGGGCTGTTTGACAATAGTAACAGGATGTTACTATTCCACATATCTACCCATAAAATTGGGCCATGTTCATGAAACACTTTTCAAAGTGTTCCACTAATCTGCCCTAGTCCTTAATCTTCTAGATATTTTCAATGGTCTTCAAGCTATTACTAATTGTTTAGAGTTATCTTATATCATTGAATTACCAATTCACCTAATCACATGCATCCTAAATGAACATTAACTGACCAAGAAGGCAGGAGGGTAGAGACGGCCAGAGGTTGTCCCTTAAAAGAGCTAGTGAATAGTAGCTGGATCACTAATCAACTTTTCTTGGGCCGTTAGTTTTGGTTAATAAGACGTAGCACATAGTAACAAGTTTAAGTTTTGATCAGTGCATCCCCTTGCTTCTAGGGTTTAGGGTTGCATCGAGACCTAAAGTAGTTATAGTGCACCTAAATGCTACTTTGGACACTCCAATGGCGTAGGAAAATAGTGACTTGAACTGGCAACACAGCAAGGATGTTGTGGTTTTTTTAAAAGTTGACATTTTTACTTTTTGTAATTGTCATATAAGGGGGTCTCCATCTTTTTTGAAGTTAGGGTAAGGTGAGGGACCACTACCTTATTATTAGGATATCACTAGAAATATGACAATTCATGGAGTTTGAACCATATTGGTAAAGAAGATTAATTTCCTTTTCTAAAATTTAGATCCCTAGCAAGTTAGTTTTAATTTACTTCTTGCTTTAAATTTTTACACATAGGCCTTCACCTTAGAGTTTTAGACTATAAAAGAATCTGATAGTAGTAGGTCTGACAAGTTGGTTACTCCACTTTCTCTCATTTCTAGCAAAAAGAAATTGTTTTTATGCAGTGAGATCAGTTGGATAGATCTTAGAATATGAAATAATGCCAATGTCCTCTTATGAACTTTTTTTGGCTTCGTACTGCAGCGAACAACAAGGAACTACAGGAAATAAGAGATAAAAGAAAATCCCAGGAAAACAATGGGGTTAAAAGCAAGATAAGATTTCCAAACGTTGTCGTTTGACCTCGTAAAACTTTTGGAAATTATACAATTACGCCCTACAGAAAAATCCTATTTCTGCCCTCAGTTAGGAGGAACCTAATAGGAAATTGGAGAAGCTAAACTTTGAGTGCCAGGTTTTTGTAGATAAACCCTTTTATCCTTTGCATCAATTTATTATGTATTATCTTTTAAAAACATTGCTTTTCCAATTTAGGTTACTATGCAACTGTGATTTGATCAGTAATTAGGGACTTGAAGTGAGAGAAACCACGTTGAAATGTATGCTCAAAATGTTAATTGAGGCTAGTTTGAGTTATAAGAACTCGACTCAGCTCGACTACATAATGAACTTGAATTACAATGAGTGAACAGTAAAATGAGTAACAACTAAATAAGTTAATCAATAAACAAGTTAATGAGTTAAAAGAAACAAGACATGATTAATAGAAATAAGTTAAAACGAGTTGAGTTTGAGCAGGCCCAAGTTGAGCTCGACTCAGCTCATGTGCATCCCTACACACACACACACACAACTAATCAAATCCATATCTTTTCTATTGAGAAAGATAATTCGAAAGTCAGTTTTGTGTGCAGTTTTATGACAATAATAGTAATAGAATTGTAGAGAGAGAAAATAGGGGAACAAAAAACACACATATTTTACGTGGTTCGGCAAAAGTCTGCTTACATCCAAGAGGAGTTAGAATTTTGTTACTCACTCATCATCAGTGCGTGGCTCCACAATATTATACAGAAATAGTACATGTCTCCAACTTTTACAACCAAGAAAGGAAGGTTTATCTATTATATATAACAACAAAAAAAGTTATTGGCCACAGCTTGTGCCGACCCAATAGCCCCAAACTATTGCTAGTAAGGTTCTTGGCAATGGCTCATGCCTTAGTCGATAGCTAAAGTTGTCATTGCCCTTTGTAGAGTTGGGAAAAACCTTTCATAAGGGCCACAACTGCTGCAAATAAATTCATTGGCACAAACTCTTTAGTTGACAACAACAAGGATCGTTGCCAAACATTGATCCATATTTGATACCATATCCAGTAGTACCCATGAGTCAATACGTTGATTGCCAGCCTGCATTGCTAATGAATTTCCTTTGGAATGCATGACTATTCCCTTTGAGGTTTGCCTCATATATATATGGCTATTCATCTTTCTCCACATCATTTTTCCCTCCTTAAAGTCAAGCTGAGAATTATTGTGAGAATTGATAAAAACATGAGAATTATGTTGACCAATCAATCAAGAAAAAAGTTCAACTAAGCGATTTGGCCAAACTATAGACCAAGTATTGAATTTGGTAATATAATTTGGGTGGTCAGTTTCAATTGGTCCTAAATCCAACAAAATTATTTAAATTATCAAATTAATTACTTGGTTAAGACTTAATGCAACAATTGGAGTATTTTTTGGGTGGATAATTGAAATTGACTTTTCTTCATGTTCGAATCAAATGAATACTTAATTACTTATTATACCGATTGACCAACACATTTTTTCACTCAACATTTTTGATATAATGGCTGACATGATAGAAACCCTGTCCTTCAGATGACAAAGAAAAAAGATTAAATGAGAATGACGCAGGATTTTACATGGTTCAACAACATAAAGTCTTTTAACTGCAAGTTTTTAGCCGCATAATGAAGCTTCGACTAGCACGCTGGAAACCCTGTACTTTAGATAGCAACGTAAGTAACCAAATGGAGATCAATGAAACCAGGCTACTTCCTATTTAAGTCTAATGCAACATTGGTACATTATGAGATTAGGACACTCCTCATTGCCATGATACTCAAGCATGTTGCCCTTGGCTACATCGTAGCTTTTCGGTACTTCTGTTACTAGGCACAATGATTTGGAACTTCACATCCATCTAAATAATGTCCACCTCATGCCTTGGAACAACTTGCACAGGACCCTCTCGACCTCAAATGTGGCCCTTAGGTTAGACCATTTTCTTAGTCGTCCATTCCTCCAATACTTGTGCATATGTGTCTCTTCAATCGTTACACAATTGAAATGCAACAATTTAAACATAAGAAATACATTTCCAGATGCATAGAAATTATATGTATAAGAAGTTTAGCTTCTATAAGAATAAACACTTGCCTTGCTCATTTTTGTTGCATCTTGGCTTTATCTAAAGGTAACATAAGTAGGAACTATTTTTCTATAATATTCATTTTCTATTCTTAGGCTTAATAAGGCATGATATATAAACATATATGTAGTGTTAGATTTGCCAGAAAGACGGTTAAGATGCTTTATAATTTGGTTATGATAATACATAAAAATCTTATGCTTTATCAAGTGTAGCACACTCTCTTATGCACATAATTGCAAAAGATCCATATACAAACACTCCCCTATAACTAATACTGGCTTAGTAAATGAAGGAAAACGAGTCTTGGATAGTGACACCATAATGTCTTAAATATAGAGGGGACAAAATAAATGGGAATACTTGCCAACCTACCTAGGTAGCTGGGTTAGACCGTCATTTTCAAGGAAGTTTTATCATCAGCAACTGCCCAAAGAATGATGATCACCATCACTTCCTCTTCATTTCATGTTGTCTTACTGCATTGATATCCTTCCTGGCACTCATAAGAAATTTTTTCAAACACACATACGCATTACATGAAGTGAGTATATAACCATAAACGAAGAAGTGGTGCTCATTCTGTGGATGCCTCAACTTGATCTTCTTATTTCCTTATATGACAGAGGCAAGGAGACATTTACAAAGGAATGTCTCTATGAGAAACAAATCAGATAGAGGTGAAAATCGGAAGTGGAAAAGTCCAAAAGAAGAAAACAGTTGAATGTTGCCTGAATCTCTCAATCTAATACGCAAGAAAATCATATGCAGAGATACAATTTAATGGTTTACCATCTAATGAGAATGTTAGGAGGAAGCCCTACCAAGATGTAGCATTTCAAAAATTTTCTTTCTGAGAATTGGACTGGCAGCAAATATGAGGGTAAATGAAGGCATAAATTGTTGTTTCGGGTTTGGAGCTTGGTGGGGGATGAGAGACGAGCTGGGGAAAGTCTAACAAGGCTGCAGGGTCGGCCACTTGAGAAGAGGAATGTGAAAAATTAAGATGACAATGACCATTAAGGGGACTTTCTTTGGGCAATAAACCAAAAAACATGTCACTTGTGGAAAGCGGTTGAATGCTGCCTAGATTTCACAATCTAATACTTAAGAAAATCATCTGCAGAGATAAAATTTAATGGTTTATAATAAGATTGTCAGGAGGAAGCCAACCAAAGTGTACCATATCAAAAATTTATCTTTTAGAATTGGACATGCAGTGAGGAAGAGAGGAAAAGAAGGCAAAGATTGTGGTTTCGGGTTTGGATCTGGGTGGGGGATCAGAGACAAGTTGAGGAAAACTAACAAGGCTGTAGGATCGGTGGCTTGAGATGGGTAAGGTGAAAAATTAAGTTACAATTACCATTTGGAGGTCCTTCTTTTGGCAATAAACCAAAAAACGTGTCACTAGTTTTATTTTGCTGATATGGGCTTCACTTTTGGTGTGAATATCTCTCATTAAATACTTCCAACTAAATCATTTTGTGTTTAAACTGTTGGTAGTTTTAATCCTTTTAATATTATTCTTTTAACTTGGAATTTCAAAAGAATTTTTCGATCATCTTTATACAAGAAAGGGCTTCACTATCCCTTCATTTGGTTTGACTGACTTTTCAACTAAACTTTCAGGCAGCTATACAAGTTTATAGGAAAAAGCAATAACACTGTACGCGTACAAGACACTTTTTTGGATTTATGGACAAAAGGTGGACATCTAAATAAAGTTTTGGGTGAGCGTCCATGCTTGGCAACCTCTAAGGTTCAATCACCAGGACTTGCTCGACTTGGCATGGCTTTGGCCTTGTGTATGAAAAATAAAGTTGGGTCAATTAGACAAGCAGTTGATTCACTTGGGTCAGATAATCAAACTCCACTCGTGTCAGTTTTATAATAAACTAAACCAAAAGAACATGGTCAAAACATGCATGTTGGTTAATTGCAGGTTCATTGCTTGTTGCCATAATTGTTTACTTTGTATTCACATTTATATTAGGTATGGATGCAAAAAATACATAATCCTTTCTTTATGTATTAGTATCGTATGTACCTATTTACTATATATATATAAATGCTTACAAAAGTCAAATGTGACTAGTAAATTTTAATAAGTAAAGAAGAAATATGTCATGCCTGACTTAGCAAATCAAGAATTTTGACACATCTAATATGTGAGTTTCAGTAATATTAGGGTTAGAAATTGAACCAAGCATATGGACTACTGGACTCCAGTCGTCGTGCCTCTCTCCCTCTAATGTAACTGGTGGCGTAGTGGGCACATCTTTTGGGATGGAGTTGCTGGTTGTCCCCCCATTCTTCCCTTTCTCTCTCCCTCATGTGACAGCTATTTACAATGAATTGGTCTGAAATATAATATTATAGTCTCATTTTGATCCTGGTTTTGCATTATTAAGTTCGACAATGATAGATAACTGGCTTATTAAACTGACAAAACTGAGTTGTCTCATCTCAATTTTGTCTACCCATTTTCAACACTTCAACAATCTCTGCGGATTTATGGTCCATCATTCAACATGGATTCCTTTTGAATACATGGTTATATCATTTTCAAAACATAAAAAAAAAGTGCATTTTGTATCAATAATTACTCAATATTTCCATAAATAATTTCCTAATGTTTAAAAAATTATAGATGACTTTATATCCTTATCAAATAATTGACAAACAAGGGCTTCATGAATTAAAAAAAAATAAATGATACTTATAAAAGATAATTTTAAAAATGACAAACTACAATTAATATGATTTCTTTTCACATGTTTCTTTTACTCTTTGTCTCTATAATAATATGTACAAACACAAAAGTGAAATCAGAAAAGGACTAAGAATGCAAAATATAAAAAAAAACTACTTAAAAAGCATCTTTATGATAGTTTTTCCATTATACACCACAATAGAAGAATATTGGCAATGACTCATACTCTAGCGGATAGCTACGGTTGTCGTTGCCCTTTGCAGCATTGGTAAAAGGCTTTCACAACGAAAACAATGGTAATATAATTGGCAATGGTTCTTTGCAAGGAAGTGGGCAGTGCCGTGGCCAATTATGGCTTGAAATCTATGGCGGTGAAGTAACGCACTGCTATAAGCTGTTAACTTGTCACCGCTATAGATAACAATAACATTTGCTTATACCATGTACACTTTTTCTGTTTCTTTTTTTTTTTTATATTTGAAAATACAATGTTGCCACATAAACAATCAAAATTCACAAACAGTACAAAAGATACATAGATTACACTAATCTATGCTTTTGATAATACATAAAAATCGTATGCTTTCTCAAGTATAGTACACTTCTCTCATGCTTGTGATTACGGAAGATCTGTATAGAAACACTTCTCAAAAGAATCAATATTAGCATAGTAGATAGAGTTCACAAAGAATACAAATATAGTATCATCGGTTTATATTGAATATTTGCAAATACCAAATACAATGATTTAATGATTGTTTTTTTTTTTGAGCTGTTTTTCGTTGATATATTGATACATGCTACTCAATTATGCTGGAGTATGTAAAGACTCACAGGAGCAGCTTAATTTTCCAGTTTCTTGTTAGGTTGAATTACTTATGATGTTTAAATGACAATTTATATAAAAAAGCAATAGTTTACAAAACCCAGTCTGAGTCACAAGTTAAAGCATGACATCCTAGATTGGATTCAAGTTGAAGCATGACGTGCTACATAGTGACCGGCTGGAACAGTTCATCCGAACCTGTGGTGGAGCCAGGAACCTTCACACTTTAAGGGGCAGTGCTATATATGAATGAACATATTATTTAAAATACCAGTATGGAAATGAAGAGATTTTGTGGGAGTGGCCGTGTCACTACGTTGGAATATGTGCTTGTTAAGGGCCAGTGTCGTCAGTATTTTGGATCAATATGCATGGGCCTGTATTTGGCTATTTTCTATATTTCATTTGGAAACTACGGCTTAGGGTTAGGGATCTGAATGGTTTATACCCAGTACTTTAGATCTTGCATTATACTAAATCCAACCAAATTGGATTCAAACTCAGTCTCACTTACAAGCTCAAAATTGCATAAATAAAGTCTGATTTAATTTTGAGTTTGTTGGATCTCATGCTACTACTTAATTTGAAGTTCGACTTTAGACCAAACTTCAATTAATTTATATAGTATCCCATTTTCCCTAACAGGTTTGGATTCTTGCTGCTGATGACAGAGTTGCAATTGGGAATGATCATGAACGTCAATTGGATGGCCGGGTCAAATGTAACTACCATCTTATTCGGCTATCTGGGTATTTAGGATTAGATCCGAATACCAAGATCAAATAATGCACTATTTTTACATATAACAGGATTTAGCTGCATTTGAGAATCAGATATACGTACATTGAATTTGAAATATCAGAAAATTCTTATCCCATGTTTGAAACTGACTGCTAATCGGATGTGAAGTTTCTCGTCAAACCCAACTATTTGGATTTAAATTTGAATTTAATTTTGGATTGTGTCAGTGTCCATGAAATCCCCAGTGAGAAGAAATGGAATTGGCATATAGCCCAGGTCCGGACCCGCTATTCCAACCCTTCTAGATTTATGGTGTTGTTTCTTTTGAAGAAATACAAGCTGCTTATTCCAAAGATTACTGCAAGAATGAGTAGGGTCAACGAGAACCCATTTCTGTTCATGTGTGGCCAAAAAAAAAAAAAAAAAGCATAACTGTTGCTTAGTTAAGTTTCAACATGTGTTATATTTTAATACTTCTTCATCCATGCAGCCCTTGTTTGTCAATTATTTAATAAAGTTATTAGGTTATCATTTTAATTTTTAAAGTATTATGCAGTTATTTATAGAAACATTAAACGTAGAACAGTTATTGATACAAAATGAAGCTTTATTTTTGGAAAAAATATAAAACCATGCACCAAAAAGGAGTCCATGTCGATTAGTTTCTAGCATGTCTGGATATCACTCTCAATGAAGTATTTGATCATGATGAAGGAGAGCGGCTTGTGTTCATGAGAGTGAAATGAAAGAGCCTCTTCGGGCTTCATGCCATAAAAAGGACGCTCCTTTCATGCCCCAATCACATAACCTGCTTCGGTGATGAAGCATACCATATGATTTATATAATGTTTATGATTGAATAATTACCAAGAAGTTGATTTGCTTCACTTGTGCAATCTCATTTATTGAGTCGATACCGAAGTATAAATTGTTGAACTTTTGAAAATGCGTAGACAAAAAATTGGTATGAGAAAACCCAGTTTGATCAGCTTACTAAGCCATTGTCTATCGTTCTGGAACTTAATAATGCAAAACTAAGATCGAGATGAGGCAATTCAATTATTTCTCAAGACAAATTCAAGTTAAATTGTTGTCACAAGAAGGGAAAGGGCACTCTCCCAGGAGACATGCCCACTACCCGAGTAGCTATGCTAGAGAGAGATAGACTCAACCATTCATGAATGCAGTGCATATACTTGGTTCAATTTATAATGCTAATATTGTTGAAAGTTGAAACTCACGTGTTAGATGGGTGAATACTGTTTGTCTTATTAACTCAGGCAAGACATATTCTTGCTTTATATATTAAAAAAAGAATGATAACATTTGGCTTTTGTTTGCATTTATGTTGTATCAGTAATTAGGTGCATACAACATAAAGAAATTAGGTTTATGCATTTTTTCATCTATACCTATCGTGAACGTAAATATAAAGTAAAAACAATATCGCTACAAGCAAAAGCTAGTAAGTAGCCAATAGAACGCAATGACTAGCTAGGTTGGCTTGGCTTAGTTCATGACAAACTGAGATGACTTGAGTTCCCCAAGTGAAACAAAAACTAATGTTGGTCCAATTGGCCCAACTTTATTTTTCATACACAGGGCCCAAGCCAAGACAACTCAAGCAAGTCCTGGTGGCTCACTAGAGGTCGAAAAGCATGGACGCTCCCATAAAAACTTTATCTCGGTCCCCATCTTTTGTCCACAATTACAAAAGCGTGCCCTCTACATTTTTTATGTTTCTGGTACAATGTCACAACTTTTTGGTAAACTAGTATAGTTAAGTGACAACCATAGATAAAATGTTAGTCCAGCTCAATGAAGTGATATTGATGCCCTTTCACATATAAAGGTGAAAAGTACTTTTTAAATTCTAAGTTTAAAGAATCATGTTGGAAGATCAAACCTGCCCTCTTTTAGCACAAAATGATTCAATTGCAGTTTTTTACTAATCGAAGTTGACATTAAAGTGAGGCCCATATGAGAAAAATTAGAAACAAGCAACAGGTTTTCTGGTTTATAGCCAAAAGAAAGACAACCATATGGACATTATCAACTTTTTCACATTTCCATATTGCCCTGTTGGATTTTCCTTAGCTAGTCTTTGAACCCCCATGGCTACAAACCCAAAACAACAATCTCTACCTTGTTTTTGCCTCTTCCTCCTTGCATATCCATTTCTACGAAAGTAAAATTTTTAAGTAGTATGTCCTTATCAGGTCTCTCCATGGCAATCTTATCATATCATAAATCATTAATTTGTATCTCTACAAATGATTTTCTTGAGTATTAGATAGAAATCTATTCTGCATGCAACAGTTTGCTTCATTTGGACTTTTCCATTTTTTATTTTCACCTTTATGTGCTTCGTTTTTCAAACCAATGTTCCTTTTCTGCCCTTTCTTAACTTTGTTATATAAGGGAGTAAGAAAATCAAGCTGATGCATTCCGCAGAAGGACCTCCACTTCTTCTTCGTTCGTTGTTGCTTGCTTCAAACCATGCATATGTGTGAGAAGTTCCTTTTGAGTGCTATGAAGGAGATCAGTGTTGAACGTGAAAGGAAGAGGAGCAAGAAGAAGAAGAAAAGGAAGAGATGGCGGTTATCCTTCCTTGAGCAGTTGACGATGATCGGATTTCCTTGAGCAGTTGCCTCTTCCTCCTGGCTACTACGGTATGTGGGAAAATTTTGCAGCCATTTACTTTGACACCTCTACATTTAACAAATTACATTGTTGCGATCCCATATTTATTTCCCTTTACTTACTAAGTGAATATTGATTATTCTGTATAGATCGTTTGCAATCACATGCATTAGAGAAGTGTACTATACATACCAAAACATATGATTTTTATATATTTTCGTAACCAAATTATAGACCATTTGTGTCCATTTCCTAGCAAATCTAATACTACAGATATGTTTATATATTGTGGTTGATGTACTAAGACTAGACCATATTTGAATAATTTATGTTGGTAGTTATCTTTGTGGCTTGAATATTATGGCAAAATAAATCTTAATTTGTATACCTTTAAATAAATCTAGAATGCAAGAAAAACAAGCAAGGCAAGTGTTTTTTTCATAGATGCTAATTTTTTGATAGACATAATTTGTATGCATATGGAAATTGTATATCTTATGTTTATAAAATTGTTGCATTTCAGTTGTGGAATGGTTCAAGAGACGTATATGCACAAGTATGTTGCACATAGATGACCAAGAGAACGGTATAATTTAATGGCTAGAATTCAGCTTCAGAGTCTTGTGTGAGCTGTTGCCAAGGCATTACTTGGGCAGTATGTAGATGGAACTGAACTTTGAAATCAGTATGCCCACTTGCCGAAGTATCGAATGAGGCTAGGATGCAGCCAAAGACAACATACTTGAGGATTAAGGCAGTGAGGACCATCCAAATATCATCGTGCACTCATGTTCCATTGAACTTGAATGCGAAGTAGCCTGGTTGTACTGGTCTGTAGTTGCCTAAATATGGTGTTGTTTGAATTATGGTGTGCTTCAGCATGCTGGCACGAGCTTCATTTATCTAGCTAAAAACATGAGGTTACAGATCTTTATGTTGAGGGAAGTCAAGAGTTCAAAACATCCCGTACATATTGGCTTAACCTGGCAGTGCTATGTGATTAAAGAGGACCTTTGTGACACTATGCATATGTATCGCTGATAGAGAATGGGGATGATGTACTAGAGCAATTATTCAATCTATCAAAATAATTATAAAGCTTTCTCGTGGATGTAGGCCCTATATGGCTGAACCACATAAAATCTTGTGTCATTCTCATTTGACCATTTTCTTTCTTTCTTTCATTCTTTACTATGGTTTTGCTATTACGTTAATAGAGTCAAGTCAGGAAACACAATGGCCAGTCTTCTCTTAACTCTTGATGATGTAATTAATTTGACAAACCTTTTCAATGATTTGATTCGATTCAAAACTGATTCAAACTGACCCACCAAATTATATAGCAAATTCAGCACTAGCTTGGACAATTGGATCCAAAAAAATTTATTCTAATGTCACTTTCCCACACTAATTTTTGGCTTAGATTTAGGAGGAGAAAAATGATGCAAAGAAAGATAAGACACACGAAGGCTAATAGGGGATAATCATGCAAAAGAACATATATATATATATATATATATATATATATATATATATATATATATATATATATATATAAGGCAGCCTAATGGGGACTAGTTACATGTGTAGAAAGAAATAGCAACACAAAAGTAGTCAATGGATTTATTATATTAATATATATAATTGTGTATAGTACCAAATCTGGATAAATTTTTGGGTTATAACTTCAATTCCAATCCAAATTCAATTCAAAAATTACTTTTAAATGGAAAGAAGACAAGAAAAAAAAAAAAGGAATTAACATGTTTGCTAAATTTTGTGCGAAAGTGCTAGAGTATTGAAGTAACTTTAGACTTATTTTCACAATCTAATGGGTCTTGTGTGTATCAAATCCAATATAAAATCATTAACAAACAATAGTAACCTTGCATCGCACCATACTACACTAAATTAAGGGACAATGGCACAAGTGGGCGTTATATATTTCATTTCTGATTTGCTCATACGGGTCAGCCAAGGCCGTTGTTGACCTTCTACAACAAGAGCAACTTACTCAATTTTTAAGGGCCTCAACAACAGCTATGCAATAATTCAAAGTTAAATTTTATTGATGGAACCCTTTCCCACCATCATGAAGGCATATTCTCGTCTCATTTAAGAAGAAAGGCAGGGAGATGTAAAGCTTGTTCAAGCTGATGAAAACACCTCTACTCCTACTATCCAAACTAATGAAGGCAATCGACTCAACAAGCAAGGGATAAAAGAAAGTCGTGAATGAAATGCAAGCATTGTGGAAAAATTGGACATATAATGGCTAAGTACTATTTTATTGTTGGTTCCTCTAATAAGTTGGGTTCTTCTAATGCATCAACTAGATAGAAGGTCAATGCTTGACCATCACCAAGTCCAACACCTAGTTGTTATAAAGGTTCCTTCAATTTTATACATGGACAACTGGGACAAGAAACCAAAGAACTTAAAGTAAACCTATCAAGTAACATTCTACCTCCCATCTCATGTCTTACCAGCTTTAGTCAATCTCATGTTCTAGTAATATTATAGTTATGTGCACCACATCACCAACACCCTTTCAAACCTTCATCGACCAATAAATTGCAATCATCCACTGGTTAGCCAAACAATGAAACATATGTCTAGGTCTCACATAGTGGAGATGCTGCATATTTCTCACTCTCACCTTGAAGAATGTTTTCTATGTTCCCGATTTTACTTTCTAATACCACCTCCTCATTTTCCGGCTGGCACACAATTAAGTTTTCAACATCAACTCCTAAAGCCCTTGAGAAGAAAGATGGATCAAATGCATGTTGAGCATTAACAAGCAAGGTGCTACCACCAAGTTTTGGCATATAAAAACCAAAGAGGTTAGTGTTGAAAATATACATATTTTCACTTAAAAAAAAGTTAAAGTTTTCTAATTATAGATCATCACAGAGGTAATTTCACTTCACAATAAGCTAAGTTCTTTAAACTTTTGTGATTTTCCATTTAGTAAATAAAGTTTATACTCCCAAATTATGAAGTCAAGTACATGTACTGCAATTGCATGTCATGGCAAGACAGTTTTCCTGCTACTTTTAGGGCCAAGTATTTGAAAAAAAATTGCGATAATCAATCTTATCCACCCCAAATTCTACGTGACTCTCACTTCAAAATGTAGACACACGACCATATGCCCACTTGATGTGTACTAGTAAGAAAACAATATAATGAATAGATCTCAACACATTGAGAGAAAAAGCATATATGGGACAGGCAATGGCAGTAAAATGTGGATAACAAACATAGAATAAGTATTGAGTACATTTCAAGTGCAGAAAATGAGATTATAATTATAAAGCATTACCTCCATTTCCTCCCTTGGGAACACCACCACCAAGACCACTAAATATGAGTAACATCTAGTTTTTGTTTGCAATTTTGTGTCATTAATTAGGTACATAAAAATATACAATAGCAAATCATAAGGAAAGGTTTATGTAATTTTGTGTATATGTTTGATCTAAATGTTAATATAAAGTATGACAAAAATATCTCAACAAGCAAGAACATGCAATCATTAGCGAATAGGCATGTATAACTTTTGTTGACATGGCTCAGTTCATATTCAAGCTCAGCTGATGAGTTTTAGCTTATGCAAGTGAGTCAAATGCTGGTCTAGTTGGACCCACTTTATTTTTCATGCACAAGGCCCAAGTGAAGCCAAGTCAGAAGAGTCCTGATGGTTGATCCCCAAAGGTTGGCAAGCATGGATGCTCTACCAAAACTTCATTTTGATGCTCATATTTAGTCCATAATTCCAAAAACACTCTTTCATGTTTCTGATTTTTCTGGCATTGTGTCACAACTTTTTGATAAACTTGTATACTTGCATGGCAATGCTAGTTAAAAAGTTAATATAGCAAAATGCAGTAATAGTGATTCCCTTTCACATATAAAGGTGAAAACAAGTTTTCAGATTCCAACTTAAAATGATAATATTGAAAGATGAAAACTACCCATAGTTTTGATACAAAACTATTTAATTGGAAGCATTTACTTAGCTGTCGATACCAAAAGTCAGGGCCATCTAAGCAAAATCAGGAACAATAGTGACATGTTTTCTTGTTTGTAGGCAAAAAAAAAAAAAAATCCTCCAAATAGAAATTATCCAATTTTTCTTCTTCCCCATCTTAAGCCACAGAGCCTGCAGCCTTGTTAGATTTTCCCCAGCACATCTCTAATCCTCCACCCAGATCTAAACCCAAAACAATAGTCTGTGCTTTCGTTGCCCTCCTTCCTCACTATATGTCAACTCCATGAACGTAAATTTTCAAATTGGTACATCTTTATGTGGGTTACTTCTTGTCAATCTTATCAGATTATGAACAATTAATTTGTACCTCAGAAGATGATTTTCTTGAGTGTTAGATAGACATCGAGGCTGCATTAAACAGATTGCCTCATTTGGAGTTTTCCATTTTTTGATATTTACCTCTATTTGTTTTGTTTTTTAAAGCAATCTTCTTTTTCTGCTCTTCATTATACAAAAGGAGTTCCATTTCTTCTTTCTTAGTTACTGGCGGCAAATCATGCAAATGTGTGTGACAATTAGTTCCATAGGAGTGCTATGAAGGAGATCATTGCAGTGAAAGAACATCAAGGGAAGAAAGCAAGGAAAAGAAGAAAAAGAAGATATGATCGTTATCCATCCCTAGGAAGTTCATGGTGATCGGATTTCCATTGAAAATAAAGGCTATCAAGATATGTTGACAAGTATTCATGTTCACTTCATCTCCTCCATATTTAACAAATTATGGTGTCACTATCCAACGTTTGTTCCCCTTTATTTGATAAGGTAATATTGATTCTTTTGGGGAGTATTTCTATATCAATCTTTTACAATTACATGCATGAGGGACTTGAATTAATAGTAAGTATAAATTTTTATATCGTGGTTGATTAACTAAGAGTAGACAGTTCTTGAATAATTTGCATTGGTAATATTCTTGGGGACTTAAATGTTATAGAAAAATAGTTACTAACTTCCATACTTTTATATATAGGAAGCAAGGCAAGTGCTTATTCAAATAGAAGCTGAATTGTTTATACATATAAGTGTATCTGAAAATGTATATCTTATGTTTAAATCATTGCATTTCAATTATGTAATGATTGAAAAGACATATATGCACAAGTATCCTACACATAGATGACCAAGAGAATGGCCTAATCTTAGAGCTACATTTTGGGTTCAGAAGCTGGTCATGTGCGAGATGTTGCTAAGGCATCACTTGGGCAGTATGAAGATTGAGGTGGACTTCCAAATCACTGTGCCCACTTGCAAAAGTATTGAAAAAGGCTAGGATGTTGCCAAGGGCAACATGCTTGAGGATTAGGGAAATGAGGAGTATCTTAATCTCATAGTGTACTCATGTTCAGTTGTACTTAGATGGGAAGTAGCTTGGTTCCACTGATCTATTTTTTATTACATATGTTGTCTTCTAAAGGTTGGTGTACTAAAGTGTGCTGGCAAAAGCTTCATTCATCTGGCTAAAAACTTGCAGTTAAGAACATCTATGATGAGGGAAGTCAATAGTTTAAAACCTGAGGTGCATCTCTTGGCAAACACTGGTAGTGCTGTGGGATCAAAGAAGAAGCTCATTTTTCAGGTGGAAAAAATGATGCGAAGAAAAGTAAATTGACATCTGTATACAAAAGCTAACAGGGAGTTGTCATCCTTCCATAAAGAAATTAATTAGCAAGAAGTGCCGGACCTGTCGATAGATTGACTAATGGATACAATTGGATCTAGTAGCAGTTCTGAATCAATTTTGGATCTGTGCGCATTATCAAATCCAAATTCGATTAAAAAATAACTTTTTATTAGCAAGACCTTGATAATTAATCTTTTTTCCTGTTAACCAGGCAAGAGTTAAAGGAATGAATGATTGAATGAGGATATAGTGATTCTGTGATGCACACCGGGAAAAATAGAAATCCAGCAATGCAAATGACACATTAAAGTTGGATTTGGTTGTTAGAAATAGACTCAAAAGAATTTGATTCAAATGTGTTCTAGAATTTTACAAGTAAATTATATTTTGGATCCAAATGCAACCAGAATTCATTCAAATGTGTCTTAATCCCTTGGGACTCAAAGTCTTTTTTTAACTATAAATGTTTAGTGTTGTTCGTCACCTATGCTTTAGATCTATCGGCTCCTCTATTTTCAGAATAATGAAGTTCCAGTCGAGCATGACCCAAATGAATATTTGATCCGATTGGGCTCAAAGTTCTACTTAAGAGAAGAGAAGGCGTTCCTCATGAACACAAAATGAAGAACTTGCAAAAAGATTATCTGGTCAAAACTTTCGTTGTGGCTGCTTTGGTAAAAGAAGAGATCCAACAAATTCATTGGAAAGTTCTTTTTTTTCTCTTATGCTCTCAAGGTTTTTCAGGAAGCAAAACCTTGAGTGTGCTTTAACTATCAAAAACCACCATGGCATGAAAATGTTTCAAAATGAAAAGCCATCTACCTCATTAATTAAATCTCATCCTTTGACTCTAGTTCCACTTGAATTGGCTGATTTTAATCAAATCAATAGCAAACCAATTGAATTTGGTGGTTAATTGTTAGTGAACCAGGTGATCTTATTTTTGGACTATTTTGGAATGTTGTTTTTTTTCAACTATTTTTTCTTTTATTATTTGATAAATGTATAACATTTTATCAATGATTTGTCAGGTTATATGATTTACAACACTAGTTTCTACATTTTTGAAGTCTGTAACAGGATTTCATGGTTGAAGCAGGTTCCCATTCTCTAATTCAAGATATCCCTTTTGATTAGGTTCTACTTTTGGTTTTGGATTAAATCTTTCTTTTTTATTAGATTCCACCTTTGGATCTATATAAAGATCACTTGTTTTGTTTCCATGAACTGCATCTGGATTTAACATTCCTAGTTAGTAGTAATCTCAGCTGGTCATGGGTTAGATTGCTTCATTATGAAATTTTTTAACAAGGAAACAACTTATGTATGATAGGTTGGCTCTCAATATTGAACTTTTTAGTTTAGACCTCCTACTCAAATATTAGATGCAGGTTTGTTTAAAATATGTGGATTAAATGTCATAATTTTTAAGTACATAGTTGTTTATAACATAAACTTAGTATTGCATTAGCAATACTAATGGCATCTGATCAGGAGCTGAATGATGATATATATTTACATACATAATATATATATATATATATATATATATACACACACACACACACACACACACACACACCCTTTCTTTCTTAAAAATAACTTGTTTAAGCATGTTCAATGCAATGCGGTTTGCGTGAGATGCAAAAAGGCATGGTGGTGAAGTCAGTCAGCTGAGTCAGCTGGGAAACTAGTTTAAAAGAATGACAACATTTGGTGAGTTCAGCTTATCATGCTAAAGTTTTAGAGCACCGCTACATTTTACAATGAGACTTTTTGGTGCATAAAAGTTATTTTTATTACGTCAAATTGTTGCTAAAGAAGAACCCTGCAAACTTACTTCTTAAATCTTATTCTCGGGAGTTCTACAAGACATAGAGTGGATGTTATAATATAAATATACATGTGTGAAAAAACCCCTAAATTAAAAATGAAACACTTGCCTTGGGGTAGAAATCAGATAAGATTCAAATTTAAGAAATGACATCCCATTGGATTCAGATGCGGATGAGAGAAACAAGAGACAAGTTTTTATGTGGTTCGGTGAAGCACACCTACGTCCACGAGAGAGGCTCTTCCACCGTGTGTTGGTGGAGAGGTTCTTTCCACTATTTATAATGTTTACACATCAATCTTCTCCTTGATTTTAGGAGAGGTTACATTGCTCTTTTGACTTGTGCACAATCGTTTGATGTTGGTAACGGTTGGGGATTGACTTTCCTTGTTAGATTGTTGCTCTCCTTGATTGTGATCCTTATTTGTAACCATAGCTTCCATGTTGCCAAACTCCATGTTGTGCCTGAGAAAGAGGAGCCAGTGAAAATTTTGATTCCGGAAAACCCGGATCTTCCATACAACTATGTTAATACATAGTCTCCAGCATTGAGTCAATTCCTTACAGCATAAACGTTTACGGTGCCATCTGATGAGTTCAAAATTAAAGTCGCCTGAAGGAATCCTGCTGATATTAAACCATGACACAACTCTGCGCCATACGCCAACAGAATAGGAACAAGTGAAAATAACATGACAATCACATTTATTTGGTTATTTTCATGAGAAAGTACTTGTAGACATAAGTTGTAAGCCATTGATACAAAACTTTAGCTAGTAGTACTCTACTTTCATGAGGTACCTTTATCAACTTTCATGAGGTCCGTTTTGTTAATTTGATGTTGTACTATTATCTTTCGGAATAAAGGTCAGGAGCCTATCTGCCAGCATACTCTTTTATTGGAAATAATGGACTTTTCCTCTTGAAAAAAAAAACCACAAAATGCCAAATAAAATTTCCTAAGATCAATCTGATAACTAATATTTAAAATTTTGTTTGGTAAATCCACGAAAGCCAATTATTAACTAATTTTACATTTGAATTTATATCAGGGAGAGAGAGAGAGAGAGAGAGAGAGAGAGTACTTATCAAAACTTATTATTAATGTTGCAAAAATCATTTACAAGTTCGTCATTACATAAGCAGAACGACGGCAATTGTAAAGTCTTCAATAAATAAAAAAAATGACGCTTAAGATTTCTGCCCTGAACAGCCCAAGGTAAGTGTTATTAATAAAAGGGCAGTTTTGCTCAAAGACTACCTTTAGTTAATTCTATCGCTACAATGTTTAGGATTGAAGAGAAGATAAGAACTTTATAAGCATGGGCAACAATGGAATTTTAATGCTGGAACAGGTAGTTTTTCTGCTCCCACTTCTTCGTCCACTTCCAATTCTGAGATAGACGCCACTTTTTAGTACGAGCTAAGAAGCATTTCCTATTCATGCCTTGGCTTGTCTATGAATAAATTTATGCACAAAGGGCTACTATTGGTTTTTCTTATACAATTAAGCTGGAACGAAGCAGATATTTACTAGATTACGCAAAGAGAAACAAACTGGTACCCACCCATGACCACATTCAACTTGAGAGATCTTAGAATCATGATAACTCTGGTTGGCTTTTATTGACCAATTATGAAAACACTCTTGTTGTTCACGAATCAAAGAGGTAAGAAATCTTCATGCGTACACTCAAACCTGAAACCAACTATCTAATGAGAGAGAAAGAGTTACAAGAAATTATAAAAGACAAGTAACCATATCCATAAACATTGATTTACCTTATTTAAGGCCAAAGATTTGCAAATGGATGTTGTGACATTTTTTATCTTCATTTTCTTTTTCTCTTATACATATTATTCTACCAAGGATTCTTTTTTTTTTTTGTACCTTTTTTCCTAATTTGCTTTTTCATGTCCTCATGGTTGTAATTATGACTTCCTGTGTCCAGATGATGCCATTAACACAGCTACAGCAACAACGAACATGAAAAGCATGCCTGTTAGCAGCATATATGTCTTTCTTGATGATCTCCGGTACTCCCCAAACAAGTATATTCCCCAGAAAGTGCTTACCAAGGGCAGTGCCTGAATATGAAAAACAGGATTGATCACAACAGATGTTTAAACAATTGATTCCGAAGAAGAGGTCAAAAGTTCTTTCCCAAGGCTCATGAAGGCTCTGCCTCTGCTGGATATGGGGAATCTTGGTTTGTAGGGATAGCACAACTGGGTTGTCAAAATAAGAAGGTTGGACAAAGGTTGTTCTGGATCTTAAGGGGCATTTGGCAACAAGAACACTAACTCAGCATTCGATAAATCTGTCCCAAAAATTAAAGCAGATTCATGGAACACTAGAACACAGTATTCCATGAATCTGCCCTAATCATTTGACAGATTTACAGAACATTCTATCAGTATTGCTGTTAGCAAATGCCCCTTAAGAGGACTACTTGAGATTAACTGCTCCAACTTGTTTAAGTCAATGGATAAGTTTTCAGTAAGCCTAACTAAAACGAAGAGAAAGACAAGATCTCTAAGGATTTGCATGAGTGCATTTCTTTTTTATGACATAATTAGCCAAAAATGCTTGCATAGATCCAGGTCTTTTTACAGGTGACATGCAACAGCCAGTAATTATCTGATAGCCATACTCTAAAAAAAGGTCGTATTTGGTTTGACCAACATTCTGAACTATGATCAGGATACCCAGATACACCCAGATAGACTGTTGCTATTGAAGTTTATTGTACTTCTAGAATGTCCTCAATAATCAGGTCACAACAAGACTAGCCACTAGCAGCGGGACTAGAAAGGCCATAAACTAGATGATGTATGTTTAACCATTGGCCCCTGGATTTCAGTCTTGATCTCATAGTAGTTACTCTTTTTTTGTTAAGAATCAAATAAATAAGTGAAGGTAGATTAAACTTTAGCAGGATAAAGGTGAAGGACAAAAGTTGGGAACTTAAAAAATGCTTGTAGCAGTATAACTGATGCCAATAAGGAAAATAACTCCAAGAAAACAACTGCAGCACTGACCTGAACAGCATCAGCTGCTGCATATCCAGCAGCTTGACCGCCCATGAATTGAAAACCATTACCAAACCCACACAAGAGGCCAGCTAAAAAGGCCCAGTATCTGCCATTGAAGTCCTTAAGATAGTCTTTTAAAGAAGACCTAGGCAATCCAAGTATGGGACGATAGAGAAAGATAACATTGAGAATGATGGCAACAATAAAGCAGGATATTGAAAAGTAAAAAAAGGCAGTGTAAACGACCAGGTGTGGGACTCCTTTTTTTAGAGTGTGCCACTGATCATTTGTGGCAAGGTTGAATGCTGGTGAAAAAAGTGAAAAGCAAAAGCCAGAGAAAATCACAATCACCAATCCGAGCATGGTGCTGGATCCAAAAACCTGCATTAAAAAGAAAGTTTAGATTGAAAGGCGATAGTGTTAAAAATGAACCAAAAAAGAACTACTAGATCAATAGTAGTTAAGGGAAGCTGATTATTTCGACCTATATTGATTGTTCCTGGTTCATCATGATCAACAAGCATACACGTGATTAATCATGAACAATAAGCTTGCTTTCATCGTTACTTTAAGAAATAATGGGGACATATGTATCACCTACATAGAAACATTGTTAGCTACTGTTTGCCATCCATTTCTAAAAGTGAGTTTGAGATATAAGATTATATTTTGGGTTCACTTTCCTTTTATGCAAGTTACAAGAAGTATTTATATGAAAGATTAGCCTTTCCTAATTGACTGGTACCTTAGATGAATTTGTGACGAAATAATTTGATAATCTTTCATTCTATAGCCCTTGTAGTTTGGATACCATGGAACCCATACTTACCTTTTCCCCGTTGCAAGAACTAATAACTACTAACAGAGAAAATAGCAAAGACAGGTCATCCAACTTGCAAAATTTTGTGAGAATTGAGTAGAATCAAGTTGCGATTTTCATGGCACTCCAAATTTGGTGCACATGATGTTTGAAAATTTTAATCTCATAATTTCAGCATCTCCTTCACCATATAAAACTAAGAGGCAGTAAGTAAAACAACTTTAGAGAAACATGGGACTGACCTTGATTGATCTTGTATTCTCAAGTTCTATCAGAAATTCTGCAGTACCGACATTTGGTTTTGTTAGCTTAGAGTGTTTGACTCCCTTCTCCAAGGAGTTTTCAATATCTATAGAAGAAAAAATGGAACAGAATATCACCATTTGATTATCTTTAAAAGTGTAGTCTCCAATATATGACAAAAGCGAGAGAACTTATACCTTCACCTTCATTACATTTGTTGCCAGGTTCATCCGTGATGCTCCTAATAAATAATCCAAATTTCTAAGAATGTGGGGCATGGAACTTTTATCTCAATAACAGGAATGAGTAAAAGACATCAAATATTTAACAGCAAAAAGCAAAAGGATTTGACTTTTGAGTAACAAGTAACATGCTCATGTGCCTATGTCTTCAATAAAAATGATAGATCAAATTCCTCAACGTTTCTAAGTATTGAACATAGAGTCTGAATTTTAATGGAAACATGTACAAAGAAAAATAGAAACCTTGTCATGACAATGTGAGCAGATGATGACCCGCTAAGCTTTTCTTTGTTATCAGCTGCATTGGAGGAGTGCACAGCAGATCCAAGACAGACGGCAACCATGAAGCATGCAACACCAGGGAAAAGAATCTCAGCTTTATTAATGCGATCATCCAGAAAGTAGTTCATAGTCGTACCTGTCATTTTCACAGCAATTGGCTTTTAAGTTGAATCTTCCATTAATGTATGAGAGTATACGGAACATTAAACACAATTTATCGCACAATCCAAGCCCCATTCGGAACCCTTCACTCTTCAATTATTGGTCCTATGATTGGACAACAGTCAGTTCCTAGTTCCTACCACCTAGGTGGTCATTAACCATGTTAGGCATCACAACCAACCTTCAATTGACAGTTGAGTCAAATGGGTACTTCAGTAAGGTACTGGTACCCATGTCGTTGTACCTGTGCCAAAGTGGACACTTGGATACATTTGGCACTTTTTATATCGAAATGGATCCAAACTACTTAATTTTACTTGATATAGTTTGTTTGTAAATCAGTTTTTACTTTTTTTTTTAGAGTTATGGTTCATTAACACACACACACACACACACAAACACACACACACACACACATATATATGCTGTCATACCCCATACCTACATTTTCTAAAGTTGTCGTGTCCACAACCGCATCTCCGTACCTGTATCCATTCCCATATGACTTAGATTGGCAGTCACGAGTCTCATGACCAACTGCCTTACTGTTTATTGAATTAAATACGATGACACAAGGATGCAAAATTAGTGGTCTTCGAATAATCTATCTTCATAGTTAATTACTTTGCATCTTCAACATCGATCCAACTAGTGCTGGATTTAAGCTGAATGAGGATGAAAGCAAACAGTCAGACCTACATCAGTAAATGGTAAGATACAGATTAGGCACTAAATACGTCTCAAGCAAAAGTATTTAGTTCAATGAAAAGTAGAACTATTTACAAAATTTGTAGAAAAACAGTCCTTTGGCTATGATTGAGTTCGGAGCCTTTAGTACACCTAAAAGATAATGTAGGAATCATTTGAAAAACCTACAGATTAGAGCAAGGGAAAATGTTGCAGATCAACAGATAATGGGATCAAAGTTCTAGTCCTTGAGGCGAATTCCTAAAGAGGTCAATCTTGTAACAATGGTCAATCCTCAAGGTTCAACTTGACAATGGAAAGCTCGGGTCCAGCTGTAGTTCGACGCCAACAGCTTTCATACATCATATAAAAAGTCGGGAAGAAGACAGGAGTGAACATCTCACCAATAACAACTGTCATGCTTGATGAAACCACCTCTGTTACTGATAGGCCAACATAAGCCCATGCATACTGCGTCGCCAAGTTTCCAAGGCTGAGAACAATTCCGCCAGCCATAGCAAACATCACAGATGGCCAATTATCCTGCAAGATTACTGGTCAAAAGTGAGTATTTATAAAGATTTGTATTTACTAATGACCAGGATACTTCAAAAGTAGGAAGAGTAATTGGAAATGGCAGTCGCAAAGCTGATGGCTATCTGTTACAGCATTTAGGTGTCAATAGGGAAACATTTCACAACAGAATTAACTCATCCAGAAAGGAAAGCAAACAGATAAGTTGAAACTTCTCTTTCCTCTTTTTCCTAATGAATTTTTTCTGGTTCGGGTGTCCTTTTCCTAGTAATAAACCTACTAACAGTGCCAATCAGTCTGTCGGTCATGTCCCCTAGTTTGGCCTACTACTCCAAAAAATTGTGCGCCTACTAACAATTTTATTGCCTGAAAGAAGTAGCAAAGATTCAGCTGAATATATCAGCTGGATATCTCAAGTTCATGAAAATCTCTTCCTAGCTTTAGTTCATAGATGGGGATTCTAGTTATTTATGAAGAAGCTAACTGCTAATCACATACTAAACAGTGAATTTTCATATAACTGTAAATTCCACTAACTGAACGAGGATTCTCACATGGTGTGCCACCCGTAACATAGGAAGAAAAAAAACCATTGGTCGAATTACGCAAAAAGAAAAAAAGGAAAGGAACAGAGCTTTGTTTACACATTTATCTGTAAGGTCAAAATAACAGAAACAGGAGAAGAACTAAAAAACAAAAGCACAATTGCACAACAATCATTTTCATGGAAAAAAGCGATAACAATGTACTCTTTGGCTTCCAAAATATGCCAGAGCAAACAACCCAAAAAATAGAAAAATAGAACGTTGGTCTAACCACCTGAGTGAGTTGAGTAAAGAAATTTGGCATGCCATGCATACTGCCACCGATCTGTCCAAATGTTAAAGCAATTATAACGGCAGCCAAGAGGTTTGTTATCGAGTAGTCGAGGTATGTGTGCTGAGGCAGTCGGCCCCTTCTCTCCAGAAGAGTCATCACCGCAGGCCATGTACCCAGGAAGCACAGGGCAGCTAACATCAATGCTATGGCTCCAACCTTGTCCTCCACTATATACATCTTATCTCCTTTCGCTAGCAACCAAACTGAGGAAAAATCAGAACAAGAAGAGAAAAGAAAGAGGCAGAAACTGCAAAGAGGAGAAATTGCAGTTCCCTGAGCTTATGAGTTCTGAAGAAAAGATTCTTCTCAGGGAAAGCTGTGGTTGGAAAATCAAGAGTCTTGCCTCTTTTGGGTGGTTGCCTTTGCAGAGTTTGAAGGTGGCAGAACTCCTCCCAATGGCAAATAAATGCTTGTGCTTTCTCACGGAACTAATCTTTCAAGAGGCAAACCATGAGGCGGACAGCCACACGCTTCACCTTCTAGCAGATGTTCTAAAAGAAGTCCCAACTGGCCTATGCAAGATTCCGGCTAAGAAGCTGAATCTACCCTTTATATTGGTCACAGATTCTAAGGTGGAATCTGTGGAATCAGTACACCATTTGGGTTCTCGGTTCCACAGATACTCTCTCTCCCTTCTCATAGAGACTGAGAGAAGTGAAAGGTTGGCTATGCGGCTGGCTTACCTCTTCCAACGCGGTGGGACTCATATCATTGTGAAGAATTCACCAGTCAACGCACACGCAAGTGGAGACAACGACGGCTGGCTGGCTGGTGGCCGCCCACATCGCTGGTTTTGGACTGGACTTACGGATTTTCTAATCTCATTAATGACTTTATGTCTCTCTGCATTTTCAAAAGTTGAACAACTTATACCCTTGCATTGGCTTAATTAAATGAGATTGCACAATGATGAATCAATTTCTTGGTAGACGTAATATGAAAATAGATACTACATAACTCATGAGGAGCTCTTCACCCAGCCCAATACTTCATTAAGACGCCTTTATGATGCATGCTCTATCTTTTTCTAAAATAATTCTGCTCAATGTTTAATGTTTCTACAAGATAGCGTTTGAATACCTGCTATTAAATACCCGAAATGATGGCTATTTTGTAACCAGTACTTTCTAGGTAGAACAAAAGTTCTATCTTTCATATACGCCCATGCTGTTTGAATGCCTGGAACTTTTATTCCAGGTATTTTAGTTTCATGTTTATTTATGAATGAAACTAAAATTCCACATGTTTGAAGGCAACCGTTGAGACTAGAAATAGGTTACTTCTATGTTGCATTAAAAAAAAAAACATTAACAAAAAAATCATACGTGTACAATAAAATAATGTAACTAGTGTACATAACAAATCAGGACATAAAATGTGTGTGTTATTTGAAATAGCAACTAAAATGAATGTTCCATATGCCTTTGTTTTTTGACCGATCGTTCCGCCTCAGCCACAATGTGTTTACTCAACTGTGAACTCCAAAATAAGCTAGGTATGCTTCTTTTGTTAAAGTTCTACCGCTACAGTGATTTTTTTTGGGAAATTTGAATTAAAGTTTCACTGCTACAATGGAGTTCCAGCCATTCAAACGGGGCCTAAATAGCTATCCAATTTTTAAAAAATAAAAAATGATCTTATAACTTTATTAAATAATTGACCAACATAGGCTTTGTAAATAAAAAAAATATTTACAAGCTACATTGTTTATGCCAATTTCTTTACAATTTCACATTGTATGTTACTTTTTTGTCTTTACAATATAGAGTAATAAGGAGGCTAGTCAAAAAATGTATGCCATAAAAAAAATCTTTAACTTAAAAGCAACTTTCTAAGGGCAGGAAGGTCTTCTTAATATATTTTAACGTTTTTATCCACAATTCCCCTGTTCTTGAATCATTTTATAACACAAGGAAAGCTAGACAGGCTCCCGGCCTTTATTGAGAAAAAATTATACGTGAGCAAAGAATTGAAGGATGCAAAACATCAAACTAATAAGGGAATCTAAATCGTAAAACGGCCAACAAACTTTGAAGAACTTTAAATCGAGAAGATTCAACCATTATCAGAAACTTGGTCTCCATTGGCTAAAGACCTCAGCCATCTACCAGCTTCCATTGAGATTCCCCGGTTTGAGACTTCCACTGAAAGAATGTTATTCCCAATGACAGACCATCTTGAAGCCATGGTTCTTCTACCTTCCACCAGTCCATTTAGCCTCACTTGAAATGTTTTGTGCTCAGCAATCCCCATTCTAGCAGCTCCTTCTCCGCCTCATCACAGTGACAGAACCAGAAAATTTTATCAAAAGACCACTAACTTTAGTTTGGTTTGATGCCTATGGGGCATTGACTGTGAGTTCGGCGTGAGCACTACATCTAACTGTACCAAAATAAAGTTTTTCAAAGGATTGGTGTTGGCTGGTGTGGGCAGTGGCCCACACAGTCCCCACCTAACTCCGCTACTGCCTGATCATTACCCACTTGACACCACTTGACCAGATTTTCAGGGTGCTCATCTTTTTCCTTTCAACTGAAACTCCATGGCTTTTCTCCCTTCCGACTGTGCTCACCACAGATAATACATGTCTCCATCCATATGTCCACTAACTCCTTTTCATTATCTTGAGTGGGCAATCTGTTCCCACAAGCCAGATAGAGAACCCAATTTGTTCTCCGTGGGGTCTTGTTGTTCCACATTCTGCTCCTCCATCCTCTCCTTTCTCCCTTCCTTGTCCTTTGTACAAGCCCAAATGATCCTGCCCTTAAGCTTCATTATTTGTCTATCCTAAGCAGTCTGAGCTGTCCTTAAAATGCAGAGATACTAATGAGCTCGAGAGCTGATGCTGAAATAACTCGTAGTGCTCGCCTCTTGGTCTGTCCTTTATTACCCGTTATCAATCCAATACTTTATTTCTATTAAGAAGCATTTGATTCCAATAAAAATGAGGTATTCTGTTTCGGGAATTAAGAAACCGAAACCTGAAATTTTGATTTCGTTCCGGTTTGAGGAGGAATTATGATTATGAAATTTTCATTCTTAAATTAAAATTCCAAACCATCAAACACTCCCTTACGTAGTTGGTGAGGATTTCTCAAACGCTATTCATTAGGCAATCATCTGTAGGATAGCCTAAAAGTTGATTCTTCATGAGTTTTTTAAATGTCATCTTCAAGTTGAATATCGATGCAGTGATGAGTCAAATTTGGTTGAAATACTGGCTTCAAAAAACGACACTTTTGGACCGTCTTTTCCATCCCTTTCTTTTACATTAATATCACATGGCATGGCTTGACTTGGCTAACAGAAAAAAATTACATTTAAATTTTAGAAATTTTTATTTGTTCTATACAAAAATTTAAAAAAAAAAATATTTTGACCTCATCAAAATTTAGAAACTTTAATTCGACCCCTTCTTTAAATTCTGCCATCTTGTTTTGAATCATTTTTTATTTGAGGTAACAAAAAAAAAAAAAAAGAGCTCTCGTTGACTCTACCGATTCTCGCAGCAATCTTTGAAATAACCAGCTGGTACTTTTTCAAATAGAGGCTTGGGACTTCGCCAAAGCAGTGTGAAGGGTTGGGGCTCGGCTCTCGGTGCCCATTAGGCTCACCTAACTTCTTCAATAGAAACAGAAACATAAATCTAAAAAAAAGTTTAGCATAATGGGCCCGGACCTTGACTATATGTCAGGTCCATTATTCTCATTGGGTTTTTTAGTGATCCTGATACAATCCAATCTTCAACTCAAATTTAAATCCAACTAGTCGTGTTTGACAAGAGAATTCACATCCGATAAGTAGCCAATTGGATGCAAACATGGTATAAGATTTTTCTTATTGAACTCTGCGTTTCTTATTCTCTAACGCACACTGAATCGATTTACACCCTTTGATATTGGTATTCGAATCAATCTAATTCCTAAATATCCATATAGCGGGACAAGATGGTAGCTATATTCGATGACCTGATAATATGGAACGTGTTGACTCGAAGGCAGTAGCAGAGCTATTGTGTGACTGGCGTGGGCCACTGCCCACACTAGCCCCTTAAATCTTAAATTGTGATTAAGCAAGACCTATGTTCAATTAGGTCCAGCCACACGTGATGCCCATACCAGACCTGAGTTAGGGTCCTGCAATTATTCATTTTTTTAAGTGAGAGATCAGTTTGTGCTCCTCAGTCAAAATTTTCTGGCTCCACCACTGCTTGAAGGTCAATGTAAGAAGTCTTCCTACTTATCGTCAGCCGCCATCACTTATTCACATGGATGCAATTAATTTTAAAATAAATTAATTTTTTTATTCGTTTTTTAATAAAAAACAAAAAAATAGGCTGATGCCGACCCATGCATGCGCATTGACCTGTACAACGAAAACCAGTGGTGAGCCCCGATGGCTCGGATTTTCTGGCTGAGGGGCAATGTAGAGTTATTTTAATCCTTTGAATGAACATTTTAATGGGCTGCCACTGCTGACAACGCTGGTCCCTGACAAGCACATATCAACTGCTTTGATAGAAAATGCGATGAATGCATTGAATAGATCAAATGTAAGCCTTTCAAAGATCACTTTAGTTGCGTGAAGCTAGGCTCCTATGAAACATTAATGGTAGAGTTCCTGGTGCAATAGTCATGCCAATATTTTGAAAATTAAGTTTAGGTGTTACAATTTCAAAGATTTCATTTTGGCATTTGTAATAATTTTCAGAAAATATCTTAACCCCTGGAGCATTCCATTTCTAGACCATCGGGCCCCATGGGCAAGGGGGCGGCAGGGGCCATGGACCCCCGCCTAAGATTTTTAAAAATTCAAAAATTTAGATGGAAATTTAAAAATTTTAGTATAACATATATAAAAATTTTGAAAAACTTTATTTTTCTTCCTGTTAAAATAATTGAAACTATAGTTGGCATCCGTATTTAGGGATTAAAATTTTTCTGTAATTTCTGCTAATTTAAAAAAAATGCTAATAAAGGTCTGGGGCCTTCCATTACCGGTATTTTTTTTATAACCTTTCAAAGAGCTAAAAGTATTTTCAAATTTATGAGACAAAGAACTTAGGTCTGTTTTATGAAGCATTTAGAGAATTTTGTCCGCCATGGTAATAAGAAAGTACTACATACATCGTTCTTATCATACTCAGCTTATGGCAATGACTGTGCTTTTTAGTTTAAGTGGCTATGAGGCTTTTTAGGATGTCAACCTTTTCCTTGAGCATGTGGTTCCACTTGACAGTAAGTCTTCTTATTCCACTCTTGCAGTCTAAACTGATTTTGCGGTCTTGAGAATGTCTTGGTAAGAAGATTATGCTTTATTAGTGTGAATTTTTCTCTTGGGTTTGCTTTATTATATATTCCTTTATATGGTGTTATCTGCTGAACTTTTTCTTGGCCTTACCAAATTTATACTGTATTGCAAATTATGTTCTCCCTTAATTTGTCATGAAATGGCTGAGCCATCCTCCAGATTGACTCTCCATGATTTGCCAAATATTGCATACACCAGTCCACCACATCTTTATGTGCTGCACACATAGAAACATAGTAGAAAAAAGTTCTTAGGTGGTGGACCTTGAGCACTTAGCTTTTAGACCTATGTTTTCCTTCATTTACTAATGGTATAATGGATGCTTGAGGTTTTGTCTAGTATTCCTTCTCTGCAAATTTTGATATCCTTGTGTCTTTATACTGAGATGTTATAATCTAAATGTCATGCATGCATGTCTTTTACATCTTCAAGATGGAAAAAATAATCTCTGAGAAGGACTACAGAAAATATTGGTAAAAGAAAAAAACCGAAGAACTAGAGTTATAAGAAAAAGTCCACTGAGCTTGCCTATGAATATGGTCTGAATCTTGCTTTATAGAAAGTGCTGACTTTTCTGCTGCTGTGATGCTTGTAAAGCATGTTATCGAAATGGATGAAGCAATTGCTAAAGCTGTTGATATGGGAGATAATGATGATGTGAGTTCACACACGCCATCAAAAATAAAACTTTTCTTTTGTTATCTTAAAGCTTCTGTATATCTTTTACATGATAACCAATACAAATGATTTTTTCTGATAAGTAGTAGTTATTTTAGGATGATTATACTGAACTTAGAAGGGGAGGCAGAAGGGGATGATGAGATGGATGAGAAACTTACGGACGATTGGAGTGTTGAGAAGAGCAATCTTGAGCTTCGGAAATCAAAGGTGCTTTATGGTTCTCTTTTTGTTGGGTCGTATTTCTAAATATGTTTGCCAATTTCAGCAGACTACTGTAGTACATTTAAGGTGGGGAAGCTCTGAACCTTGTCTACAACTTTGATCCTACCAATGCCTCAAGCAACATTAGCGTGTGAAGCTAAATAGTTGTATTGGTGGTGGTTTGAATTTTGTTTATGATACTCTACAATTTTTTGTTTCTCTTTGGGGGTTGACACTTTTTTATATGGTGCAAGGTTTTGCATCCTGTAATTGTTCTCAACAGATTTGATCAACATGGGGGGTCATGAGTTGATTGATAGACAAAAAGGAAAATGGTTTGTAGATGTATTTTTGAGTTGTAGGCAATTTAATGTCTTGATAATAATTGTTTTAATTAATTAGCAGTGATCTCTCTTTCTCTTTCTCTCAGAGAAAGAGAGAACACTGCTAATTAATTTAAAAAAATTATTATCAAGACATGTATAGAAAACCTCTTGCAAAAAAGGAAAACCATGCCTAGAAGGTTTTAACCACAGTGCTAATATGCACGGTTTTCATTGTTTTTAACTGTGGCTTTGAACCGTTGCAAAAACTTTTTAGCAATGGTTTTTTTCGTTGCTAAAAACACATTTCTTGTTGTGTGTTAAGTTTTTATGATAAAGGGGAATTTTGTGTTGACAAAAAAAGTGTACATATTTTGTCCAGATCCAATCAAGACAAACTCACCTAGTCCAAAGCACATCTTAAGTCTCAGTAGATTGTAAGATTACATTGAAATCCAAATTCAAGTCTAATCACTTGGATCCCAACGGGATTTACATGGAAAACTCAATCAAAAATTTGCATCAAATTAATTCTTCATAGGGTCTAATTTAAGAAACAAATCCAATTTTTAAGTTTTTTTAAAAATATTTCCAGCAGTCAGCTAGATTAATTCTAGATCTATTACGTGCTATGAAGAAAAAAGTGTCATGAGAAAGGCTATGAGAAGACATGTCCTTTCCACATAGGAGTTAAGCGGCTGCATCCTCTTTATTCAACTTCCCAAGCTAAAAAGTGTTAATTCATTTTTTTTTCCAAAAGATTATTACAATTATTTCTATCAACTTGGTTGAGGTTTCAACAGGAGCTATTGCCAAGTTCAGGTTAAACGAGACTATATCAAGAAAATAGAAAACATATGACCAGCTATTAAAATTATGGACCAAAGCCTGGGCATTTAAGTAAGTTCTTCTAGTGCTGGGTTGATGCTTTCAAGGTTGGAGCTTATTGGCCCATACACATCAAACTGCCCCTTTGTTACTGATGTAGGCTAGTTTTTTATTTTCATTTTTAAAATCATATAAGTTACTTTGTTTTAAATAATTTATGAAATTTATAAATAAGAAGATGGGTTCATATGTAACTATAATTTCACTTTTACAACATTGATAAGAACTAATATTTCTACCAACTTTACCAAATCTTAGTTATAGTTAATAGCTATCTGCAACTTGTTTGATGTAAACTATCAATGAACATAGAACATTGTATTGCATTCCTCAATATCATATTATGAAAATCAAGTTTCTTCCTTTTTGAAACATCATAATTCAAGCTCCTACTTTTTAGTTTCCAAAACTAACTATCTATACCAATTTGTTTGTAACGTCCAAAATGCTAAAACAAAAAAACATGCATGTCCTTTAAGTTGATTTTTAAGTGTCTTTAGACATTGGTATAAGATCTGATAAACTTGTCTACCAAAGTAAAGCTCCAAAATATGAGTTTTATAAACCACCCTACACTTAAAAAATATGGGATTTTAATCGAACACAAATTTTAGAAAACCCTGTATTTATAAACAAAGGTAAACAAGTTTTTATTAACTTTTAATGAAGTAATTAAAGGAAGCCTAGACTACAAAGTATTGAGATCCAATATTTCATACAGAAGTTCTATCATTGTCAAAATATATTGCATATTAAAACAATATAATTGAAGAGCTGAGATGACCAATAAATAAGACAACTAAAGTGTGTGGCGCTTCCATCAATCATTGAATATTGTCGCAGACTTCAAAGATCTACAATTCAATGTTGTAAAACACATGAACCTGGAAATTATTCACTGATTCAACTCAATTGGTTTGAATCGACATAAAATTATAAGAAATATTTCAAAAAATGAATGAAAACCATTTTTTAAAAAGTTAAAAACAACAAAATTTTCAAAAATAGTCTGAGAATGACACATATTGGTTCTTTAAGAATTAGCCACCAAATTCAGTCTGTTTGCTATTAGTTTGATTAAAAACAGCCAATTCAAGTGGAATTGGAGTCCAAAGATGGGATTTAATTAAGAGGCAACTAGCTTTTCATTTTGAAACACTATGATTTTGGAGCTTTTTGATGGTTAAGGCACACTCAAGGTTTTACTTCCTCTTGAGAGGTCTTGATGGGCATATCCCAAACAAAAAGAAACAGGAAATCCTTTCTTCAATTGATCGGTTTGACATTTTTTTCTAGCAAAACAAACACAACAAAAGTTTTGACAAGAAATTTTTTTTCCAAGCTCCTCATTTCGTGTTGGCAAAGGTAGATTTTTTTCTACTTTTAGCCCTTGCAAATTTTATTTGGGATTAATTTTATTATACACAAGAACAACCTTATGAATCTAGAGAGGACAATGCAGATAGAAAGCCTAGTGATGGATAACATTATAGATTCATAGTTAAAACAAACTTTGAATGTCAATGAATTAAGAGCAAATTGAAGTTTTAATTTATGTTTGGTTTTGATCCAAAATGAAATTTACCTGTAAAACTCAAGAACATATTTGGATCAAATTGTCCATAGAGTGTATTTCCAACAGCCAATTCCAACTTTTAGTGTGCCATTTATCCTGCTTCTTCCTGCAAGATGTACATCACATATTGCTATTTCCTTATTCAATTCCTTCATTATTTCTTATCTTTTTTTCCATATAAAAGTTATTTTTGAATTGAATTTGGGGTGGATTTAAAGACATAAACCTGGCATTGATCTGTACCACATCCAATTATATACATTAATATAATCAATCCATTGACTATTGTGGCCCTTTTGGAAATTAATTTCTTTCTAAATGCATTGCTAGTCCTTGATAGGCTGCTTTTTTGTGTGTGTGTGTTTATATATATAATACACATGACTACTCCCCAATAGCCTTTGTGTGTGTGTGTGTATCTATCTGTCTCTACATCATTTTTTTACTCTTAAATTTAAAGCTCTAAATCAGTGTGGGAATTGGTAAAAACTTAGGCATCATGCATATGAATCAATTAAGAAAAGAGTCAAACCAATTGATTGACTAGGTACCTTTTCTGTCTTGACTCTATCGATATTGTAGCAAAGAACCATAGTAGAGAAAGAAAGAAAGAAAGAAAAAGAGCAAATGAGAATGACACAGGATCTTATGTGGATGTGGAGCCTACATCCATGATAAAGCTTGGTAGTTATTTTGCTAGTTAGATGAATGTTTCCAACACATAATCATCATTTCTAGCAAAGTACATATGTATAGTGTCACAAAGGCATATCTACATCTTTCATTACATAGCACTATCAGTTTAAGCCAAGATGTACCAGAGGCTTTGAACTCTAGACTTCCCTCAACATAAAGGTTGCTAACTTTTAGCCAGATAAATGAAGCTTCTTCCAGCATGCTGAGGCACACCATCCTTTAGAAGACAACACATCTAATCAAACATAGATCAGCAGAACCAGGCCACATCTCTTTTAGGTCTAATGGAACATGAGTAGACTATGAGATTTAAGCACTGCATGTTGCTCTGAACTTCAAGCTTTCTGCCCTAGGCTAGATTCTAGCCTTGTTCGGTACTTCTGCAAGTGCACAGAATGATTAGAAAGTTCAGGTTCATCTGCATACTACCCAAGTAATGCATCAGCAACAGGTCACACAAGACCCTCTGAAGCTGAATTGTGACCCTCATATTAGATCATTCTCTTGGTCATCTATGTGATGAATACTTGTGTATATATGTCTCCTAAATAACCCTACAAATGAAATGCAACAATTTAAACATAAGATATATATGTCAAGGTGTATGCAAATTATGTGTATAAAAAAATAGCATCTATGAGAAAAAGCACTTGCCGTGCTCATTTTCCTTGCATCCTAGATTTATGTAAATGTATGGAAATTAAGAAGTACTTTTCCATAATATTCAAGGCTGCAAGAAAATTACCAACGAAAATTATTTAAGTACTGTCTATTCTTGGTAAATCAACCATGATACATAAACATGTATGTTTCATTAGATTTCTCAAAAAGGTGGCTAAAACACTCTGTAATTTGGTTATGATAATGCATAAAAATCTTATGTTTTGTCCACTATAGTACACTTTTCTCATGCATGCAATTGCAAACAAGCTGCCTAAAAGAATCAATTTTTGCTTTATAAGTAAATGGAAACAAAAATAAGATGACGACAATATAATTTGTTAAATGTATATAGGACAAAACAAATAGCTGCAATACTTGTCAATGTACCATGGTAGCCGGCCTAGCTCTGACCCTAATTTTCAAGGAAATCCGATCATCATCATCTGCCCAAGGAAGGATGACTGCCATCTCTTCTTTTTCTTCTTCTTTTTTGTTGCTCTTCCTTTCATGTTGTTTCACAAAATTGATCTCCTTCATGGCACTCATAAGGAACTTCTTCACACACATATGCATTATTTCAAGCGAGTAACCAGGAATGAAGAAGTTGGAGGTCCTTCAGTGGAATGCTTCAGCCTGATATTCTTACACCTTTATATAACAGAGATAAGGAAACACAAGGAAAGGAAAGTTACTGCGAAAAACGAAGATAGAGGTAAAAATCAGAAATGGAGAAGTCCAAATGAGGCAAACTGTTGAATGCAGACTTGGTTTCTATCAAATACTGAAGAAAATTATTTGTAGAGATATGAATTAATGGTTTATGATCTGATAAGATTGACAAGAGGAAACCCAATAAAAACATACCGTTTCAAAAGTTTACTTTCAAAGAGGGGAAAAGAAGGCAGAGATTGTTGTTTTGCATTTGGAGCTGGGTGGAGGATCAGAGACAAGCTAAGGAAAATCCAACAGGCTGCAAGCTCATTTGGCTTAAGATGAGGTGGGTGAATGAGTTTGAAATTTCTATTGGGAGGTCTTGCGTTGGCTATAAACCGAAAAGCCTGTCGCCTGTTTCTGATTTTTCTCATATGGGTGTCACTTTTGCAGTCAATTGTGATCAGTAAATGCCTCTAGTTGAATCAACAAGGGGCGTGCTTAACTTCTTAATATTATTCTTCTAACTTGGAATTTGAAAATTATTTTTCACCTTTGTATGTGAAACGGCATCACCTTCACTTCATTGAGCTTGACTGATATTTTAACTATGATTGCCGGGCAACTATACAAGTTTAGCAAAAGGCAGTGACACTGCACCAGAAAAGTAAAAAATTTAAGCATGTGTTTTGAATTATGGGCAAAAGGGCCATTTCAATAAAGTTTTAGGAGGGTGTCCATGCTTGGCAACCTCAAGTGAGTCACCACGACTGGCCTGATTAAAATAAAAAAATTACTTTTAATAATAAAATATATATTATTATTAAATAAAAATAATAAAAAAGTTTTAAAAATTGTTACTAAGGCCGAATCGGGGCTCCATCAGACCAGATCGGGTACCGGGTACCGTCGGTTACCCTGAGCCCTTGGAGACAATAGTATTTGCATTAGACATTGAACCAACTATATATGTGGACTGGACACGTGAATGGTGAGTCTATCTCTCTCCAGCATAGCTGATCGGGCAGCGGGCATGTCTCTTTGGGACGGAGTTGTTAGTTGTCTTCCCCTCTCCCATCTCTGTCTCTCTCATGTGACAACGATTTACATTGGATTTGTCTCAAATATAATTAATTGTCTCATTTTGATCTTACTTTTGCATCATTAAGTTTAACAATGATAGACAATGGCTTAGGAAACTGTTAAAACTGGGTTTTCGAATGTTAATTTTGTCTATACATTTTCAAAAGTTCAACAATTTATATTTTGGCATTGACTCAATCAATGTGATTGTTCAAGTAAAACAAATCAACTTCATGGTAATTAATCAATCATAGATGCTATATAAATCATAAGGTGCTCTTTCATCACCATAGTAGGTTATATGATTGGGGGAGTTGTGAAAGGGGCCTGCCTCCTATGTCACGCAGCCTCAAGGAGCTTGCATGCCATGAGAGAGGGTCCTTTCACACATCCTCATAAAGCAAAAATCACTCCCCTTCATCACAGTCGAATGCTAAAAAATAAGGCTCCATTTTGTATCGACAAATGTTCAATGTTTAATGTTTCTAAAAATAACTACAGAATATATAAACAATTAAAAGTATCACCTAACAGCTTTATTAAATAATTGACCAACAAGGGCTTCATGAAGGAAAAAGTATTAAATGTAGTTATAAAAGATGTGTTTTTAAAAAATATAGAAATTTGACAAACTAAAACTTTTTAAGTCAATTTCTTTACAATTTCATATCCTTCTCTTACTTTTCGTTTGTACAGTAATACATACACACAAAAAAGCGAAATCACAAAGAAATTTGTAAAAGAAGTTAAATGATAACATTATTACTTGAAAGCATCTCAAGTGTACTAGAAAGGTCTTCCAATATATTTTAAATTTTTTCATTGATAACAATCAAGAGAAACTCACGTAGTCTAAAACACATTATAAGTCTCAATAGATTGTAAGACTACATGGAAGTCCAGATTCATGTCTAATCACTTGGATCCCCAGGGGATTTACAAGTGAAACTCAATAATAAGTTTAGATCAAATTAATTCTTCATAGCGTCTGATTAACAACCGAATCAAGTTTTAAGTTTTTTCTAAATATTTCCAACATTCAACCAGTTTACTCCTCCATTACTTGCTATTAAGAGAAAAGTGTCCCACGAAAAGCTATGAGAAGATATGTCCTTTCCACATAGGAGTTCACCGTCTGCATCCTTTTCTGTTCTCCCTCCCAAGCAAAAAAGTATAATTCACTTTTTTTTTAGAAAAACGCTATTTTAATCATTTCTACCAACTTGGTTGAGGTTTCAACAGGAGCTATTGGCAAGTTCAGTTACTATGAGACTATACCAAGAAAACACAAAAAACATAAGAGCTATTAAAATTGTGGATCAAGTCTGGGAATTTAAGTGAGATCTTCTAGTGCTGGCTAATGCTTTCAAGTTTGGAGTTTATTGACCCATACACATCGAAACCGCCCCTTTGTTTATATATGCAGTCTATTTTTTTCCTTTTTAGTGTTCAAGTCAATTTAAGTTACTTTTTAAAAAATTATGAAACTTATACAACCAAATGTTGGGGTGATATGGGTCACACATAACTATAATTTCACTTTCACAAGATTGATAAGAACTAATTTTTTTGACAGCCTTTACCATACTTAATTAAAGTTAACGGCCATCTCCAACTTGTTTGATGTATACCGTTAATGAGCAAATGACATTGCATTGAATTTCACCAGCATATTTTGAAAAGCAAGTTTTTCCATTTCTGAAAAATCCTTTCTTCACTTTTTTCATTTTCTTTTTTGTTTTTATAAAAAGTTTTTTTTTTCAGTGTGAACTAAGGGTATTTTAGTCATTAACCAAACTAGCACACAAAAATTCATGCACCAGCATGATGGACATAACCAAGTTTCCAGTCAGGGATGCTCAGATGTGACTATAAAAGCTGATTTCTTTCATTTTAAAACACATCTATTTATTTTCAATTTATTTCTATTAATTTTTTTTTTAAATAATTGGCCAATTGATAATCACTTCATCCAACTCGACCACTTATTGGCAGCTAGCCTTGCCAATTCATTTAACTAAAATTTTATTCTCCATCCGCCATAAACTCATATTGGTTTATAAACACATTTAGTTTTTTATTTGTATCTCTGATTATTTTAATTTTCTTTTCCTTTCTAAATGGTTTTTACATTTCAACAGCAGATTGCTACTTGAATCAGTTCCGAATAGCATGGATGTCATCTTCTTCACCTTTTCTGTCATGAAAGGGTGGCCTTCACAAGTCCTGCATGCTGAAAGCATATATCAACTTTCGGTTTTTTATCAAACACCGTCCACAATATAGGATAGACACAACGGACGATTGGACAGAGAGTACAAATTATACTCTATTCCATACTGTTCCAAGCTAACGTTTGGAACAGTGTGGAACAGAACATGCCTCCCGCCCCCGAGCTGCGCTTGCCTCCACTCCCTGAGCTGCCCTCGGCCACTCTCTTTCTCCCCTTCTACTCCGTTTCCGCCCCCAACCTGCCATCGCTCTTCTCTTTCTCTCCTTATCCTCTCTTTCTCTCCTTCTCCTGTATCTCCACACCCTAGTTGCATTGCTGTTTATCTTTCTCTCCTTTAACTCCAACTCCGCCCTTGAGCTGCCCTCGCCCTCAGCCTTTCTCTTTCTCTCCTTCTCTTCTCAAATCATAAAGCCTTCCAAGGTGAGACTCACAATACAAAACATGCCAGCTTTACTGACAGGCTGAAAACAAACTGTCAGTACTACGGTGGGCAACGGGAGGATTTGAACTCATTGTCCACTCCCCACCAATTAAGGCCTTCATTACTTTGCTAATCTTCATAAATCCTTTGGTTGTAATCTTAAATATTCTCTAAAAGGAAGGTGCCACTAGAATCAATATATAAATGGAATCAATTACTACTAGTGTCTATTTGTTTCCACTATGGATGTTGAAATTGAATTAATATAGAAGGATTTTTATTATCCTAACTACCAGTCCTAATCCAATATATAGTGAATGAACCAACTTAATGTGTCAAAGGCAATGAACTTACATAAAATTGACAATTGATAATTTTGCATCTATAATTGCTTTATTTTGTGTGATTTTCTTACGGTAATATTGTATCCATAATTTCTATATTGGGCTAATTTCGCCAACATAAATTGGATTGTCAAACTTCTCTACACAACAATGTCTCCTCTTCTAGGTTTTATGATATAAAGCTGCTTTTGATCAGCATATGAAAGCCAAAGCTTAGTGAGGTGCTTCTCTTTGTTCTACTTTTTCCTTTTCTTCTTTGGTATTAGTTGAAATGATTACTTGACAAATAATTCTTTACTATTTTTTCTCACAATGAAAAGTTCAACCCTGAAAGCCATTGGAAATGTGGTTTTAATATAATGGACTCAGATTGTACAATATTTGCAAGCTAAAACATGGTATGACATAAATATTTTCATCATTCAAAGCCTGTTATCTAAATATGTAAGTTTTGGCACATCGTCATTTTTTAGTGGAACATTATTGCCAATTATTCATAAAAAAGCTAGGTTTTTTATTTCATTATTACTGCTTTTTTATTTGATTTTTCTACTTTTCAAATATATATAAAATTGAACATTAAAATACATAAAATCATCGTTCTAGACATTCCATCTATAGTTGATAGACATAAAAAGATATTTCTTTATTTTTTTTATATATTGGTTTTACTTTTACAAAATTAAACATTACATGAGGTTCTTTTTATTTGTACAAAACAAACTATAAAGCAAGCTTATTCAAAATTCCTTAACCTAAACCCCAACAGGTTGCAAAAGAGAAAAAAAAAAGGTAGGAAACCCCATGACTTGGGCCATTCATGTTTTCAATTTTTTATTTACCTCTTCATGATTTCATATTATTTTTTCAAATTTTCCATTTTAATTTTATAAAAATTTTCATTTTATTTAATTTTTAACATTTATTTCTTCTAATCGCAAACTATTCCAATATTGACCCAATTCACTTAATCATTTGTAATTAAGGTACCAATGTTAACAACATTGGCCCGTCAGGCCAGTGAAATTTGCAAGTGAGGTAACAAATTTACAGATACAGTGGTGAGAATAGAATGTACATAAGCAGTTCTCCATGAAAAAGGAAAAGACAATTGATTGATCAACAAAGTTGATCAGGCACAAAAGCACATATAAATTTCCAACTTTTTTACTTGATCTTACTGCAACTATGTTGATCAACCAATTGTCTTTTTTCTTTTCCATAGAGAATCCTTATGTACATTCTATTCTCACTATGCTATCTGTAAATTTGTTTCCGCTAAAAATTTAGCGATCCCATCAAGGGCGGAGCCAAGTTAGGGCCCCACCTCAAAAAAATTTCTAAAAAAATGTAAATTTTAGAAAATTTCACATGTTCTATATAAAAATTTTAACCCTAGTCAAAATTTAGAAACTTTAATTCGACCTCTCATGAAAAGTTTCTAGCTCCGCCTCGGGCATTCTGATCATCACACAACCCTCTACAGTTGTGCACATAACCAGTCTTCCATCAACTCAACTTGTATGTCTTCAAGTCAACTTAGCCCAACCTCAACAAGTTGCAAATGACTGGGTATATTTACCTGTTCATGAATTTATATTATCTTTTCAATTTTCTTTTTTATCATATAATATTTTCATTTTTATTTAATTTTTTAACATTCAATTCTTTTAATCAATCTGATTCACAAATGAACGTCGAATGCCAACTCGATTCACTGAATCATTTGGTTTTCTCATTCAATTGGAAAACCAAGTTTAGCAACTTTGGCCAACAAGGATAAGCAAATTTACAATTTGGAGATCAAATTTATAAATATGGTATTGAGAATAGAATGTACATAAGTGGTTCTCCATGGAAAAGAAAAAGGCATTTGACTGATCAATAGGGTTGATCAAGCACAAATGTATATACATACATACATATATATATATATATATATATATACATACATACATATATATATGTTTCCAACTTTTGTTCTTGATCTTATTGCGACTATATTGATCAATCAATTGTCTTTTCCTTTTCCATGAAAAATTCTTGTGTACATTCTATTCTCATTTCTGTGTCTGTGAATTTGGTCGCACTTGCAAACTTGTTGGACATGCTGATTACCTACAGTTCAAATTTATGCATGGCAGATTCTTCAAAGGCGTATATCTTTGGTTCAACTGCACCAGTATGAACAAGTATTCTGCTCATTTTGTTATGAATAAAGGGATTATGTCGCTTGTCTTTCAATTAAATCACCTACATGGTGGATGAAGACACAAGTATAATTCCATATTTTGAAGCAAAAATGCATTAAAAGTGAGGAAAAAATGTGAGTTAAAGTAAAATTTAATTACTGTCTTTATGATCAAAGATATGGTCCATGAAATATTTATATGTTTCAATATTTTTGTTTAATTAAGAGGCAAAGCCACATGTGGTCGGGTGCCCCTTAATGTTTCGTTATGTTCAATTAATATCTTTAAATATTTAATATGTTATGTATACGAGTGCTCTTTCGAATATGAAAATTTGTGACTGGTGTCCTTTCCTGAAAGTTTTTGTGGCTCTGCCAGTAGTCTAACTTTTAACTTTTCATTTGCATTTTCTCTGTTTAATATGTTTTTGAAAATGCGATCACCTAGAAAATCAAATTAATCTGCGTCTATATCTGCTTTTAATATTAACATTTCATTGGAAATGAATGAATTAATTGTCAGTAGTAATCAGAAAAATTGATTACTTCTCAAATATAAGAGAATCGGTCCAAACCACTTTGAAAATCGTCATTGGTAAAATTAAAGAAAAGGTGACAAAGAAGTAAATGGAGAAAATATTTGACTAATAAAGTTTCTTTTAATCTGCATAATTAGTTCATGAGTTAAGGACCTGCACTTAAGAAGAAATATAAAATCTGGAATTAAGAGAAGGGGGGAAGAGGGGGAGTGTGAGAAGAGAGCTAGTTAGAAGAAAAAATCATCCTCCAGCTACTTCTAAGGGTGAGTTGGACATTTGCTTTGATGCATCCGACAGAGGCAACAACAATTGTGTACAACTCAAAAGAGCAATGTAACCTCTCCTAAAATCAAGGAGAAGATTGATGTGTAAACATTATAAATAGTGGAAAGAACCTCTCCACCAACACACGGTGGAAGAGCCTCTCTCGTGGATGTAGGTGTGCTTCACCGAACCACGTAAAAACTTGTCTCTTGTTTCTCTCTTCTGCATGGTATCAAAGCTTTAGAGTCCTGAGCTGTGAATTTTTCCTTTTAGTATACCCTCAATGACTTCCATTGTCTCCTCTCTTTACCCATACCCTTACAACTTAAATGTCAAAAACTTTGTGACCATTAAGTTGAACCAAACCAATTTTTTGATATGGAAAACCCAACTGCTTGGACTCATTGAGAGCCAAGAAATGATTCATTGAAGGAGAGATAGCTGCGCCCGAATCCACCGTCCAACATACCAAAGAAGATGGTATGGTGGAGGAACGAGTGAATCCAATCTATCAAGCATGGCGAAAATCAGATCGACTATTGCATGGATGGCTCATCGGAACTCTTGCAGAAGAAGTCATGGGTCGGTGGACTTCAAACGTATAAAGAGGTATGGCATACTCTTATGACACATTTCTCTCATAAAATGAATCACAATGTTGCTAATTGTTGGCATACATGATGACAAATGGTTTCCTGATACGGGGGCATCCACACATATAACATATGATCCAGGTAACCTTACAAACTATACTGAATATAATGGTAACGATCACATCATGGTAGGAAATGGCGAAAAACTAAATATCACCCACATTGGAAATGTTGATATTCAAAACGGGAAGAAATGTCTACCTCTCAACAATGTTCTAGTTGTGCCTCAAATTAAGAAGAACTTAGTCTTTGTCTGCCAGTTAACGTCTGAAGATCCATATGTTTTTCAATTTTCTATTGATGATTTCAGTTAAGGACAAGAGGGACAATCGTGTAATAGCGTCGGGCAGTAGAACCAGAGATCCTTATGTGTTCAAAGAAAACTCCAAGGATCGACAGCATGCAGTCTTCTTTTCCAGCAGGTTTCGGTCAGTCAATAAGGAAACGTGGCATCAACGATTGGGTCATCCTCATCATCAGATAGTTGATTTTCTTATTAGCAAAACTAATATTGAGGTGAGTGGACCTCAATCAAGAATGTCAGTTTGTTCTAGCTGTCAGCTTGCCAAATGTGTCGACTTCCATTTCTTCCTATAGAAGAGCATTCTCAAATCTTTCTTGAACCTGTTCACTATGACTTATGGGGACCAGCCCCTATCAAGTCTACACAAAAATTTCATTTTTATGCTATATTTGTTTATGAAGCTACAAGATTTGTTTGGTTATATCCTCTTCGGCACAAATCTGAACTTTGTCAAGTGTTTATGGACTTCCATAAACTAGTTGAACGTCAATTTGAGATAAAATTAAAAAATTTTCAAACCATTGAAGGAGGTGAATTTAATAGTCGGATCCTAGAAAATTATTTGAGAAATCATGGCATCTGACATATTAAGTGATGCCCAAAAATGCTACCACAAAATGGACTGGCTGAACGGCGTCATCGGTCAATAGTTGAATTGGGTCTCACCATGCTCTTTCATGCCCATATACCCATGAAATATTGGGTCGATGCTTTCTTAACTGCTGCACGGTTAATCAATCGGTTGCCTGCACTCACCTTGCAAATGAAATCATCTTTGTTTTTGGGAAGAAACCAAATTATACATGCCTTCGTATTTTTGGAAGTTGTTGCTTTCCTTACTTGAAAGATTATGCCAAGCACAAATTTGAACCAAGATCATTACCTTGTGTATTCTTGGGATATAGTTCCATTCACAAAGGTTATCACTGCTTATATCCTCCTACTGGTCGTATATATACTTCACGGCATGTGGTTTTGATGAAGCTTATTTTTCGTATCACAAACCTGGCATATTATTTTCCAAAGTCGAACATCAGCTTCTGCCTCAAGTGAGCCTGCAACATCTGGTTGCATCATCATCTTCATTCCAAAATGCCACCATACCAACATCGAATCTCCATGTTGCATCCACTCCTTCATCACCAAATTCTCATGGTATGATCACTCGAGCAAAAGCAGGTATTGCCAAACCTAATCCTCGTTATTTTCTTGCTATGAATATTTCGTTCGAACCAAAAACGGTGAAAGATGCATTACTGCATGATGGTTGGGTGGCGGCGATGAAAGAAGAACTCAATGCCCTTCACCATGGTCAAACTTGGACACTAGTTCCACGACAACCACATATGAATGTGGTGAGCACGCGCTGGGTTTTTAAAACCAAATTAAAAAGCGATGGTACTTTGGAACGCTTGAAGGCAAGGTTGATAGCTCGAGGGTTCAACCAAATTCGAGGATTGATTTTGTGGAAACCTTCTCTCCCGTTATCAAACCAGCTACAATTCGCATTGTTTTTACTATTGCCTTGACAAATCATTGGGAGATTAAACAACTTGACGTAAAAAATGTGTTCCTCCATGACAACTTGGATCAAACTCTTTTCATTGAACAACCAGTAAGGTTCATTGATTCTACCAAACCCACGCATGTCTGCCAACTACATCGGGCTTCATACGGACTTCGCCAGGCTCCTCGAGCTTGGTATGATCGTTTTGGTTCATTCTTATTAACAAAGGGTTTCTATGCCAGTATATCCGACTCTTCCCTGTTTGTCTATCGTGAAGCTCAAGGTACAATTTTTCTCCTTCTTTATGTTGATGATATCATATTAATGGGCAGCAATAGTACCCTTCTTCAACAATTTGTAAAAGAGTTGAGTATTGAGTTTGCCATGAAAGATCTTGGATATCTCCGTCACTTCTTAGGCGTAGAAGTGGTTAAGACCAGATCTGGACTCTTCTTGAATCAACAACATCAAGCCTTCAGTCTACTTGGACGTGCGAACTTGTTTGACTGTAAACCTACGATACACCTTTGGTTCAACACTATCAAACTCCTGTTGATGATGAAGTCTTTTCTGATCTCACACTATTTTGGAGTTCGGTTGATGGGCTCCAATACTTGACAGTTACAAGGCCAAACATATCATTCAGTGTTAATTATGTCAGTCAGACACCAAAGACTAGTCATTTTCAGCTTGTCAAGCATATACTCTGCTACATTCATGGCCTCTGCAGCCGCTGAACTTACATGGATTACCTATATCTTGAAAGACCTTGACATATATTTGACCTGTGCTCCAACCCTATATTGTGATAATTTGTCTGCCCTACAGGATTCTATCAAGCCCGTTTTTCACTCTTGGATGAAACACGTTGAATTAGATTATCACTTTCTTCGTGAAAAGGTTGCGCTTGGTCACCTTACCATGCAATTTGTACCATCATCTCAACAACTTGCTGATATATTCACCAAGGCGTTAGCAACCACTTTAATTCCCTTAGAAACAAACCGGGCTTGACCAAAGCCCTGCCCAGTTTGAGGGGGGATGAAACGATAAAGGGCTATAAGCAGCAGCCGCCTAGAATGAAGATTATGCCAGTTCCTATATCAGTAGTTAAGGGATACAATCAGAAAATGGCCAAAATGAAGATTATGCCAGCCAGTCTGTAGATCACGTCAGTTACTAAAGAATATGAAAAATGGGCCCCTAACGTTTGCAAGATTATTCATGTCTGGCTTAGGACTAAAATTTTTAGTCCAACTTGGATTCCTAATAGAGTATCAGCTGGATTATAGAGGTGGCGACAGGAAAAAAAAAAGGAAAAAACCCCTATAATGGTGGGCATTCTTTAGTTAGATGGTGTCATTTACAAGAAAGTGATTACTTTTCTTTGGTGCAGCGATTCTCTTTTGGAAACAATATCTCATCTTGGGGAGCTAATGCTTAAGAGACGAGAGAATCACTGTCAGCTGGCGACCCTAAATGGAGATGTTGGTTCAGGGACTATATTTCTTCTATTAGCCTTAATGTTTCTTTAGATAGCCATTTCTGCTGGACTTTAAGTCAACTGCAAAACCTAGTTATATGTGATAGTCATCTGTCATTAGATGTTCTTTCCTTGCTTTTGAAGCAAGATGAACAGGATGGCGGAGCTAGAAAATTTTAGTTGAGTAGCATCGAGTGCATATAAAGCTACATGACACTGGCATGGGTCTGGACCGTATGGTGTGGGCACCCCATATGGCCAGGCCTGAATCCAACACATGATAAATAAAAATTTTATAAATGATTACACAAGCTGAGGTGGGCAGTTGCCCACACCAGCCCTATGATAGCTCCGCTACTGATGACCAGTGAGTCAAAGGCTAGTTGTTGAACTGTATATAGCCATTCCTTCATTCTTTTATCAATAAATGGATGGGGACTCCCCCTGGCCAGATTTCTTCGGAAATGATTGTCGTGTTGGAACCTCCATGCCCAAGTGGTATTTGTTGCAATGTATAAACATTTTAGAAGACTAAAAAACATATATAGCCTAGTACATGCTTTCTAATCATAGGGAGTTAACAATCTTTCCTTTTCAATACCTTTCTCTTCTTTCATTATTAAATATTTAACAAGGAAAGAAATAAGTTTGATAAGGATATACAGAGAACTAAGCGAAGGTTGTCTGGATTCTAGCTTCTGCAATCATCAGATTAAATTTGATTACTATATCCATATCGTTCTTTACTGAAATTATACAAGCATCAACCATAAACTATAGAAGTTTGGTTCTGCTTTCATGTGCTTGAATTTGACTTGCATCTATCAATATCTTTATACGTTAAACTATTAAAGCAAAAGATAAGCATAGTAACCTATGTTATGTGGATCCTCACTTCTAACACATTTAAAAGTTGACTACCATATTTTTCTCTCTCTTCATTGAAAATACATAAGCATAATAGCAAGGTAATCAAACTTTGAAGATCAAATGCCTCTCTCCTACTCGCTTTTTCTGATCTGTCCCTTGAACACACGTCAACATGCAGTTAAATATGCTGCAGTTTGGAACTTACAACTGAATGTCAAGTTACCAAATTAATGAGGGCTGATTTATCATATCCATTGTTAAAATCTGGCGCATGCAACAAATGTAATTGGATACGGGTTTAATCTGACCCGATTCACTTTACAGATTAGTTTTAGTAGAACCGAACTGAAAGCAAGCTCGAAACCCATATCCATTATAAAAATGGATCTTGGATTTGTAATGGGTCTGATCTGGATCCAAATGTACAAAATCGAAGTCCCAAAACAATATAGGATATGGATCCTGATATCCAAAATCAGATCTGAATGAACTCAACCTGGACACGTTTACCATATTCTTTTATGCGGTTTGGAGGTCCGATTTCACATAAGGTCTGATCCATTACCATTTTAGCTTCATATAGATCCTGGTCTGTGATATCCAAAATCAGATCTAAATGGACTCAAACCGGACACGTTTACCACATTCTTTCATGCAGTTTGGAATTCTAATTTGACCCGAGGGCTGATCCATTACCCGTTTTAACTTGATATAGACTGGTAACTATCAGTTTTGGATCGGGACTCAACCTGGTCCAAAATGACTCATAACTCTATTCGATTATGGACTTCAATTTCGAAAAGTTCAAACGAAGGTAGGAAGGTCCAATTCTCTACCGATTGGTCAAATGATAATTCAATGAGGATTAGTATTTGGAAGATAGGCTACCCATGTTGATTGGAAGAACATAAACACGTAGGAAATGATTTTGGGTTAGCAGGACAAAATGAGAGTGAGAAGTAAGCCTTTGCACCAGGCGGGGCTGCCGCCGGGTACCCGGTACCTGGCCCGACTCGGGCCCGGGCCGGCCCGATAATTGATCGGGCCAGCTCGGGTCAGCCGGATAATAAGTCTTTTTTAAAAATTTATTAATTTTTATATATATTTATAATATTTTATATTAATAATTATATTTATATAATTTTTTAATCTAAAAATATTTTTTTAAATTTAATCGAACCAAGCTCGGGTTTTCAAGTCGAGCCGGGGTCCAGGCCCGGGTTTTGGATGTCGGGCTGGCCAGAGCCGGCCCGATGCCCAAACTTAGTGAGAAGCCAAAACCTTCCTCTTTTCCCTTGTCTCTTTGATCTAAAGCTGCATTAGAACCTACAACCTACCTGGTCATATGGTACATTTTTTAACTCAAGTGTTGTGTATGCAACCATTTGCAATTCAGAATAATGACACTCATGAAAATCTAACTAATCACGAGCTGTCAACACCTCTGTCATTTGAATGAGGTCTGTTATTTCAATGAAAATATGAGTTGTCCAATTTCTTGCATTGGACGACCTACTAAAGACAATAAGCAGCCTAGATTAGAAAAAATATGAAATATATATAGTTAGAGGATGGCTAAAATTTAAGAGTTTGTTGGTCAAAAGTAAGTATATATATATATATATATATATATATATATATATATATATATATATATATATATATATATATATATATATATATATATATATATATGGAGAGAGAGAGTGTGTGTGTTAATGCAGTGTCACATGCTGAAATAATTGTTGGATAACTAAATTTAAAAAATTGTTCTTAAAAAGTTCATAACTCATCGCTACAATTATTATAAACTTTCTCCATATTATAAACGATACCAATTTAATTATTGTTTTTAGTAACAAATTTTTAAATATCTTAACTATCCAGTAGTATGTACATACTGCACATGTCAGCATTAAATTCACAAATATGCATGTGTGTGTATATGTGTGTATGGAAAGAGAGAAAGAGAGAGAGAGTAAGTGAATGTTCACCCAGTTCATTCGTAAGGGTCGTTCAACCTAGGTTAAAAGAAAAATAAATTATAGTGAATGGTTAAAAGAAAAGTAAAGGAAAAAAATATGAGGATCAATACTACATTATTAAAATGTTTATTACCTTTTTTCTTAATCTTTAAACAGTCATGATAAATGAGCTGAGAAACTTAATATTTAGACTCATCATTCAAAATGTACATACGCACACCGACCACATAAATTTATTATTTGTATTTGTAAACTATAACTTAGTAAATAAAGTGAGCTACAAAATTCAAGCTTACTCGTGCTTAGCCATGTCACACGAAAGGCAGCGCCTGCCAATGAATCGTGTCGGTATACTTTACAAACTTATCTTAATTAAGAATAAGAGATCATGAGAGCTCTCTTTGAAGCAAATTCTTTTCATTTCAGCTCCAGGTTACGACTTTCTCTGAGACTGCAGAGGCCACCTTTGGACTCACGTGGTCGGTTGGCGGCAACCTCTACCGTCGGCACAAATGGCTTATTATCTTCCCTTCTCTCGAACATTGGCTTCCTCTCTTCAACAGACAAAAATTCATGAAAGTTAAAAAGAAACATCCGTCGCGGCTTAACCGCCCGTGTTAGACGTTTATTGAGGAAGGAGGAGACGACATTATACCTTATAAGGCCGGATAATTGGAGTCGTCGCCGGATTTCCAGATGTGCTGGAGCTCAGAACTCGGGACTCGTGGACGAATATGGTGACGAGAGCACATGCACGTCGACAAGGCTTCTCAGTCGAGCTGCTGGATGACGACACGTTCCTCTCCCTCGTGTCGACCTACCAAGCAGCATGCCACACCCTTCCGACCACTATTTATATACGAACGAGGCTGCCGTCGATCTTCATTCACTGGCCGTGGTTTGGTTGCTTTGTATTCGCTTGTGATTGAGATTGATCTTTGAGAAAGGCTAGAAGGAAAGAGCATAGAGGGAGAGGAAGATGGCTTCGCAGCAGGAGAGGTCTGAGTTGGACGAGAGGGCGAGGCGCGGAGAGACGGTGGTGCCGGGCGGGACGGGAGGCAAGAGCCTCGAAGCCCAGGAGCACCTCGCTGAGGGTCCCCTTCTTCTCTTTCTTCCTTCTTGAGCAGAAGGCTTTGTTGCTTTTATCTCTGATTTGATTTCAACGTCTTCTGTCCGAAGAAAACATCACCTGAGGAAGTACTGATGATGATGATTCTTTTGATTGTGTTCTTGATGAGCAGGGCGGAGCCGAGGAGGGCAGACTCGGAAGGAGCAGCTGGGGACGGAGGGTTACCAGGAGATGGGGAGGAAGGGAGGACTGAGCACCATGGATGAGTCCGGCGGGGAGCGTGCCGCTCGCGAGGGTATCGACATCGACGAGTCCAAGTACACGACGAAGTCTTAAGGTCCGGAGGCACTCCTAACGTCCCCCCCTTCAGGGACGTGTAAACCAGTAGTAATAAGTAGTAGTTATAGACAGTAGTGTCTTTTAATGGCGTCCAGATCTTTAGCAGGCAATGCCACTCGCCCTGGCGCTGGTTTACTGCAGGGGAGTTGGCGGGAGAGTCTAACAAGTTTTCGACGCTTGGGTGTAGTAGTGGGGGGTAGGTTTAGGTTTCCCTGTTATGTCATGGCTGGGCGGAGCTCAGGCTGCACTGGTGTCCGGCAGTGTTGGTGCTTCTGTCTCTCGCCATTGGAGACTCTGTAACACGTTTGTATCTTTAGTTTATATATCAGTACTTTTACTTCTGTTACTGTGTACTTGTTCTTGTTTGCACTCCTGTTTTCTCGGTCTGGCAATTTAGCTTCGTGACGCCATGAAAAGTTCGTGGAGAAGCATCAAGCTTACCGTGTCATTTCATGGTCGCGTGTTCGACTTAGGTTTATGGCGGAATGGCGGAATGCTTGTGTGGATGAAGTTTAAACTGTGAATCAACTACTCGTGAAGACAAGACTCAAAGCTTTGTAAATCTTATTTTACCTGAAGCAAAACAATCTTTTCAGGCGGAACTGGGTGGTCTTGTTTCTTCTCTGGGATGGCTCCATTGTTCTTCGTTGGTGTTCTTACGACAGGAAGCTTGAATAAAGCTGTGGGACATTTCGCTCGGCTGCTCAACTATTGAAGCGCCCTATATAGCTCAATCTTGTCTGCAAGATTGGCAGGCTGTCCGGGATGCATTAGAAACAAGCCGACCTTTACTCTCACGCTTAAATGGCCAAAAGTTCTGTGCACCTGCTTTTGTTCTCCACGCATTCAATGTTGCTTGTCGATGCAGCCCACATCATCCACGGTTTGATAGTAACAGAAGCAATAACTAAAACAGATAAGGCAATTAGTACATTAAAACGATCTGGTGACAAATAAAACAAAGATAATTGGCACCTTTTCTCTCGGAGTTGAGCAAACGGCACCTGTTCTCTTCCTTCAAAATTTTCTGCACGATGTTTTTGGCGGTCTAACGTGCCATATCACTCTTGGCAGTCTCTGATTCCGCTAAAGTCAAAATTCTGGTGGGTTTTCGTGTCAAGTAGTACTGGTGGTTAGGTGGCTAGAGGAGGGAATTGAAAAATCAAAAACGAATGTAGCGGAAGAAGAAGAATAGGAAGGAAAATAAGAAATGAAGCTGGATGCAGCTTAAGAAAAATGGAGGAAGAAGATGAAGAGGAAAAAGAAGAGTGTAGAAAAACAAGTGGAAAGTTAGTATGCGGAGGGAAGAAGAAGAGGGTCAAGAGGAGGAAGAAGGGAGGAGGATAGAAATTTAGGGTACAAATTGTATTTTGATAACTCACGGTACAATCCTTCAGAGATGAAAAAAGGCTTTTAAGGAGCCTTGTAAAAAACCCAACTTGCTAGTTACAAGTCATAGATACAAAATTATCAAATAAAAACTGCTTATAACTGATCTTTTAGAACCCTATGATCCCAATTCTAGTCTTGTATATGCTCGGCAAACTTGGCTAGGAGGAATACACTTCTCTAGCAAAAAAATGCCAAAAGACCGTTTCTTTCTGACGAAAGAATTTGGCTAGGAAGAATATGATATAGAGAAATTTGGCTGAAGAGTACGCCAAGAAATGCCAAAGACCGTTTCTTTCTGATGAAAGAATTTGGCTAGGAAGAATACGATACACAGAGAAATTTGGCTAGGAAGAATATGATACATGGAGAAATTTAGTTAAAGAGTACGCCAGAAAATGCTAAAAACCAATTAACTTCTTTATGACGTAGAGACAATAAAACCAATTAACTTCTTTATGACGTAGAGACATTGTCGCAAGGCGATCTCCAAACCTGGTAAGAGAAGGTCTCCAAACTTGGTAGAAAAGAAGGTGTTGGTCTCCAAACCTGGTAGAGAAGAAGGTCTCCAAACTTGATAGAGAAGAAGGAATGTGTCAATGTGTCTGGTATATGTGTCTGGTATGGAGAAGACAGAAGAAGGAATGTGTCTGTTGTGTGGTATATGTGTCTGGTATGGAGAAGACAGAAGAAGGAATGTGTCTGTTGTGTCTGTGTCTGGTCTCCAAACTTGGTATAGGGAAGTCTGGTCTCCAAACTTAGAAGGGAGGACAGAGAGTTCAACTTGGTAGGGAAGTCTGGTCTCCAAACTTGGTAGAGAGGAAACTTGGTATGTCAAGTCTGGTCTCCAAACTTAGAAGGGAGGACAGAGAGTTCAACTTGGTAGGGAAGTCTGGTCTCCAAACTTGGTAGAGAGGACAGAGTGAAGACAGAGAAACTGAGCTCCCAAGAAGACAGAGAAACTGAGCTCCCAAAAAAGCAGTGAAGAGTAGGCCTCCTTATTAGAATCAAAGCAAAGATGGGAGAAAAGCCTCACTCTCACACTCAAAAAGACAGAGAAACTGAGCTCCCAAAAAACCTATGAAGAGTAGACCTCCTTATTAGAATCAAAGCAAAGATGGGAAAAAAGCCTCACTCTCACACTATTGACGTGTGGGGTGAGTGTATTTATATTGACACATGTTAACGTTACATTTACAGTTGTCCATGAGAGACGTTATAGATACACTTGTCATATACAATATAAAATAGTAAATGGATGATCTTCATGTAACTGTAGATTTAGTATCCTTGTGATTGCGCATTGGAGAAGTTGGCTGTTGAATGTAAGCTGGCGTCTCATCTATTATGGTTGAAGGATAATTCTGAGCATAATTATCCTTAACATGCCCCCTCAATTTGATCGTGTGATCTAAAATGTTCAAGTCATGGAGTGCAACGTTCAATGGTTTTGTTAAACCATCTGCGATTTGTTCATTAGACCGAAGAAATTGAACCTTGTTATGCCCTTTGCTTATATGGTCTCTGACAAAGTGGAAGTCGATTTTCACATGTTTTGTGCGAGCATGAAAAATAGGATTGGTTGCCAAGTAAAGGACTCCAATATTATCGCACCAAAGTGTGGGAGTTGTGGCTGTTTTGAAGCCAAATTCTTGTAGTAAAGAATTATTCCAGAGTAATTCTGCAACTCCTCCTGCTAGAGACTTATATTCAGCCTCCATACTGGATAGTGCTACAGTTCGTTGTTTTCTTGAGAACCATGAGATGGCATTTCCTTCAAGGAATATCACACACTCTCCGGTCGACTTCCGATCATCCAGACAGCCTGCTCTATCGGCATCGGCATAGGCTTGGAGAGTCAGTGGTTGGGAGGTTGATTTAAAACACAAGTCATAGTTGAGTGTACCTTGAACATATCAAAGAATTTGTTTGACCGCTTTCCAGTGATCTTGGGTTGGCTGATGCATGTATTGGCAGACTTTATTGACTGAAAAAAAAAAAAAGATCTGACCTGGTAAAGCATGCATACTAAAGTGCTCCAACTATGCTACGGTAGAAAGTTTCATCGTCATACGGGAGTCCTTATGAAGTTTAAGAGAGGAACTCATAGGTGTAATGGATGCCTTTACATTTTCCATATGAGTGCGTCTAAGTATATTGAGTAAATAATTCCTTTGACTAAGGTAAATGCAGTCATTTACATAGTGAACCTCAAGCCCTAAAAAATATGACAGACAACCCATATCTTTGATAGAAAAATGTTGTTTGAGCTCACGAATCACCTTTAATATTACCTCGTTAGATGGGCCTGTTACTAGTATGTCGTCGACATAAACAAGAACGAAGGCTTTGCATCCTTGAGAAATGAATAGAGATGGATCTGAGGTGGAGATATAAAAACCCAGGTGTTGAAGGAAGTTACTAAGGCGCATGTACCAGGCGTGTGGTGCCTTTTTGAGACTGTATAAAGCCTTCACTAGACGGCACACATGAGTGGGGTGGGTGGGGTCTTCATAACCTTGAGGCTGCAGCATATAAACCTCGTCAGTTAGAAAGTCATTTAAGAAGGCATTATCAAAATCTAGCTGACAGATGTCTCATTTGAATTGAGCATCAGAGAGAAGCATGTGCACAGATGTGGGTTTAATGACCGGACTAAAAGTTTCATTAAAATCAACTCTAGCTTCTTGAAGATAACCTTTACCCACAAACCGAGCTTTATGTCTGGCAATAGTGCCATCAGGATGGTATTTGTGCTTGTAAACTCATTTGGATCCAATAACATGAAAATGATCCTTCTGAGGTACTAGTTCCCATGTTTGATTTTACTGCAGGGCATGAAATTCGGTATCCATTGCTCTACGCCATTCTGCATATTGAGAGACTTCCTTATAACTGACAGGCTCTTGAGTATGGATGATGGTTGGTGACTTGATGGTGAAAAAAAGTTTGGGTTTTAGGTGGCCAGTCATTGACCGGGTTATCATGGGATGTGTGTGAGAAGGTGTTGTCATGGGAGGTATAGAAGGTATGGAGTTGTTGGATGGGGGAGGTGATGGATCGGTGGGGAGGTGATGGATAAGTGGGGGGCGGGGGGGTGTGGGACGTAGATGGTGGTGAGGGAGTTGCAGAAGTGATGGGTTCATGATGTTGGGATGTCGGTTCAGATGGACTAGAGGTGTCGTTTGTGAAGTCTGATTGAATAGAAGTAAGGTGATTTGGACATTGGTTGATGGTAGGTGAAAGGTGAAAGGTGAGGATGGTGGAGGTTTAGGTTTATCAGGGAAAGTCTCCACAGATTAATATCAACAGGTCTATGACTGCTAGCAGTTTCTAGTCCTTGGAAACTAAATTTGTTTTCATCAAAGAAAACAAGTCGACTGATGTAAGTCTTCTTTTCTTTTGGATCAAAGCACAAATACCTCTTATGCTTGACGCCATATCCAATAAGAACACATGCCTTAGTCTTGGGGTCCAACTTGTGTCTATTGTAATCTGTTAACACAGGATAACATGTAGAACCAAAGATTCGGAAGTGAGAGTAGTCTGGTCTAACCTGCTATTCGAAAAGCATCAACTAATCCATTTTGTTTTGGTGTGTACGGGCAGGAAAAACGATGGAAAATACCATGCTCGACCAGAAAACCTTCGAATTGAGTGTTGGTAAGTTCTCATCCATTATCTGATTGGAGAATTTTAATTTTCTTTTGTAACTAAATTTCAACAATAGATTTGAAATCAGTTTGAACACATCTGACTTGTACTTGAGAGGAAATAGTCAAACAAAACGAGAGTAGTCATCTACCAAAAGCATATAATAATTGAAATTTTCCTTTGACTCACATGGAGATGGACCCCAAACATCAACATGGAGGAGCTCAAGAGGACGAGTCGACTTGTGCAAGGCTGATTTGAACGGCAATTTGTGAGCTTTTCCAATAAGACATCATTCACAAATTCCATCTTCTTTATTTGAAAACTGAATAAAACCTTTAGAACGGAGAATTCCGATCGACCTTTTATTTGTGTGTCCCAAGCGTTGGTGCCATATATCAAACGATGCAGGTCATTGACTTTTGTCTACCAGTAGTACTTGCTTGGCCTGATTTCATACAGTCTTGCCTGTGTTCTCGACCCTTGTGCCAGTACTTCGCCTGTTTGAAGATCCTTCACATAGAATCCAAAAGGAGTGAACTCAAAAGAACAATTTTTCTGTAAAGTGAATTGACTTACAGACAGCAAATTTTTTGTAATCTGGGGTGCATGAAGAACTCAACGAAGTTTAAAATTTTGACCATTAGATTGTATGACCATATTCCCAACATAAGAAATTGGTTTAAAGGAACCATTGCCTACGATTATACCTTCGCCTCCCTGGTAGGTTTGTTTTTCAGTCATCTGAGAGTCATCCTTAGTCACATGATTTGTGGCCCCAATGTCTGGGTACCATGCTTCGTCTTTGACTTCTTCAAGTATCATGGCAGAAAATGCTTTAGGAATGTCCCAACAATGTCTTGCAGTGTGTCCTTTTCTTCCGCAGTATTGACATTCGACAATTGATTTTGCTTTATTTTGGTGGTCATTGTTGTTAGAATCAGTGTTGGAAGGATTAGGATTGTTTGGTCGTCCTTGATATGGAAAGCAACCTCCTCTTCTTCCACGATAATTAGCTCTACCTCGTCCCCTGTAAGTCATAAAGGCAACTTGTGAATTTTCATATGTATAGGATATAGACTTTTTCAACTTGAGAATCTAAATTTTCTTTTCTTGGTTCAGTAGTAAATTATATATAGACCATTGAAAGTGAGCTTAGAATGGTGGTACTGGTAGTGACAAAAGTGACTAAGCTTTCATACTCTTCAGAAAGCCCATTTAATGTAATTTGAAGTAAATTTGGGGTCGATATTGGATGTCCAACAGCCACAAGAGTATTGGCAAGAGATTTCACATGGTCTAAGTAAGAAACCATTTTCCCACCATCTTTTTTTATAAAGTTCAATTCCTTCTTGAGCATCATGGTACGGAGAGGAGTGTGTGTACCATAGGACCTTTCCAATTCGACCCAAGCTTCGTGGGCTGTTTCAACGTGAAGAATTTTTCCAAGGACTTGTTCGGAAACTGTCGCCATGATCCAGCTCAAGGCTAGTTGATCTAAGCGATGCCAGGTTTCATATGTTGGATTTGCTTCAATCCTATTGTTGGTTGTTTCAATGTATTCCAATGGGGCAGACATTGACCCATCAACATATTTCATGAGTCCTTGGGAGCGCATATACAGTTTGGATCTGACCTCTCCAAAAGAGATAGTTGTCTTTGTTTAGTTTGATAGAGACAAAGAGATAGTTGTCTTTGTTTAGTTTGATAGAGACCATGTTGGACGCAGCGTTCCATTGTGCAGCAGCAAAAGATGCCATGGATGAGTAACAAAAAAAATAGAGTGATTGGTTTTCAGCGCAAGGACGACTACTGGTGTCGCAACTCTGTTCCTGCAGATGATGGTTGGGACAGAAGCAGGAAATCCCAAAACAAAAGAATGATGTTTTGATGAAGCACCTGTAGACAGTGGTGATGGTAGCAGGTTAAAAAAAAAAGAGGGCAGAACTAGGCAATACTTCAAAAATCAAATGATTCTTAGAGGAATCTCCAAAAATTTTTAAAATTTATATGAACAATCTCCAGACACCTTGAAATCTTATGAACTCCTGCTCGACAGTTGCAGAGGCCGGATATGGTAACGCCAGTGAGTTTTGTTACTATGGACAGTTCATAGTAAAATAAAAACAGAGTAAAACAGAAGGTCCGGTTACAGGCATACCTTCAAAAATTGAGTGCTTCCTCAAGAAATCTCCAAAGAATCTAAAATTTTTGTAGGAACAATCTCCAGACACCTGGAAATCCATTGAACTCTTCTTCGAAGATTGCAGTGGCAAGATTTGATGACGCCGGTAGTTTTTGTCGTCGTGAACAGTAGGTGTTTCTCCTATTTAGAGATATTTGACACAACTCTGGCAGGATTGGGGCGTTCACAGCAACATGATAGATTTAGGCATAAATCGGACGAAAGCAAATGAAAATTGCAGATAATGAAAAAGATGAATGAACGCAAGCACTCTTTAGAGATATGGCTCTGACACCATATTAGAATCAAAGCAAAGATGGGAGAAAAGCTTCACTCTCACAGTGTTGACGTGTGGGGTGAGTGTCTATTTATATTGACACATGTTAACGTTACATTTATGGTTGTCCATGAGAGACGTCAAAGAAACTGAGTTCCAAACTTGGTAAATAAACTTACCAAGGAAGAGAAAAGCTCCAAACTTGGTAAAGAAACTTACCAAGGAAGACAAAGAAATTGAGCTCCCAAAAAACCTGTGAAGAGTAGGCCTCCTAACCATTTTATTGCTAAAAAAAATAAGATATTTACAAGAGCAAAAAATAAGTTCCTTGATTGGGCCGCTACACTATATTGTCATCATTTATGGGGTTCCACCTTGCCTTGAGTTCCAATCATTCTTTAGCACAACCAATGCCATGAAGCGTCATCAAAAGGCAGGCTGCTTTAGGCACTGGAGCTCCTCTAAAAATTGTTGGAGCAATTCCTCTTGCGTTCATCTGACGATCTAAAAATTGTTACAGCAATTCCTCTTGTGTCATCTGACGACCAATCGCTCCGTCGAACATCTCCTAAATCCTCCCACCAGGCTGTATTGTTCTTCTGCACCACCACATGAGGGGAAGGTTCTAGTTTCGTCAATAAGACCTCTACGCATTTCTCCAGCACTTTTCTCTTATCAATTATCATTCCTACAGTCCATATTCTACACCACAATTCATACTGAATTACCCTTAGCAGATTTCTGATCAAACCCACCGTGATCAATTTACACTATTTATGCTATCCTACAATGCATAGATCAGTCATGTCGGCATCCATCTTTCTACACGGTTCCCACCGGGTCCCTGTTGCCAGCCAAACTTCGATGGTCCTCCTTCTCTTGCAATTCCAAGGCATCTTAAGGATATGACATTGGCAATTAGTCCAAAATTCTTGAATTGAATCCTTGAAACATTTTCATCTTCATATCTAGCCATGTTGCGAAGCTTCCAACAGGCGGTATACATTTTTTCAGCACTTCCATAAATCTTTGTCCCTAAATTTCTCGTCATACCAATGAATTAACTATGTTCGATCTCCTGCTTTGGCTTCCATTGCACCCCAAACCCTATGCTAATCCTATACCAGATTAGCTTAGCTACTCAACACTTGAAAAACAAATGATCATGAGTTTCTTCTGCCTTACAAAGGCTGCATTTAAAAGCCATAGCGAACCCAAGAGTCATCATGCGCTCCTCTGTCACAAGCCTCTTGGCACAACCCAGATAAACTATCCATGCTGCCCAAGGGATTAAATCACTACTCCAGATAAGTCAACACCATGGTTCCTCAGCTCCCCTGGTCCTTGTTCACTCTCATATCTATGTCCTAGAGATCTCTGCTCTATCTTCTACAGTCCACACCAAAAGATCTAGTGTTTCCCTCAAAATCATTCTTTTGTTCAACAGGTCACTGATAACGAGGCTCACGTCCATGCCATTCGTTAGTATGTCCTATGCAAACTGTCTGACTGATTTGTCCAGCCATGGTTCAACTATGTGATAAGCTTCCCCCATGACCATGTTCAGCAATGGAGCATTTGCCCATGAATCCGTCCAAAATTTGGCGAGGCTACCATCACCAATCTTCCACTTGACCTTGTTGCTCTTGATGACCGTTCATGCTCGCACAATATCTATCTAACATGCAGAACCCGATTGAAAAGAGGTGCAAGCCTCTTGTGTAAGTATTTTCTTATAACAAAAAGGGCCCATTCAGATTTCCCTGACACTTCAAGAAGAATGATGTCTCCATAGCCAATGCTGGTCCCCTTTCCACTATGCAAGCCCACAAGTGTGAACCGATATGTGCTTCCATGTTATTAACTCCTCTTTCCCCAACGGTGGGAATTCTGCCTCCATTATCATCTCTCATGCACTCCTTTCTATCTCCATAAAGCCCACACCCAATGGGTTCTCTCGCCAATAGAAAAACCTTAACCCGAGAGCATTTCTCTCCTTTCTTTTGTCTCATCCCAATGGTTTAGTGAAGAGATCTGTGATTCCTTTGGAATGAGGAAATATGTTTAGGGAAAGATACCTGAGTGAAGCTGACGATGAAGTGATAGTCAACATAATGACATATAGCTTGTCAAGTTCAACGTGTTTTGGAAAAATATATAAATGTATGTTTGGGTCGTTCCTACCTTCGTTCAGTGAGTGTATGTTAGTGGAAAAGAAAGAGACTATCATTCGAAAATTGGTATGTAAGATAAAAATGTTATGATCTTTTAAAATGTATGACACCCATGTTAATTCAAGAACAACAGAAGTGAAGGCTTGGATATCTCACTGTGGAGATGAAATGGGACTCAGAGTTTCTAATTTATGGCCATAAAACATAGTTTGGACCAAGTGATGGAAGATATACAAATAAATAGTAGTAGATCAGTGTGTAAAAGCACAAAGAATGGATGAAGAAGAGGATTGGAGACTGACACCATGTTGCAGTCTCACTTTGACATGTTTTCTTTATAAATTAAAGTGAAAGTTAGTTGGCATGTGTATCCGTTGAGATACAAGGTTAACATCTCCATGGGCATGTTACATGGTATATAGTAATTCACTGTATTAGCTACATTGAGTATTTGCAGCATAATGTGCCTAGTTTAAGAAGATGGTAATTATGTCTTGTTTCACCACAATACCAAAAAAACAATGAATATAGTCTAAATTGGTCATTGCAAAAGGTGGCTAAACAGAGAATAAACTCCTTAAAGGTGCCGGTCTGATTTCTTCTAGTAAGTATATTATCGAGATAATAAAAACTAATGCATCATGAGCCCTAGAATCAACATAGCTACAAAAAAAAATTATAAGTCTCATATGTATGCATCAGTAATACTAGGAGTGCTACTGTGTCGTGCTTATCCGGCTCTAAAGTTGAAGGGTGGAAAGTTCTATAAACTTTTTGGAATAAAGCGTTGTATTGTGATTTTGAGATTTTATAAGAAAATGTATCAAAGATAAATTGTAGTTACTTCTAAAGTGTTGCCAATATTGCAAGCAACTTATTATACTTTCATTTTGATAAACTATGTGTAATATATATGTAATAAACTTTCATCTTCAAAGTTAAGTTCAGCTCAGAAGTAGCAATCCCAATGCTTATGGTTGCCTGTAATGCAATTAGTAGTGTTAAGATTACTTTTGAGTTGAGCTTATCCGACTTCTAGGGTAACGCTTTTGTAACTTTTTATGCATTGAAGATCTCTTAGAAATTGTGCAAGCAACACATTGTCGTTCCGTTTTAAAAAATTTACATGTGTAACATATATTTGATAATCTTTACAAAAATTCTTTACATAACACATGTCCTATTGAACTTGTGCACCATACTACAACTCTTTGTCATAGAATATTTGTGACATTGTTAGACCAACTGCAATCATCTTTGAGACTTTTTTCAAGTGAATCCTAAAAATCAAAATATATAACGTTGATCTATAAGAACTTATAAAACTAGCCAACCTTCAAAGTTAGATGAACTCATCATAGAAGTAGTACTCCCCACACTACTGGTTTTCTTTAATGCAATCAATAGCACTGGAAGTACTACTTCTAAGCTGAGCTCATATGACTCTAAAAATGGTTGGCTGGTTTGTTAAGTTTTTCTACATCAAAACTTTTATCATGATTTTCAATATTCATCTAAAAATGTCTCAAAGTTGTTTACAAAATATTCCAAATATTACAAGCCATGTACTATACTTACATTTACTAAAATTGACATGTATAACATCTATTTGATGTCTTTAGAAAATATATTTACACAACATGTGGAGTATTGAACTCACGCACCATACTGCACCTCATGCGATATTTGCAACTCTTTTAAAGCAACTTCAATGTGTCTTGAGGCAAATTTTTAGGTGAATCTTGTACATCAAAATAGGAAAATATTTATGTAAAAAAACTTACAAAACTAGTCAACCTTCAACTTCAAAGTAGGATGAGCTACTTATTGTGCCTCAATGATATATTACAATTACTCTCAAAGTGTTGAAAATATTGCAAACAATTTATTATACTTTCACTTGTAAAATCTGACATGTGCAACATATAATCGATGATCTTTAGAGAGCATATATATATATATATGTGTGATAAATAAAGTGTTGAACTTGCTTTATCATACTACAACACTTTATCTTGTACTATCTGTGATATTTTCAGAACAACTATAAACTACATCTAAAACCTTTTTTAGGTGGATCCTAAAAGTCATAATAGGTAATTTTGATGCACGAAAATTTACAAAACTAATCAACCTTCAGATTTAGAGTCAAATGATCTTAGCTCAGAAGTAGTACTCTCAATGCTAATGGTTGCCTGTAATGAACCCATCTGACTCTAAGACTGAAGGTTGACTAATTTTGTAACTTTTTCTATATCAATGCTTTCTATTATGAATTTTAAGATTTATCTAAGAAGTTTTCAAAGATAGACTGCAATTACTCTCAAAATGCTATAAATATTCAAGATGCAAAAATGCAATATGACGCATCAGTTCAGTATTCTATGTAATCGGTAAAGATCATCAAATATATGTCACACACATCAATTTCTAAAAATAGAAGTGCAATAACTTCCTCTCATTGAGTATTTCTATTTGGCTTTCAATTCTTCTAGGTTAATGCAATCACTAGTGCTGGAAGCATTACTTCTAAGCTGAGCACAAATGACTCTATAGATAGAAAGTGACAAGTTTTATAAGTTTTTCTATATCAAAATTTTTATGATGATTTTCAAGATTCATCTACAAATGTTTCAAAGATAGATTGTAGTTGTTTGCAAAGTTTTGCAAAGAGTACAAGCAATGTATGGTACTTACAATTACAAAAACTAACATGTGTATACATCCATTTGATCATCTTTAGAAAATATATTAACAGAACAAGTGGGATGAACTCAACTCAGAATTAGTACACCCAACGTTACTTATTGTGCCTCAATCGTATATTACAATTTCTATCGAAGTGTTGGAAATATTGTAAGCAATTATTGTACTTTCATTTCTAAAATCTGACCTGTGAAACATATAATTGATGATCTTTAGAGAACATACTTATTGACAAATAAAGTGTTGAACTTGTTTTTTCATACTGCAACTCTTTATCATGTAATATATGTGACACTTTTATAAGCACTACAATCTATCTCTAAAACCTTTCTTAGGTGGATCCTAAAATCATAATAGGTAATTTTGATGCACAAAAAGATACAAAACTAATCAACTTTTAGGTTCAGAGTCAGATGAGCTTAGCTCAAAAGTAGTACTGCTTATGCTAATGGTTGCCTGTTATGCAATCAGTAGCACTAGAAGTACTACTTCTGGGCTGAGCTCATCTGACTCTAAGACTAAAGGTTGACTAGTTTTGTAAGTTTTTCTACATCAAAGATTTCTATTATAATTTTAAAGATTCATCTAAGAAGGTTTCAAAGAAAGATTGTGGTTACACTCAAAGTGCTATAAATATTTAAGATGCAAAAATGCAATCTAATGCACCAATTCAGTCTGAAAAGGAATGGACACAAGATAGTGTTTGACGAGGGTGATCCTACCAACCAATGAGAGTAGCTTACTTTACCAGTCAAGTTTCAATTGTGTATGAATTGATCAAAGAAAGCAATTGGTAATTTATAGGACATAGCATACGATAATATTTAGGCAAGGAAATTCATTTGTTAAGTTACAGATAAGAACAACAAATAGAAAATTAAATATCCAAATCATTTCTTTCTTTATAAGGGAAAACGGCCTCGTTTTATGAGCTGCAATTTGTTGCAATTTGTGTACCTTCAATTATTTTTTTGGTAATAATGGATACCATCCTTTCTAGTTATCTTAGATGATGTTAAGTTGAATGCAAAATTTTATTCTTACTGATAATAAAGGTAAAAATTGGAAATTTTATTCTTCATTATATTAATGTTGCCAGTGTCTATGAAGGAAACGGAGGGTATGCCAAGGGAAAGGTCATAATAAAAGTTCAAAAATAGTGTTGAGTGAGAAAATAAAACACTTTTTTTCTTTAGTCTTTCATCCACCTCGTTCAAGCAATTGGTTGTTATGGTCTCTTGCAAACCGGGAAAGAGCCTCAAGAACTTAGCATAGCTAGTTAGGCTAGCAAGCTAGTGACAAATCGATCATCAGTTTGATTTCCATGGGACTACTTTTGAACTACAAATGGTGCAATGTGATAAATATAGTTGATGGGTGTACCAAAACGAGAGTCATCTTTGAGACTTTTTTCAGGTGAATCCTAAAAAACATAACAGATAACTTTTATGTACAAAAATTTTTTAAACTAGCCAACCTTCAAATTCAGATGAACTCAGCATAGAAGTACTACTCCCAACGTTACTGGTTTTCTATAATGCAATAAGTAGTGCTGGAAGTACTACTTCTTAGCTGAGCACTTATGACTCTATAGACGGAAAGTGAAAGGTTTTATAAGTTTTTCTACATCAAAATTTTTATGATGATTTTCAAGATTCATCTAAAATGTCTTAAAGATAGATTGTAGTTGTTTGCAAAGTTTTACAAATAGTACAAACAATGTATGGTACTTACAATTACAAAAACTGACATGTGTAACATCTATTTGATAATCTTTCGAAAATATATTTACAGAACATGTGAAGTGTTGAACACATGCAACATAGTGCACCACATTCTCCTGCGTTATTTGTAACCCTTTTAAAGCAACTTGGGGTAAGTTTTAGGTGAATCTTGTAAATCAAAAAAGAAAAAAATTTATGTAGAAAAACTTACAAACCTAGTCAACCTTCTACCAAAGTGGGATGAACTCAACTCAGAATTAGTACACCCAAATTTACTTATTGTACCTCAATCGTATACTATAATTTCTATCGAAGTGTTGGAAATATTGTAAGCAATTATTGTACTTTCATTTCTAAAATCTGACCTGTGAAACATATAATTGATGATGTTTAGAGAACATACTTATTGACAAATAAAGTGTTGAACTTGTTTTATCATATTGCAACTCTTTATCATGTAATATCGGTGACACTTTTAGAACCAATACAATCTATTAAAACATTTCGTAGGTGAATCCTAAAATAAGAATAGGCAATTTTGATGCACAAAAAGATACAAAACTAATCAACCTTTAGCTTCTGAGTCAGATGAGCTTAGCTCAAAAGTCGTACTGTCAATGCTAATGGTTGCATGCAATGCAATCAGTAGCACTTGAAGTGCTACTTCCAAGCTGAGCTCATTTGACTATGAGACTGAAGGTTGACTAGTTTTGTAAGTTTTTCTATATCAAAGCATTCTATTATAATTTTGAAGATTCATCTAAGAAGGTTTCGAAGAAAGATTGTGGTTACACTCAAAGTGTTATAAACATTTAAGATGCAAAAATGCAATCTAATGCACCAGTTCAGTCTGAAAAGAAATGGACACAAGATAGTGTTTGATGAGGGTGACCCTACCAACCAATGAGAGTAGCTTACCTTGCTAGCTAGTAAACAATTGTGTATGCCGTGATCGAAGAAAGCAATTGGCAATTTATAGAGATGGCTTATGATAATTTTTAGGCATGGAAATTCATTTGTTAAGCTACAGATAAGAACTGCGAAAAGAAAATTAAAAGTCTAAATACTTTCTTCCTTTAGAGGGAAAAAAAGGCCTCGTTTTATGAGCTACAAACATAGTGCACCTCATTCTCTTGCGATATTTGTAACTCTCTTAAAACAACTTGAGGCACTTTTTTAGGTGAATCTTGTAAATCAAAATAGAAAAATTTTTATGTAGAAAAACTTACCAAACTAGTCAACCCTCAACCAAAGTAGGATGAACTCAACTCAGTGGTAGTACGCCCAACACAACTTATTGTTCGCCAATGGTATATTACAATTTCTCTCGAAGGGTTGAAATTGTAAGCAATTTATTGTACTTTCATTTCTAATCTCCGTACACATGATTGATGATCTTTAGAAAATATACTTTTTGACAAATAATGTGTTGAACTTGTTATATCATACTGCAACTCTTCACCATGTAATATCTATGACACTTTTAAAACCACTGCAATATATCTCTAAAACCTTTCTTAGGTAGATCCTAAAAATCATAATTGTGTACCAGCAAGCTAGTTTTTGGTAATAATGGATGCCATCCTTTCTATTTATCTTAGATGATGTTAATTTCAATGTAAATTTTTATTTTTATCGATAATAAAGGTAAAAATTGGAAATTTTATTCTTCATGATATTAATGTTGCCAATCTGTATGAAGGAAAAGGAGGGTAAGTCAAGGGAAAGGGCATAATCAAAGTTCAAAAATAGTGATGAGAGGGAAAATCAAACCACTTTTTCTTGTTTAGTTTTGTATCCACCTCATTTAAGCAATTGGTTGTTATGGTCTCTCGCAAACCACGAAAGAGCCACAAGAACATAGCATAGCTAGTTAGGCTAGCAAGCTAGTGAAAGTTCGATCATCAGTTTGATTTCCATGGGTTCTACTTTTGAACTACAAATAGTGCAATGTGATAAATATAGTTGATGGGTGTACGAAAACAATAATCATCTTTGGGACGTTTTTCAAGCGAATCCTAAAAATCATAATAGATAACTTTGATGTGCAAAAACTTATAAAACTAGTCAACCTTCAAATTTAGATGAACTCAACATAAAAGTACTACTCCTAATGCTACTTGTTTTCTATAATGCAATCAGTAGCACTGGAACTACTACTTCCAGGCTCAGCACATATGACTCTACAAATAGAAAGTGAAAGGTTTTATAAGTTTTTCTACATCAAAATTTTTATGATGATTTTCAAGATTCATCTAAAAATGTCTCAAAGATAGATTGTCGTTGTTTGCAATGTTTTACAAATAGTACAAGCAATGTATGGTGCTTACAATTACAAAAACTGACATGTGTAACTTCTATTTTATAATCTTTAGAAAATATATTTACAAAACATGTGAAGTGTTGAACACATACAACATTGTGCACCTCATTCTCTTGCGATATTTGTTACTCTTTGAAAGCAACTTGATGCAATTTTTTAGGTGAATCTTGTAAATCAAAATAGAAAAATTTTTATGTAGAAAAACTTACAAAACTAGTCAACCTTTAACCAAAGTAGGATGAACTCAACTCATAAGTAGCACGCCCAATGCTAGTTATTGTGCCTCAACTGTATATTACAATTACTATCAAAGTGTTGGAAATATTGTAAGCACTTTATTGTACTTTCATTTCTAAAATATGGCATGTGTAGCATATAATTGATGATTTTTAGAGGACGTACTTATTGAAAAATAAAGTGTTGAACTTGTTTTATCATACTGCAACTCTTTATCATGCAATATCTGTGACGCTCTTAGAACCATTGCAATCTATCTCTAAATCCTTTCTTAGGTGGATGCTAAAATCATAATAGGTAATTTTGATGCACAAAAGGATACAAAACTAATCAACCTGCAGCTTCAAATTCAGATGAGCTTAGCTCAGAAGTAGTACTACCAATGCTAATGGTTGCCTATAATGCAATTAGTATCACTAGAAGTACTACTTTTGAACTTAGCTCATCTGACTATGAGACTGAAGGTTGACTAGTTCTGTAAGTTTTTCTATATCAAAGCTTTCTATTATAATTTTGAAGATTCATCTAAGAAGGTTTCAAAGAAAGATTGCAGTTACTCTTAAAGTGCTGCTATAAGTATTCAAGATGCAAAAATGCAACCTAATGCACCAATCCTGTCTGAAAAGGAATGGACACAAAAAAGTGTTTGACGAGGGTGATCCTACCAACCAATGAGAGTAGCTTACCTTGCTAGCCAAGTAAACAATTGTGTATGCACTGATCAAAGAAAGCAATTGTTAATTTTGAGTAGATGGCATATGATAATTTTTAGGCATGAAAATTCATTTGTTAAGTGACAGATAAGAACGGAGAAAAGAAAATTAAACGTCTAAATCCTTTCTTTCTTTATTAGGGGAAAACAGCCTCGTTTTATGAGCTTCAACTTGTGCACCTTTTAATTATTTTTGGTAATAATGGATACCATCCTTTCTAGTTATCTTAGATTATGTTAATTTCAATGTCAAATTTTATTATTTCTGATAATAATGATAAAAATTAGAAATTTTATTCTTCATGATATTAATGTTGCCAGTCTGTATGAAGGAAAAGAGGGTAAGTCAAGGGAAAGGGCATAATCAAAGTTCAAAAGTAGTGTTGAGTAAGAAAATCAAACCACTTTTTCTTCTTTAGTTTTGTATCCACCTCGTACAGGCAATTGGCTGTTATGGTCTCTCACAAACCATGAAAGAGCCACAATAACATAGCATAGCTAGTGTTGGCATGGGTGAAATTGATGCCTGAACAAGCTTAATTAAGTCATCAGGTCATTAAATACAAAACATGAATACATTTTCTTTGCAAGTTATATATGATATTAATTATTCAATGCTCTAAAACCATTTGATAAATATTTCAAAAAATACTAGTAAAATTTGAATTAAGGAGATGGCCTAGCTGGCTACTGAACGCAAAATAAGTTGTAAATTGAATTATTTTTTTTAACATAAGAAGGCCAATAGAAAGCCATGGTTCACGACATATCAAAGTTTGTTGATTAGTTGTTATGATATTTATTTCCAAAAATGGTCAGGAAGTGAATATATTCATCAATCAACCTATACAGCGTATACATATATATATATATATATATATATATATATATATATATATATATAATGAAAGTATCTTGAAAATTTGAAGTTCAGAATGAAATTTATGAGCTCAAGGACCTAACCAAAACCACAGGAACATCATCTGCTTCTCTCTCTCACTCTCCATATATATATATATATATATATATATGTGTGTGTGTGTGTGTGTGTGTGTGTGTGTGTGTGTGTGTGTGTGTGTGTGTGGAACCTTAGTAAAAACCCGATCACTTGGGTAAGAAACAAAAACCAGACCCATTAAAATTAATTATTATTATTATTTATTTTGTAAATATCTAACCTTATAGATATTATCCTAAGAGTGATTTAGTGAAAAACATATATTAAGTTAGTTGTTTTCTTACTTGAGTGACGTTAATAAGTTTTTCTACATAAAAATTTTTATGATGATTTTCAAGATATTAAATATCTAACGTTTATAAGTTAAGCTGAGCACATATGACTCTATAGATGGAAAGTGAAAGGTTTTACAAGTTTTTCTACATCAAAATTTTTATGATGATTTTCAATATCCATTTATAAATGTCTCAATGATTGATTGTAGTTGTTTGCAAAGTTTTACAAATAGTGCAAGCAATGTATGGTACTTACAATTACAAAAGCTGACATATGTAACATCTATTTGATAATCTTTAGAAAATATATTTACAGAACATGAGTATTGAACACATGCAACATTGTGCACCTCATTCTCTTGCAATATTCGCAACTCTTTTAAAGCAACTTGAGGCAATTTCTTAGGTGAAGATAATAAATTGAAATAGAATGTTTTTTATATAGAAAAACTTACAAAACTAGTCACCCTTCAACCAAAGTAGGATAAACTCAACTCAGAAATAGTACGTCAAACGCTACTTATTGTGCCTCGACGATATATTACAATTTCCCTTTAAGTGTTGGAAATATTGTAAGCAATTTATTGTACTTTCATTTCTAAAATCTGACATGTGTAACATATAATTGATGATCTTTAGAGAACATACTTATTGACAAACAAAGTGTTGAACTTGTTTTATCATACTGCAACTCTTTATCATGTAATATCTGTGACACTTTTAGAAGCACTACAATCTATCTCTAAAACCTTTCTTAGGTGGATCCTAAAATCATAATAGGTAATTTTGATGCACAAAAAGATACAAAACTAATCAACCTTCAGCTTCAGAGTCAGATGAGCTTAGCTCAAAAGTAGTACTGTGAATGCTAATGGTTGCCTATAATGCAATCAGTAGCACTAGAAGTACTACTTCTGAGTTGAGCTCTTCTAACTCTGAGACTGAAGGTTGACTAGTTTTGTAAGTTTCTCTATATCAAAGCTTTCTATTATAACTTTGAAGATTCATCTAAGAAGGTTTCAATGAAAGATTGTAGTTACTCTCAAAGTGCTATAAATATTCAAGATGCAAAAATTCAATTTAATGCATCCGTTCAGTCTGAAGAGTAATGGACACAAGATAGTGTTTGACGAGGGTAATCCTACTAACCAATAGGAGTAGCTTACCTTGCTAGCCAAGTAAACAATTGTGTATGCATTGATTGAAGAAAGCAATTGGCAATTTATATGAGATGGCATATGATAATTTTTAGGCAAGGAAATTCATTTGTTAAGTTACAGATAAGAACTGCGAAAAGAAAATTGAATGTCTAAATCCTTTCTTTCTTTATAAGGGGAAAACAGCCTCGTTTCATGAGCTTTAAATTGTGTACCTTTTAATTATCTTTGGTAATAATGGATACCATCATTTCTAGTTATCTTAGATTATGTTAATTTTAATGCAAAATTTTATTCTTACTGATAATAAAGGTAAAAGTTGAAAATTTTATTCTTCGTTATATTAATGTTGCCAGTCTGTATGAAGGAAAAGGAGGGTAAGTCAAGGGAAAGGGCAGAATGAAAGTTTAAAATAGTGTTGAGTGAGAAATAAAACCACTTTTTTTTCTTTAGTTTTGTATCCACCTCGTTCAAGTAATTGGTTGTTATGGTCTCTCACAAACCACGAAAGTGCCTCAAGAACACAGCATAAATAGTAAGGCTAGCAAGCTAGTAAAAATTTGATCATTAGTTTGATTTCTATGGGTACTACTTTTGAACAATAAAGAGTGCAATGTGATAAATATAGTTAATGGGTGTACCAAAACAATAATCATCTTTGACACTTTTTTCAAGTGTTTCCTAAAAATCATAATAGATAACTTTGATGTACAAAAACTTATAAAACTAGCCAACCTTCAAATTCAGATGAACATAGCACAGAAGTAGTACTCCTAACGCTACTGGTTTTCTATAATGAAATCAGTAGTGCTGGAAGTACTACTTCTAAGCTGAGCACATATGACTCTATAGATAGAAAGTGATAGGTTTTATAAGTTTTTCGACAACAAAATTTTTATAATGATTTTCAAGGTTCATTTAAAAATGTCTAAAAGAAAGATTGTAGTTGTTCACAAAGTTTTACAAATAGTACAAGCAATGTATGGTACTCACAATTACAAAAGTTGACATGTGTAACATCTATTTGATAATCTTTAGAAAATATATTTACATAACATGTGGAGTTTTGAACACGTGCAACATTGTGCACCTCATTCTCTTGTGATATTTGTAACTCTTTTAAAGCAACTTGAGCCAATTTTTTACGTGAATCTTGTAAATCAAAATAGAAAAATTTTTATGTAGAAAAACTTACAAAACTAGTCAACCTTCAACCAAAGTAGGATGAACTCAACTCAGAAGAAGTGCGCCCAACGCAACTTATTGTGCCTCAATGGTATATTATAATTTCTCTCGAAGTGTTGGAAATATTGTAAGCAATTTATTGTACTTTCATTTATAAAATCTGACATGTGTAACATATAATTGATGATCTTTAGAGAACATACTTATTGACAAATAAAGTGTTGAACTTGTTTTATCATACTGCAACTCTTTATCATGTAATATCTGTGACACTTTTAGAAGCACTACAATCTATCTCTAAAACCTTTCTTAGGTGGATCCTAAAATCATAGTAGGTAATTTTGATGCACAAAAAGATACAAAACTAATCAACTTTTAGGTTCAGAGTCAGATGAGCTTAGCTCAAAAGTAGTACTGCTTATGCTAATGGTTGCCTGTTATGCAATCAGTAGCACTAGAAGTACTACTTCTAAGCTGAGCTCATCTGACTCTGAGACTACTAAAGGTTGACTAGTTTTGTAAGTTTTTCTACATCAAAGCTTTCTATTATAATTTTGAAGATTCATCTAAGAAGGTTTCAAAGAAAGGTTATAGTTACCCTCAAAGTGCTATAAATATTCAAGATGCAAAAATGCAATCTAATGCACTAGTTCAGTCTGAAAAGGAATGAACACAAGAGAGTGTTTGACGAGAGAGATCCTACCAACCAATGAGAGTAGCTTACCTCGCCCCCCAAATAAACAATTATGTATACACTGATCGAAGAAAGCAATTGGAAATTTATAGTAGATGGCATATGATAATTTTTAGGCAAAGAAATTCATTTGTTAAGTTACAAATAAGAACTGCGAAAAGAAAATTAAATGTCTAAATCCTTTCTTTCTTTATAAGGGGAATACGGCCTCATTTTATGAGCTGCAAATTGTGTATGTCTAATTATTTTGTATAATAGTGGATACCATCTCTTTTAGTTATCTTAGATGATGTTAATTTCAATGCAAAATTTTATTCTTATTGATAATAAAGTTAAAAATTGGAAATTTTATTCTTCATGATATTAATGTTGCCAGTTTGTATGAAGGAAAAGAATTGTAAGTCAAGGGAAATGGCACAATCAAAGTTCAAAAATAGTGTTGAGTGAGAAAATCAAACCACTTTTTCTTCTTCAGTTTTGTATCCACCTCGTCCAAGCAATTGGTTGCTATGGTCTCTCACAAAGCACAAAAGAGCCTCAAGAACATAGCATAGCTAGTCAGGCTAGCAAGCTAATGAAAATTTAATCATCGGTTTGATTTCCATGGGTACTACTTTGGAACTACAAACAGTGCAATGTGATAAATATAGTTAATGGGTGTACCAAAACAACAATCATTTTTTCAGGTGAATCCTAAAAAACATAATAGATAACTTTGATGTACAAAAACTAATAAAACTAGCCAACCTTCAAATTCAGATGAACTGATTACAAAAGTAGTACTCCCAATGCTACTGGTTATTTATAATGCAATCAGTAGCGCTGGAAGTACTACTTCTAAGCTGAGCACATACGACTATGGATAGAATATAATAGGTTTAAGAATATTGTAATTGTCTCATGTTTCACCACAATACCAAGAAAACAATTATTATAGTTTAAATTAGTCATTGCAAAAGGTGGCTAAGTAGGGAAATAAACTCCTTAAATGTGCTAGTTTGATTTCTTCTAGTAACTATATCGTCAACATAATAAAAACTAATGCATCATGAGCCCTTATAATTAAATAAGGAAGAATATACATAGCTAGAAAAAAAAAAAAGTATAGGTCATTTGTATGCATCAGCAGTGCTAGGAGTGCTACTGCTTCGAGATCATAAGGCTCTAAAGCTGAAGGATGACTAGTTCTATGAACTTTTTGGAATCAATGCCTTCTATTATGATTTGGAGTTTTATAAGAAAAATCTCAAAGATAGAATGTAGTTACTTCTAAAGTGTTACCAACCTTGCAAGCAACTTATTATACTTCCATTTTTATAAAATATGTGTAATATATATGTAATAAACCTTCATCTTCTAAGTTAGATGAGTTGGCTCAGAATTAGTAATCCCAATGTTGTTGGTTGCCTATAATGCAATTAGTAGTGTTGGGAGTACTTCTAAGTTGAGTTCTTACAAATATTGAAAATCGCTTACAAATATTGCAAGAAACACATTGTCTTTCTATTTACAAAACTTGACATGTGTGACTTATATTTGATGATCTTTACAAAAAAATATTTACATTACATATGGTCAATTGAATTTCTGCACCATAGTACAACTCTTTGTCACACAGTGTTTGCGACATTGTTAGAGCAACTACAATCATCTTTGAGACTTTTTTCAGGTGAATCCTAAAAATCTTAATAGATAACTTTGATGTACAAAAACTTATAAAACTAACCAACCTTCAAAGTCAAATGAACTCAGCACAGAAGTAGTACTCCCAACGCTGTAGGTTTTCCATAATGCAATCAGTAATGCTAGAAGTACTACTTCTAAGCTGAGCTCATGCGACTCTATAAATAGAAGGTTTACTGGTTATATAAGTTTTTCTACATCAAAATTTTTATTATGATTTTCAAGATTCATCGAAAATTGTCTCAAATATACATTGTAATTGTTTGCAAAGTTTTACAAATAGTACAAGCAATGGATGGTAGTTACAATTACAAAAACTGACATGTATAACCTCAATTTGATTATCTTTAGAAAACGTATTTAAAGAACATGTGGAGTATTGAACTCATGCAATATACTGCACCTCTTTCTCTTGCAATATTTGCAACTCCTTTAAAGCAACTTGGGGGCATTTTTTTAGGTGAATCTTGTAAATCAAAATAGAAAAAATTTTATGTAGAAAAACTTACCAAACTAGTCAACCCTCAACCAAAGTAGGATGAACTCAACTCAAAGGTAGTATGCCCAGCGCAACTTATTGTGCCCCAATGATATATTACAATTTCTCTTGGAGTGTTGAAAATACTGTAAGCAATTTATTGTACTTTCATTTCTAATATTTGACATTTGTAACATATGATTAATGATCTTTAGAAAGCATACTTCTTGACAAATAAAGTGTTGAACTTGTTTTATCATATTGCAACTCTTCATCATGTAATATTTGTGACACTTTTAAAACCATTGCAATCTATCTCTAAAACCTTCCTTAGGTGGATCCTAAAAATCATAATGGGTAATTTTGATGCACAAAAAGATACAAAACTAATCAACCTTCAGCTTCAGAGTCAGATCAGCTTAGCTCAAAAGTAGTACTGCAAATGTTAATGGTTGCCTGTAATGCAATCAGTAGCACTAGAAGTACTACTTTTGAGCTGAGCTCTTCTGACTCTGAGACTGAAGGTTGACTAGTTGTGTAAGTTTTTCTATATCAAAGCTTTATATTTTGACTTTGAAGATTCATCGAAGAAGGTTTCAAAGAAAGATTGCAATTACTCTCAAAGTGCTATAAATATTCAAGATGCTAAAATGCAATCTACGCATCACAGTATTCTATGTGATTTGTAAAGATCATCAAATACATATCACACACTTCGATTTCCAACAATGGATGTGCAATAACTTCTCCCATTGTGTCTTTCTATTTGCTTTTAATTCGTCTAGCCTCTATGGGGTGTAACGCGTCAATACTTCTTGTAAGATTGTTGTGGTTTTTCTTATTTATCAGTTGTGGGAACACTAACTTCATAATATTTTACAACTATTTTTGTGTGTTCTAGTTAATTGAGTTGATGTTTTTTATATTATAGCTTAAGTAGAAGACAAAATGAGGTGAATGCAAAAATATTAAGGCAGTTTACTTATTTTGTCTCTGTTTTTAATATTTTTCTTCTTTTGTTTTTTGGTTCATTGCAACAAGTGGTGCCACCTTTGGAGATATTTGGAGATCAATTTATAGTTCATTTTCCTATCCCTCAATGTAAATCTTTAGTTACATTGTTTTGGTCATAAGAAGCACCACTTATTTGCAGCCAAAGCCTCTTATAGCCTTTGAAGACCATGTTTGCCCTATCCATATGAAAATTCATACACTAAGTTATGCAATATCCTTGGGAAATTAAATAAAAAAACAATAAGCTATCATTTGATGTTTCCAAATGGCCCATGACATTTTTAACCCCGATGCTAATTCTGCAAAAGAAATGTTTAAAGCACTGACATGACTCCTATTTTTGTTTTGCATACTTTCGATGAACCCCACATCAAATCTACAACAACATAGTTATAGTTGTTACTAACTACAAAAGTCCAGCCAAAGCCAACACCTCAAGAAGCACTCCTTCATGATATGACTTTTAAATTGGATTGACCTAATCATAAGCTTAGCATGTAGCAATTTTTCTAAGGTCATGAACTGAGCTTGATGAGAGACATTAGGAGCAGCTTCTATTCTCAAACAATGGATATATCTATGATACATCTTGCCAAATTAATGTTGCTAGAAACATAACATGTTTTTTCATCGATGCCAACATCTACTAGAAAGCTTCTTATAACTGAAGAAGCTACCATCTTTTGCCATATAAGTGCAAGCATGATGCCTATGTACAAAGTAATTACAATCAGTTTGGTGATTATGTGTTTTTGCGTTAATTATATGGCCAGCAAGCAACAAAAAGGCAAATATTATAGCCCGATATGAAGGGTCAGAGAACCATAGAGAACGACTGGGAAGGAGAGGAACTGATAGGCCTAAAGTAGCGATGTAGCAAGAGCCAAGGTTGAAGGAAGTAGAGAAAGTGAGAGGCAACAGGGAGGCAGCAAAAGGTGGTAGGTCAGCCAAATGGATTAAATGGGGAAGAGTGGTAAAAAATATTGGCCCATATGTGGGAGGTAGAGGGGAAAGAGAAAAGTTCATGCTAGGTAGTGGGAGAGGCATATTTGGCATGAAGAAGAAGAAAAATGGGGTGGTCAGAAGTGACCGTATGAGCCACCATTTGGAGCAAAGTGTTGTTGTGTTGGTATGTCAAAGCTCCAAGATGCCAGCTCCCTCAAGATGGTGGGGGCGAGCAACCATCTCCCAACAATCCAAATAAGGGTCGTTAACATCCTCAAATGAAACACCGAAGGAAGCGGTGAAACTAACAAAAGACGGCTAAAGGGGGCTTATAAATGGTGGGAGCATGAAAAGGGATGGATGTAGGACAGTGCTTGATGAGGGTGATTCTACCTGCTAATGAGAGCAGCTTACTTTGCCAGCCAAGTAAACGATTCTGAGAAGCCGAGGAGGGTGAGCAACTATCTTCCAACGAGCCAAATGATCCAAGGGCCGATCTCCTCCCTAAAGGAAACACCAAAGGATGTGGTGAAACCAACGGAAGACAGCTAGGGGGGCATATAAATGCTGAGAGCATGAAAAGGAATGAACACAAGATAGTGTTTGAGAGGGTGATCCTACCAACCACTGAGAGTAGCTTACCTTGCCAGGTAAGTAAACAATTGTGTATGCACTGATCGAAGAAAGCAATTGGCAATTTATAGGAGATGGCATAAGATAATTTTTAGGCAAGGAAATTGATTTGTTAAGTTACAGATAAGAATTGCAAAAAGAAAATTAAATGTCTCAATCCTTTCTTTCTTTAAAAGGGGAAAATGGCCTCGTTTTATGAGCTGCAAATTGTGTGCCTTTAATTATTTTTGGTAATAATGGATACCATCCTTTCTAGTTATCTTAGATGATGTTAATTTCAATGTTATATTTTATTCTTACTGATATTAAAGGTAAAAGCTGAAAATTGTATTCTTCATGGAATTAATGTTGTCAGTCTGTATGAAGGAAAAGGAGGGCAAGTCAAGGGAAAGGGCATAATCAAAGTTTAAACATAGTGTTGAGTGAGAAAATTAAACCACTTTTTCTTCTTTAGTTTTGTATCCACCTCGTTCAAGCAATTGGCTGTTATGGTATCTCACAAACCATGAAAAAGCCTCAAAAACATAGTGTAACTAGCAGGCTTGTGAAAATTTGATCATCAGTTTGATTTCCATGGGTACTACTTTTGAACCCACCTAGGTACCCAAGGCAGCCATGGATCTCAAGGATGGGGACAAGAGCTTTGGCCTTTCTTCGAGTGGCTTCCCAAACCATGAAGTAGGGTATCGAAAATTTTTAAATCTTCTTAATGTACAAGAAATCTTCATAAAAATATTAAAATCAATCATATCACCTTTTCATCTAGTAAAGCATCATGAAAAATTGCCTTTACTTTTTCTCATATAGTAGAATTGTAAATAATTAATTTAAAATTGGTTATATTCACATCAACAGCAATTTATGTTAGAATTTGATCAAGAAGACCATAAGGGTGGCATTCAAGTCCTCAAATTGGTTGTACACAAATGGTTATCTCTATTCTTAAATTACTTGTAACAATTGACTCAATTTGGTTGCATGAATAGATTGTGAAGATGTTATTTTTAGGGTGAGTGCTGAAGGATAATCTCACAGCACTAAGTGGGAATTGGAGGTTTTTTTTTTGTTCATCCCCAAAACCCAGAGTTTCCTTAATGCTTAGCACAAGAGGTAAATGCCCATGCCTCTCGAAACAGAGACCAACCGTCCATTTACTGCTATTTCATTCTGGCCGTGCTACACCTACCTCTCGGGCCTAAGGTGTTACTTTTTCACTTTTTTTCGTAAATCTGCTGTTCCAATAAAGAGGTTGATAAAACACAGTAGATTGGTTAAAAAAGTGAATAAAGAAAGCATGCATCAAATTGAATGCATCTAGCGTTGCATAGGTTTAAGAATGCCAATTTGATCCTAACTAATAGGTAATGGATTCAAAGGCTTCAACTAGACGACTGTGACAAAAAAATAAGCAATCATTTGGTATTAAAAGTCCCAACGGATGTGTAAAGAACATGCTTTTGCAGTGCATTTGGGCTTCCACTTATTTCTCCACCGAAAAAAATCTCTTGATATTTTTTATGGTACAAGGCTGTGCCTCCTTAAGTGGAAGGCTATACATTTGGGCTCCCACTTATCTCTTGAAAAAAATCTCTTGATATTGGCCAACTAAACACCTCTTCTCAAATAAAGATGATCATAAAAAATATCCATGCCTCCTTAAGTGGAAGGCTGTGCTAATAAATATGTATCCCATGAGATATTCTTTCTCAAAACCAATGAAGCTGCTTACCAAACAAAGAATAAGATTAAAAGAAAACAAATGGTAAATCCAAATTTTATCACCATATAGTTTTGGAGAAACTATGACCATTAGGGATGTCAATAAATCGGATTCAAATTATAAACCAAACTATGATCATTAGGTATTTCCAACACTTCCAGAGAAATTGTAATAAACCATTGAGGTACAATAAGTAGTGTTGGGCACACTACTTCTGAGGAAATATTTGAATGTGAATTCGGATTTGAATGCAAATACAAATGTGGAAAATTATATGGCGTATCCAAATCTGAATTTTGTACTCGATATCTAAATCCAACTTTAAATACGCGACCAAAACCACATTATACATTTTAAAAACTGGTTTCCAAAATGTAATATTGTATATAGGATATTTAGTTAAAATTAAATCTGGATTCAAATCTGTTTGGATATTGTTTTAAGTCCAAATCGCAATATGATCATATGTTGCTATTTAAATCTGAGATTGCTTTGATTTCTTAATCGTGTATTAAATTTTTTTCCATATCCTACTTTTTGAAACAATTCGTTAACATCCGAGCTAACTATGATGCATTAACATCCCTACCCTAATGAAAATGGCTATAGCCGACAAGGCAAAAATTCACACCACAAGCCCCTCTTGTACCAAAGCCATTGCTAATATAAGCCGTGAACTGAAAATGTACACCACAAGGCAAGTCCCTCTTATCAGTTTTATCTTTGTGAATATTATCTGAGATCCTTCTAAAAACCCACAAAATGCAGCGCCGGAGCTAAAAATTTGTGGCCAAGGGGCTGAAATTCAAAAAACTTTAAACCCTTCAAATACAAAGTAAAATGATTGAGGGGCACCAATATATAAATAAAGCAAATAGTTGGAGCCAGCCAGTATGCATATAAATGAATTTTATAGGACTGTGTAGGCAACTATCATGTATACAAGTTCACATGTGGCCAGTAGCAGAGGCAGGTTAGGCCCATACCAGCACAGAAAAACTTCCTTATTTTTACATTTATACATTTCTAACTTTTGTTAACTTGTATATAAGTGCCCCTTGAAGTTTAAAACTTAAATAATAAGTGCTCCTTATTCAAAATTCTTTTGGTCCTCCATTGCATGAGGCTTCACCCCCCCCCCCCCCCCTAATTTTGAGTCAAAATTTGGGACCGTTTTCCTAGATGGAGCTTAAAATTTTTGAGAGCTATCAAATGACTTCTTACCTTTGCAGCCTCAAATTGTTGGCTAAAAAAACACACAAATTTGTTTTATATTGAATTAAGTTTCTCTTTCAACCTCTCATGAGTTGAAGGTCTAAGTTGCTTGCCAAAGGGTATACAAACATTTACTGATTAAATGCAAGCTACGCATTGTCAGCTAGTACTTTGTGATAGTTGTCATTTTGTTGAACGAGGGAAATGTAATAACATCACAATTTGCCATGTATTGTCTCAAAAATAGCGGTGTTTCTACTTTTCAGAATGATTATCTTGGTGCTAGGTATATTCAAAAGAAAGAAACTTATTTTTGCCTCACATATAATTGGAGATTTCTAGCAAAGTGGGACATTTATGCAAAATTGCAAATCTAGCAAACTCTTTCTCTCTATGTGTGTGTGTTTGTGTAAGCTATATACGCAAGTTTCCTTTTCTCTTTTCAACTTTTCTTATCAAACTCATGTGCTTGGTTTATTTACATTGTTCTCATCTTACCAATTTCATTTACTTCAAGAACAAGTGTCTTCCAAGTTCATCCCTACCTTATACACAGCTATTGAGACATCCATCCTTGGTTTATTTTAGTTGACACACATTGAATCTCCAACTTTTGTGCTTTCAAGACAAGTTGATTCCTTTCTTACTTTAACCATGATTGCAGTTTGTCATACTCATGCCTTTATAACCGGAATGGTTTTATTTCAGTTGCAACGTGCTTCCATGCCACTATAGGTTGAGAACGGTGGCTGCTCATGAATTCAGTTGTCTGACGCCTCACAGGCTACCACGGAGTTGTTTGAGTTCAGAAAGGTATTTTTGCTTTCCTAAGGGGCATTTTTGTCTTTTTCTTCGCATTATTTCCCTTCACATTTTTGTCCTTGTAGAAGGGCCTTTTTCATTTTTTGGTTGTAGGAGCATTTTAGTCATTTAGCACCCCGAGCATTGAATACACTACTCTGGTCCGCTCATTTAATCTGCTACTGACGCTATTAGTTCCTTCTTTTCCTTTTATGTCACACCGATGGACGAAAAAACAGTTTTCTCCAGCATTTTAACGGAAGAAAGTAGTTCTTCGATTAAAAACCCCTGGACCCGGTTGCAAGGGCGGTTTCGATCACTCCTCAAATCGCCAATATGCTTTTAGGACCCCATTCCTCCATTGCTCCTCGAATCAAACCCGCTAAACTGCGTTGGCTGTGCGTGAACCTCTCCATCCATGGGCTATATAAATGGGTTCGATCCGATTAGAGCATCCTGTGATTAGAATGCCAGCTAGTTGGAATTGTTGGAATGTTGAATGGGAACATAATATTGAAATCTGTCACAACCATGTAGGATTAGGATTCATATGTAAAATCTTGGACTGAAAATAAATGAAAATTAGCTATAGCTTGTCTTATTTTTCCCATCCAATTAAACCGAACAGTACCTGTAGTTGGAGGAAAATCTTTGTAGCAGCCTGCCATGTCCATATTATTGGCAGTCAATTGAATTATGCCTTACTAACAGATCCTTTCTTCAAACGGATAGTGAACAGAAATAGGAGTAACACAAAAAAGAGCCTTAAAAGAATTGTTGCAAAAGGAGGGTTAGTCAAAGAAGTATTAGTTACTCTAATAAAATGTGTTGCTATATGACATTTGAAATTTGCAACTATGTTATACAAGTATACGTCAAAATTGTAAGCCGCTAGCTAGTTCATGTCCATTACACTTGAAACCCTTCCTATAGCAGAACATATCACCAAAAACTCCAACGGCAGTCTTCCTCTCCATCATATCAGCCGTAGGCTTCTTGCAGACGTCTCATTTTCCTTGTTCAAACTGTTCTAGGCACTCAACAGGGATGCATATCAAAAATCATGTAGCCCGTGAGTTAGCAGCAATGCATTTCTTTGTAGAACAATCTGAAGGACAATAATGAAAAGGAGCTGAACATAATACAATTGAATCAGAGAGCTTAGATGCACCGAACAAGCTTCCCAATGGTGAACCTTCGATGGTGGAAATGTGAGTGGTTCACGAGCCATCTACCAGAAGAGCAATTGGGACGACCCGGCAAGAAAAGATTAAGCCACTTTTCCATTTTAGAGGCCACTTCCGTTCGTCTTCTAACAATTTCATTGATATGCTCGTCTTCTAACAATTTCATTGATATGCTCGCAATACAAGTAATGATTAAGCCACCTCTTTTATTGCAGAGGATGTTTCCACTGATATGCTCGCAATTTCACGATTATCATTGAAATGGTCCCTCAAAAATTCCACTGCCATGAATGTCAAAGCTGATGCAGGAACATACCAGATTATTCTGGGAACGCTTCCCCTGAACATCCCTTTTATGCCTTCACCTAGCCAAATCTTACAGACTGCATCTCCCCAGCCATTATACCTGTAATCAGAAACAAGAAAATGATAATATAGAAGCTTTTAGTGTGACTGAGCATGTAGTAAAGCGAGTCATATTGCCACATTCAAAGAGGAAACATTTTGACTTTCAATTGGATAACCAACCCCCTAGTTAATCCATAACATTCCAGAAGCTAACAAATGGCCTTGGATCATCAAACAGCTTAATTGTCTCATGTCTCACAGTATTGCAGTAACCAACCCAAACAAACAACTTCTGAACATTTTAAAAGTTCTTCATCCATTTGTGGCACCATAGAAGACAATATTGAATAACTCAAAAACTTGAAAGATGACAAATCAAACAGCCCTCAAAGGTACCTATAGGAAGGCAGTGGCAGAACGACTATTACTACCTAAAGTCTCCAAAACTCAACAGTGTTACACAATCCATTGCACCTGCATACTTGAGCTCTATGCAGTAGCTTGATTGCTAGCAGCCAAAAGAACCCAAACAATCTAGCTTGATTCCTTGCATGATGCACTACATTGGCAAGTACACACTTTTTGTTTTCCCAAAAGATATGTGAAGAACAACATTTACCTGGTAAAAACTGAAATGCTAGTGCCTTTAATTGCATATAGTGGCTTTACTAAACCACCAAAGAGATCATGTTGGAATTTTCATGTTACCTAGAAACTTAGCTTCTTCAACACATAAAAGGTACAGAAGATTATTTAAAAAGACCTACAGATGTTAGTTTAGGGTAAGGACCAAAATGGTAAATTGTACTTGTACCTTATCCCAGATCCCTGCACTTGCATCCTTGTTTTGATAACATCAAATGGAGTCGTCAGATATGCACTGAGACCTGTGAAACAAAATTTAAATATAAATGCTGCTTCAGTATCTTTTCCCTCCAGAAACTTGAATATAATGATAAGCAAGGTCATTTATGAGTGTAACTTAAATCCAATTTGACATTAAAGATTCACATATTGATTGATTTTGATACCATTGAGGAACTCAGTCAGCAACCTACTTATGATATGCTGAGGCTAGTTTCTAAATTGTGAAAACTGCTAGCAGAAAATCAAAAGATAGGGAAAAGTAAAGCTAAATTTGCCAGTGACAAAACAAAACAGATAAACATATCATATATCAAACGAGAAGAGACTTACCTCCAGCTAATCCACCTAATAGCAGACCAGTCGCAGAATTGTGGGAATGATCACTCAGAGAGTGAAACCATCTTTGCTTGCCATACTCTGAAAGATCTTTAAGTGCTTCATAGAACATAACCTATTGCAAAGGGAAAAACTAATAATGATAACAAGGGCCAAACCAAATATGAACTTGACAACCTACACAATCTTAACCCAAAATCCTTTGAAAGAAGGATAAAAAGAGAAGGGCATGAATGGCATATCTTATAAGTATTTTGCTTCCATTATTTTTCAGTTTATGTGTTCACAGTGATTGCATACCATTAAACCAGCAAATGGTACATCGCGTGCTAGTGTGGACCAATACCTGAAAAATTGCCATCAAGTGTCATATTCTAGATCATTCAGGGCCATGATGCAGGAATGAATGAAGTACATGTATGCAAGATAGGACCCAAAATAAGAACCAGAAACACGGACTGCTACCTGCAGCAATAAATTAAAAGACCTTAACCAGAATTACATGCATGCTGCAGACTAAATTTGAAGTCTCCGTGCTCCAGAACTTTAATGCCAGGCTCCAGCTTTCAAGCTTTTCTTTATTTAGTTGTCAATGGAATGGAATGAAAGCAATACATTCCAATGGAGTATGCAGGCATTTATCTTAAGGATAAAGATAGGGAAAATCTCTCACTCAGTAAATGAACATTTGTTCGGAATTGAGTTCCTCTTTAACTGCAAACTAGATAGTCAATGCTTGATTACAGTTCCACTCTAACATATATAATTTGTGCTGTTTCATGATTTTCTAGTGACTGCAAGTTATCTTTCCACTTGGGGTTTACATAAACACAAAATATTTTAATATGAGAAGCATACTTGAGTCTGCCTTCTTGAGTTTCATGCATAAAAAATTATATTTGTAGAATTACAGGCAATGATCAAATTATCATTTGGAAAGTACACATTCTAAGATGGTAAACATATTTAAGTTAGCACAGAGCTATGTTGAACTTCATCATAAAAAATGACTACTTGTAAATTTTCAATAATCAGCCTAACCAACTGGCAGGGGATCAAATACAACATGCATTAGAGCATAAACATCCAGCATAATGATCTCATTACAACAACAGTAACCTCAATACACAGGATCTTTCATTAGCATCAGACAGAACATCTAGACATAGCAACATTGAATATGAGTACTGTGCAGATAAAATGTAGCAATCTAGTGGTCACCTGCTATTGTGGATTAACTGACGTTATAATAAGGACAAAAAGGAAATTTACAAGATCAACTATATTATGTGATTTGGGAAAAAAAGGCCAATGAAAAAGGGCAATTTCTGCTAGAAATTATTTCCTTGTCAGCAAAATGAAAAAGTAACAGGTATAGCTCTTGTAACCAAACTCCAAGCGTTAGGACTAAAAGTGTACCCTGCATATAATCCCCTTACACCTTCTTGTCTCCATATTGAAGATCCTGCCTGAAGCATGCTGGTGTAGTAACCATACATTTGCTTTCCAGATTTAGAGCAAATATTCTCCTGCAATATGCAAGATTTCCAGGACTTTTGGGTGCCCTGGACCTGCATCCGTTGCTTCATCACTTCACATGGCACATATATAAATGACCCAAGTGTATCACCTGAGTGCAAAGAAGATTGGCAGACTCAGATATATCACCTGAATGTCAAAGTCAGCAAGCTTGCTGAGAAGGAAGACACTTGTATTTCCCTCAAAGTAGGTGCAAAAGAAAGCACAAAATAAACAAACAATAATAGTCCAACTCTTAATTACAAGGCTATCATGAACTATCCATCTGTTGCCTTTGAGATGACCTAGAATATCTACACACTCATAACAGATAATCAAAATTTAGCATGATTTGCCCTCACACTATTTACAACTAAGCGGACAATATTACAGAACCATCCTCACTCATACTGATCTTCCAGTGCAGCAGTATCCACAGTGCAAAACCAATAATGCATAGGGTACCTTGGCCCTCTGCTTTATACCACCTTCTCAAACATTGCTTCAAAGCAAACTGAAGGAAGGGAACATTTTGCAGCTTACAAGCAACAATCGTTATCCTATCAAAAGATTTGACCTACACATTTCAGCAGACAGATAAAACGAGAATTGTTCTGTAGAAAGAAGATATCGGTCTATAACATCAGATTAGTCATGACATATTGACTAGGTGTCCCATGAATGTCTTCAGAGTTCAGACTGAACATGATTCCCATTGTTCTTTAAATCAAGATTCAGGACAAAAATACAATTTTTGTTACTGGCAGGCTCTCACTGCTTGGCACAAAAAAACCTCTAGAGGGGTACAGTTGTATAACATAGAGAACATGTTTCTTCCCAATAAAACTGCTACAAGCTTGGTTGCACACAATGATTACTTTAAGCTTTACACGATACTAGTCAAGGATTTATTCCCTTAAGTGTGCATATCAATCCCACTTTGTCCTCATGGATATCATTGTAAACCAGCCAAAGAGATACCTCTAATTAAGAATCATCAGCATGCAATTTTCCTGAAACTCTCTTTTTCTATCTTGTATATGCTAATGTACCTTAAGATTTGTCATATTGTCTTCTAAAATGAATAGGATTTTTAATGACATCAAAAACCACTCTTCCAACTAAAAAGAAGTCCGGGAATATTGAAGCAGAAAATGCTCACCAACCCCACCAGCAATGAAGTGGGCCCAATGTCCTCCAAGGTTAGGATGTGATTCCTCTATCCACTTCTTCGTCGATTCAATGACACCAAAATATGTTGCCCCAGTAGCCAATGATCCAGTTAATCCTGGAGCTATTCCTCGATAAAACCCTGAGACAATCATTATCGAAGAGCATTAGATGCTCAAGGATTAGGTTCATATGCAATGAAAATTTCTTGTCAATGTCAGAAACTTAGAACAAGTATGTACTACATACATGTGAAGGACATAACCATGACAATGGAGATATACACTTGGCACAAGTGCCCATGAACATATGCATAGAATGAACATGTTTTTCCATATCAATCATATAACTGGAAAGTAGTACCAATCAAATGCATGCAAATAATACAGAAGATCTATATCAAATATTAAACAGCTTTGTCAGCATACTCGGCCAATTTTTGGGAACTACATGCAACCTACAAGTTACTTATTTAGTCACAAATATTGTTTTTTGATTTCAAACAGCAAGATGTTTCTCGGGTATAATACGATGAGCTTGAAAAAAAAAAGAAAAAAATATGGTAAATTGTAAAGAAAAAATTAAAATCCTAAAATTAGAAAATTGAAACAAGCAATATGGCATTAAAAAAACCTAACAAAATGTCTAAAATGAAAAAGAGAGGAAAATTTTGGAAAAACGCCAAAAAAACAAGTTTTTTTGTTTTAGCTTTTTTTGCCATTTTTTCCGGCTGACTTATTTTTCACATTTTTAACATTTTTTTAAACGTGTTTTTGTGACTATGACTGCTGGTGGGGTTGGTGAGCATTTTTAGAATGAAATGCATCCCAGGTTGGCAAGAAAGATACAAGTTGGAGTGTGATGCTAAACAAGCAATAAGATGAAAGAATGTGTCAACAAGAATTAACCTGGACAGACATGAACTGCAAGTTGAACAAGCTATGATGATATATTTGTAATTTTGTATATACAAAAGTTTATCCAGTAGTGCCTTTCCTACTTGAACCACGATCTATTGACTGCAGTAAGCATGTAAATTTTTACCTTTTAATCCATCAGCCAGCCAGACTGTGCGAACCATTTGCAAAATGCTCTTCTGTGTCTAAGAAAAATAAAAGGGGACAGTGATCACCAAAGCCTGGAAGCAAGTCCAGTAGTGGCATAATGAAGTATGGAAAGTAATATTCGTAACACAATTTCAATTTTATGAAAGCAAACATAACAAGCAAAAACAGCACCCTTGCAAATGCAGTTAAAAGTGCTTATATTGCACCAACTCTAACTAGAAACTAGCATGCTTATATAAAGAGCAGATAAAACAAAATCAAACTGCAAAATGTCATTGCACAAATGGCTAGAAGAACACAGAGAGTACCATCCAGTCTCAAAGAAATGCTCAAACACTAAGATAGCATGATTAGTCAGGCATACTTTAGAACAGATCCTCCTTAGAGACATCTCCCGTCCCCTTAATTTGCATGTCCAGAAGATGCAGGAGTGTTCACTATGTTGAATATTTAAAACTCCTTTCCTTTCTCTTTAGTTTGTCTTTTAATTGTATACTATAATATAATTACAAGATGATTCATTGTTGTCACAAGCATGAGAAACAAGACATCAAAAATTATTCTGCCCTATAACGAGGATGTTTCTTGAGCAATATTTTTGGATGACCATTTTAGGAGCCACCACAGTTTAATGTAATTGAATAATCATGTTCATGCACAATTAGGGTAATCTAAACTATCTAGTAGGGTTGAGATACTCCATAACCACTTATTTATTCATTATGACGGTACACCATCTACTTTGTAACTGATCGCTTAGGACTCCATTTAGTAGATCGCCTTTAATCCTTTATTGTTAATTTACAGCCCCATATTGTGAGAATAAAGAGAACACTGACTCACTAACTTGATTATCTCTCTTAGAGATAGATGCATACAAAAAATATTAACAAATGACCCAATATCTTGCAAAAAGAAAACTGTATAAATAAGCGACATGAACAAAGACAGCAAGTAGTCACATAATGACCAGATCAAGTTGCATGACAGGGTACCTGGGATCCACTTAGCACTGCTTGGCTTTGAACCCGTGTCTTCAGTGTATCAATCGGGTGCATCATGCCTTCCCCAAAAGCCCCAGCAAGACCTCCCCATACAAATTCCCTCCAAACTACAATATTGGAAGTTGAGAGAAAGAGAAAGAGAGAGAGGGAGAGGGAGAGAGACAGAACAATCAAACTCTAGAAGTGGTTCAACTTCAATCAACAAAAGGCAAAAACATGCATGCAAATTGCAAGGTTTATCATCTCCATTCTAATACCTGTATTTTCACATTTAATTGCCAATTTTATTCCATTTTTCATCTTATGCATGTATCCAGACAATGTAGCCAGAACTCGATCAACTAGAGATCGTAGCAAACACTTTCTATGGGGTGCGGCATTTGAAATTCAAATACCTCAAACTCAAAGTGCTAACACAATTGCACTCTCATAGACAAAGAGGATTGAAGCTCATTGACAACAGGAACTTGTGAAATATACCTAATCGAAAACTAGTAAACTGAATAAATGTTCATTTTTTTTTACTCCTACTGACTTCCTTGCTGCACCCTAATTATTCTAGTAGAAGGACAATCCACACCCTCAAATCTCCATATCAAGCAGTCAATGTTTTTGTTTAATTTCAAATATCCGCCACTTTTCTTTGAACCACTTTCTTTTTTCACACAACATTAATCAAGTTTATTTATAATTGTTTACAAACAAACCACTTGTTAGTAGTGGTTCCAGACATAGAATTAATAGGTAGAATGCCTTCAGTGGTAACTAGTTAAAAAAATAAGAAAATTAAAATACAAGAAAAAGTTTCAAATAAATATGCCATGTTTCACCTCCAGCAACACCTCCTTTCTGACCTTAAAAGAGGAGATAGTTCTTCTACATGATTCCACACACTGTCTTATGACAAGCTTTGCACTATCTTACCACAATTTTCTTCTCAAGTGCAAAAAGGCTTCAAGAGACCATCTCAAGTAATGCTCCGGGTCCAAATTCTCTAGGTATGCCCAAAGGCCCCAAACATTTCACGCAATCCCTACTTAGACTACATCTAGCATCTAAAACTAATTCTTCTTGACACTCAAATGATACTGTCATTGCTAAGCCAAATCAAACTTCACATAATTGATCAGAAGATGGATCTTCCGCCTCAGCTAAATCAGATAATATTCATAAAGACTTAAAATACAAGAAAAAGGGAAAAGACATGCTAAATTCAGGAAATACAACATAGACGACCTTCTTGCCATTCGAACAAGAGTACTGAAACCAAAAACTATCAAAAGCATATATTTCGTAGAACGGCAACAAAAAGGAAGGTGAAGCATATTCCTCTATCGCACAAAGTAAGGGACGTCGAAGGAACTAGCTGGCCGAGTGCGAATGTAGCCAGAGCATCGATACTGAAGAACAACAGAGAGGAGAAAGAAGTACCAAAGAAATTCTGAAGATTCCCGTATGATGGGTTGGCTACTTCCGGGATTCGGGCTCCCCCAGAATCCGAGTCTGTCGCCATAGTTGGCCCCTCTCTCTCTCTCTCTCGAAAATTTGTACGCAGTATTAGTAGGGTTTTAGACGGTCAATTTCCCTCCTGTCCCTCTCTCTCTCTCTCTCTCTTTTGGCGGACGAAGGGTTTTAAACGGTCTATCTGGTATGAGTTGTTATTCGTTTTTTTTTTTTAATTAATGAGAAGCAATCTTGACCAACCTTTTGACGGCCCTAACCAAAGTTATCCCACCGTTCAAACTAAACTGAAGTTTTGGGTGAACGGGTAATTATTTTACTATTGAAATGAGAGCCGAAGCATTCCCTTTACAGCCAAAGCATTCCTTTTCCTTTTTACTTTGACGGTCTTCAGCAAGTTTTGGTTGAAAGAGTAATTCACGGTAATGTTATCACTATTGGTAGGCTTACCTATAAGTAGTATCGTAACGTATCGTAAGTGTATCGTAACGTATCATAAAATTAATTTTTTAATTTATAAAAAATATTAAAAATTATAAAAATAAAAAAAAAAATCAAAAAAAAATTAAAACAATCCGAAAAAACTAGTAAAAACAGAAAATTCAAGAAAAATGTATTTAAATGAACATTCATCATTCATGTATATGAAATATGAAAACATTCAAAAATCAAAATAACATACTAAGCAGCCTAAGAGTATTCAATTACATCACAATTCATAAGTTCAGAAGTCAAAACTCAAAACATATTGACATAGTTTTCAAAAACCCTCTTTGTGCAAGCTTCCCTCCGTCCCGAGACTTCCCACAACGAGAAATAAAGCTTCTTCACCGGCAAATCTTGATGCAAATGGAGAAAATCTCACTCCCACATCTCTTGCAATGTTTAGAAACAAGAAAAAAGAGAGAGAGAGGAGCGTATGTTTTAAAAGAAGACGCAAAAAAAGGGTCGTTGGGCCCCTTTTTTAATTTACTCCTGTATCGTACGATACGAGGGTGTATCGCACATATCGTGCGATACGGCCCCCGTATCACATGTATCGTGCAATACGCACGCGTATCGCAAATTATACTTGTATCGTATAGGTCTACTTGTATCGTATAAGTCTTCTTGACCTATACGATACATATCATACGATACGGATAACACTGATTCACAGTCTAAACTAAAGGTTATGAGTGAACGGGTGATTATTTTACTATTTAAATGAGAGCCGAAGTTTTTCTTTCTCCTTTTTTTATCCTTAGGATTCAGAGTTGCATCGGCACCAATAAGATAAGCACCAAAGATAGCCAAGGAACCTAACTATGTTGCATTAAGCTTTTCAATTTGCTTTTATTAGTTGTCGCTCTGTCGTGTAGTAGCGGAGCAAAGGGGCCTGCTGGGCCCTGGCCCGCCTCAATTTTTTTTTAATTTGCATTTAAGTTTAAAAAAAAATATTTGTTTTATATAAAAATTTTGAAAAATGATATTTCGGCAAGTGTCAAAATTTAGAAACTTTAATTCGACCCTCCTCATGAAAAATTTCTTGTTATGTCCTTAGACCACGTTTGATGCGCGCAGATATTATTGTGCATGGGGTGAAATTTACCGTTTTTGTATGGTTTTTCACAAACATATCAAACGCAGGAAGTTTTCTCCTGCAAAAACAATACGATGAGGGTAACTTTACCCCCAAAAAAAGTCGGACCTCTGAAGGTCCGACTTTTTTCTGTGGATTTTTTTCCTGCCCGTTAGGAAGGGCGACGAAAAGAAAGGCGCTGTGAAAAGCCGAGAGGGAGGGAGGCGCTGTGAAAAGCCAAGACCTCTTCCGATGGCAACGCTGGCATTGATGGATGCCAACACCAGCCGCATAAGGATAAAGGAGGGTGGAGGGAGGGCCGTATCCACTAATAGTGGAAGGGAGAGGAAAGAGGCAAGGGCCACTGCACGGTGGCCCACACTTCACTCATTCTTCCTCCTCCCCTCTCCTCTCCTATCATATGCACACTAGAGTTGGGAGAGCTCAACGCCGCCCATTCGGTTGTACTCACCTCCGGCAAGCAGGGATCCGGCGCAGACGCGTCCCATGACCAGCCATATCCGTGGCCTCTGATGGTTCTTTATTTTTACTGCGACCTATGGCAGCAGTGATGGCAGTAAATGCGGTTGGGCTGTAAGGGGACGTGAGGGCTGTCCAGCTTCACCTTCTCCCCTCACCAAGACTACGAACGCTGAATTTTTTACCTCAAGAAAGATTTTCAGGCCATCAAACATGGCCTGAAAATGGAACAAGAAAACTTTACCTTAGGTAAACTTACCCTGGATTTTTTCCCTTGAAAAAATCTTCCCTCTTAAAAAATCCAGGCCATGGCCACTGTCACGTATTTGAGAAAAGCTTGAAGGCATGAATAAGTTCCATCGAGCTTGTCGCTTTGTTGTTGCCTTCCCATACTGCCAACATTTTATGCATGATACGTTCCTCACATTGGGAATCAAGTGCTCTATAGTTGAGTATACAAGTCTATGGTCAGGCATTTGGAGAGCAACTTGAGCTTGGCACGTTAAAGCTTGGCTTCGGCTAGAGCTCTAGTTGGCTCTTTTGTCAAATGAATCAAACTTGAGTTGATGTTTTGACTCATTCATTTAGTCGAACAGAGTTTGAGTTTGCTTGAACTCTACTCGTTTAAGCTCGATCCTGCTCTAACTCTACTGCAGCTCTAGTCTTACCCTTATTGTAAATATCGATTCCCTTATTTTTCTTAGAAGAGAAAACAACATCTCAAACTCTGATTCAATATCCTAAAACTGAGTTTGTTCACTATATTTCTTACCAGTTAATGAGTTTTATCGAGCTTGTTTAAATGAGCTTCAGACGAGCTCGACGAGTCTAGCTGATGTTAACATTTAAAACTTAAAAGAAACAAGTTCACCGAGTCGAGCTTGAGCCTATTATATGGAGTTCTACTCGAGTTTGAACTGAGCTAGAGCTTGCCTGTGTTCAAGCCTATTAGCAATGTAATTTAAAGATGTAGATGTTTGGGGTCAACCAATTTGTACGTAAAAGAATTTTGTGAGATTGCATGGGCGATTGCCATTACAAATCCACATGCAGATCCACCCCCCTCTATAGAGCCTCTTTTTTACGTCTCTCGGTTACTGTGTGAATCACCATTGGAAGCAGTGTTTACCTTCATTGTTGTGGTTGTGTGAGAGGTCAAGTTCTTAAAGTCCAATGACCACACTCATGTTTTAGTTAAGGGCGCAAAGCCATAACTTTTTGTTTATGAGACACTAAATATATAGGTAACAAATTTGCGCATGGCCTTAGGACAGTGACCCAGGTCTCGTGGGGCTGATCTATATATGTAGACCCAAATCTATGTAGATTTAATCATTAAAAACAAGGTTTAGAATGGACTTCATGGGGCATATGCCCCACGCAGCCACACTTACCTCTGGTCCTGGACTTTTAGCTCATAAGAGGCCAGCTGATCTTGAGCTACTATGGGAATCCCTGTCCTTACTTTGAGCCATTGCTTGTATACTATTCTTCCATTGTATGATTCCCTTGTCTTCCATATGTGATTGCTTGTGCCTAAAACTCTTACTGAAAAGCTCACATCTTATGTTTCTTCTTCTTCCCCTGAACACCTCCCCTCACAAAAAGACACTTAGGTGGTTCATGTTTCTTATTCTTCTCTTATGGGAACCCTTAACATCAAACCAACTCTGTTATGCTGGAGGGGCAAAGCATAGTGGATCGGCATGAGTGTCACACTGATGTTGTGTCCTTAATTTGATTCCTTTGATGTTACCTCTTCCGGTGTAAACGAGGGCATGCCTGACACATGAGTTAAAAGGCATATTGTAAGACCACTAAGGTTCCGAACCAGCTCTGGACCCAGGGCCAAAGCTAGGGGCGGAAGGGGCCAACCCCCCCCCCCTCACCCTTTTTAATTTTTTTAGCATGTATTTTTTAAAAAAAAAGAATCATTTAGTCTATATAAAAATTTTGAAAAGCTATATTTTCAGCCCCTTTTAAAATTTTGAAACTACAAGTCTGTCCCTTTAATAAATAATTTCTAGCTCCGCCCTGCTACGGGCATGGGGATGGGAGTGGCTTCGCTTCTCATAGACTGCCACACATACTCAGTTATTGCTCTGGGTTTGAGGCTTATCCCTGTAGAACGGAACATCATTAAAATCCCATTTGGACACAGACTACATAGAAAACCCAAGCTTTTGTAGCTTAATTTTATCTGATGACTTGTTTTTTTACTATAAGTCTATAAACGATTTCATTTTCTTGGTGAGTTTAACAGATTTGGACATAAAGAGCTACATGATGGTGGTAAGGACGCAGCAGAAGAGAATCAATGTTGCCTAACCATATTTTGTATAAGAAATGAATGAAACAATGTACAAAAACTTCTAACTAGTTGTTTTGAAATTTCTTTGTTAGATGTTAAGCAAACATGCAATTTGATGGCCAACTATAGCCTAATAAGATCCAATGCCATGACACTTCATTGTAGAATTCGAGCATTGATGATTATACGATCAAATACCGATGGAATTTTTTTTAGGAACAAAAGGGGAGTTTTTGCATATGCATGTTTTTAAGATGTTGGTTCTGGATTAACCCCAATGAGCACAGTTGGCAAACCTATAACTCGAACTCGGATCGATAGATGACCTGGTCACCGGGTCTGCGAGTTGATTCGTCGACTCGGTCGAGTTTTAAAATAACTAGAATTGGACGATTTAGGATGAGTTAGGGCCGAGTCGAGCCAAGTCAGGAGTGAGTCGGGTAGACTCAAGCCGCATCAGCTCGCTTCAATGGCTGTAGGTATTCAGTTATTGGTCCTGATTGATATTCCTCTTTAATTTTTATCCCTTCTTTTGGTGTTGTGTTCATGTTTACCTCCATGTCTATTATTTCTTTATTTTCTTCTTTGTTCATTAATTCTGTGTAAGTTACACTTGGCTCATAATTTTCTGTTTCTATTTCATCTTCCGTTTCTAGGTTCTGTATACTACTTGTTTCCACCATATTTACCTCCCTATGATCGGCACAAGGTTGCCCAGTACGTCTTTGTGTTTTCATTCTAAGCCACCCCATCTTGGTATCAGAGCCTGTAATTGTAACTATATAGTCTTGTAAGAAGTCTTATGGAGTCTGTTCCGGAGACGAGCAGTAGTAAACTATCATCAACTTCTTCAGGAATTGATGAAATCTCTGTAAGTATGTTTGTTTTAGTTATGAAATAAAAGTGTTGGGTTTTCCTTACGAGCATGTGTTAACATACTGATTTTTATGCATGGGTAGAGTAGTGTTATGTTCTACAATTTGCTTAAGTTGATAGTTCACCTGAGTTCGCTTATATGACTGGCTGGTAACAGAGGAATCTGAATGTGTAACCCAAGAGGGAAAGACCCCAGACGAGTACCCACAAAGGCAGAGGCCGATCGGGGAAAGTGAGATGGTCATGTCATGAGGGAAACACAGTAAAGATGAGTCTTGCGCCTACCAGTTCATATAAAGGACAAAGGTTATTTCAATTCTTGCAAGATGATAGATCATAGGACACAAAGCACATGCATGAGAATGAGAATGTTTGCACTCCTCGGATAGGAAAACATTTCACAAAACATGGACAAACCAGAGTTTGAGAAAATACAGAATGATTTAAAAATAATATTAGACAACCAGAAACGCATAAGTAATCAGTTGACTGATATTCTGAGAAACATGGATCAAAAGAAACCTGAACTTCAAAAAGTAGAACGAGAACCAGAGAGACTGTATATTTCAGACCAAATAGTAAAAAGGGAAATAAAATACCTAACGACTATGTACAATCAGGATCTAATTATTGGAAGAGTCATAACAGAGTCGTTTATATGAACAAATCAGAATATGAAATTGATACTAAGAAAATTTTTGTATTCGGACAGAAATGCCGAATAATTGAAACAAACTTAGAACGAAAATTCTTAGAAATAAACCAGGACGATATGTACCTAATACTGGATGAAGATGAAATGAACACAGAAACAGTGCTAGACAGAATAAAAAGACTTAACGACGAAAATAAGCCAAAGCCTAGACTAAAGATGTGGCAATGTGAAGGTTACCCTACTGATCAAGAACAGTCGGCGCAAGGTTGCCCAGTACGTCTGGAGAACAAAATGGACAAAGTAATACAACTGTTGGAAAAATTAATAGAAAAAATAGACCAAAAGCTTGAACAAACAAATAAAAAATTAGAAGAAGTGTTAGAAAAATTACACGATCATAGGGAGGTAAATATGGTGGAAACAAGTAGTATACAGAACCTAGAAACGGAAGATGAAATAGAAACAGAAAATTATGAGCCAA